>JAKUAV010000007.1:0-549803 GCA_030566815.1 Sungouiella suratensis | reverse complement strand
AACAAAGACAGGAATTAGAAAATATGAAAACAAGATTGAAAATTTTTTTTTCATTGAAACTCAACATAATCCGTAAATTCAAACTCGTTAAAACATTTTCGACGTACGCTTTGTTTGTCCATGTCTGAGAATATTTCGCATCCATCTTCGCAAAGTAACCACAACTCTTTTTCAATTTCAACAACACGTTTTTTTTCTTCACACTCACTTCAATTTCCCTCAAACAGTCCGATCGTTGAATTTGTTGCGCTCCTCTTGTTGGAATTTCACCCACTCAGGGTCAAGCTCCCTCACTTTTTTGTGAAGCTCATGTTTTCTTCTGCTCTCGGCCAACTCCTCAGGTGAGAGGTATCTCACATTTTGACATTTACTCTGACCGTGTCCAATTGAGCCTGCAAAACTGTATGGGTTCTGTATTTTCCTAGAGGCAGGAACGTGATTCTGGCTGGGGTCTGGCTCGTAATAAGCACCCTTAAAGTTATTTGTGGGATTTCCTGGACTTCCCTGGCTTCGCTTATAGGGTTGGCTGTGGACGTATCCATGAGGTTCATTTGGTGTGTTTGAGTGAGGTTGACTTTGAAATCTGCACTGGGACTGACTACATTGTCTCTGAATGTGATCTTGGTGATTTTGGCTTTTCTGGAAATCTCTATCACCAAAATTCTTCAAGCTGCCCCAACTTTGAGTGGCAGTGGGGATCTGTGCGTGTTGGCTGTAGTGGAGATTTTCGCCCGACATCGGCCCTCTGTGGTTGTTCGACATGGTAAAATAAGAAAAGGAAAAAAGAAAGCAAGCTGGAGATTTAACAAGAAAATGCAACAAGAAAATACAGCGGTGGTTTGGGGATGGGGAGTGAGAGGGAATTGAATTGCATGTCTGCGCTTTTAGTTACTGGACTTGCCTGTATTTGCAGTAATGGCTCGCATTACATTTCGCAGCCACCGTAGTGACACTAAGTCAGTGATAGCTCAAAGAAAAGTGACAGGAGGAAGGGAAGAGAGATATGTTGGGCTGTGATTTTATTGTTGATTTATTCTTTCAGAGAAAAAAACCTGAATAGAGACAATTATCAAGGTACGTGACATTCTTTTCCTGTGGTGTCTTCTCATACTTAGAAACTCATGGCCCTGTGCACTACAATCCAGCCTTCCTTTCCTAAAGCCACCAACAAGAACACACTGAAGTTTTGAAAATTGAAAGAAACAACTTTCAATTATCTTTCAGCTCCAGCGATCAACCAATCAACACAGCTAAAAATATTTATCCACCACCAACACATTCCATGTCCCCATATCCAGCTCCCGCGCACGTGACTCTCGGCACTTAAAATTTTTCTAGCCTCAACTACAACTCAAACTCACAATGTCACACATACGGAGTTTCCAAAGAGGGTTCCTGGTGGCCTCTCAGGCGCTCCAAAGAACAAAACCGCTCAAGTTCTCCAGCTTGAAAGATATCAAATTGAGAGCTCCCATCGTGCCCACCCACAAGAACTTTGATGTTTCTCCAGATCACCCACTCTGGGCATTTTTCCCCGAGGGCTCCAATTCCGAGACGTGCTTCCGCCAGCCAGACCAGGTGAGCTCAGATTCACGTTCGTGGACCATGCCTGAGTTGCGCAGAAAGTCCTTTGACGACTTGCACAAGTTGTGGTACTTGACTTTGAAAGAGAGAAACATATTGGCCAGAGAGGTCAGGTTGGCGCAGAGCATTGACTTCACCAACATCACCAGATTCGACGAGATCGACGAGAGATTGAAGTTGACGCAGAAACGCATAAAACAGACGCTATTGGAGAGACAGGTTGCATACGAGAGAGCTCAGCTACTTACCGAGGAGCAGCAGGAGTACTTGGAGAACTTCAAGCAGAAATACGTGGACGCCGACTCCACCACCATTGGCGAGTACAACGACAAGCTTGTGCGGTTGCAGTATGCGATTTTTGGGATCGAGCCAGACTTGTTGGAGACAGACTTGGACGAGGTGGTCAACGTGAAATTTGTTGAGGGGCTCAACTACGTGGCCAACTTGAAGCTACAGAGACACTTGGTGGCCAACCCGCAGGCGTTGGAGTTGCCGTTGAACGGACCGGTGGAGGAGTTGCCTTTCTTGTTGCGCAGTGTGGAGGAAGCAGTGGAGGAGGTGAGGGTCTTGAGAGAGTCTGGCGAGAACGTGAAACTCGACAAGATCGACGTGTTCCCGTTCTTGAGAAACGCCTTGCAGGCCGCCAGGGAGCAGTAGCATACATGTACATAGGAATGGAAGCGAGAAAGAGAGAAGGAGGAAAGAAGGGAAGGAGGAATAGAGAGATGAAAGTAGTGTGGGAGTAAATAAGTGAAGAGAATTCCATGGGCTTGAATAACCTATTAAATTATTATGTGATTTTTTCGAAGGGAATACATCTGTGTTTCGGTTCTGTCTTGCCTCCAGTGAAGAACTGGGTATGCTTAACTATGTAAGATACACCATGGCAGTGAAATAGGATCAACTCACAGAAATCCAAGCAGAAAAAGGCGATTATGGACTCTCCTCATTTCAATGACTATATATATTATCTAGCTCTATATATTTTTGAGCTCCCACTACCATTTCCCATGGCCCTTCTTCTCTTCTTTTGCATCCATTTCCTGCGCACAGCAGTACCAATCACCTATGCGCACCATTAAGTTTCCACCCAATCTATAAATCCCAAGCACCAGGAAATATCCAGAACTTCCACAACTTCAAATGGGAAACAGAATACAGGGTTTTCTTGCTGGAGCGGCATTGACCGCAGGCGTGGTGCTAGCCACCAGCGGCAGAATCCAGGCCTCGACATTGACAGCCTCAAATCTAATCAGAGACACCGACTCCATCATCAACAACAGAATCCTCACAGACAGAGACGCACAGTTGGCGCCTTTGCCCATCAACAAAAGAGTCGCTGGAGAACACAGACCGTCTGTTTGGGAAACGAGCAAGGATATCTGGAACGAGGAGATCATCAAGGCTGTCAACTGGGTGTACTCCATTAATTGGTACCAGTGGGGCCTCGACGCAGACCGCCAGCTCAACAGGTTGACCGACAAGGTGGTGAACTTGGCGGTGGAGAAGAAGGACTAGGAGTTTAGTGAATGCATACGAATAAAGGGTAAGTGTAGAAAAGCTGGAGATTAGTTGGCTGGAGATTGGTTGTATGGAGTGGAAAAAGGGCATAGGACAGTGCAACCAAGATAAGAAAAAATGGAAGTCGAAGTACGATGTTGAATTGCCAAAGTGACACTTGACGTGACTGTATGTCTTTCTCAATCCACCTTGAGTTTCTTTCTCCTGCTCTACTTCTCTGTCTCATAGTCTGATCTATTACTCACTATCTTATATACCCAATCACTAACGGCTATCTGTATCTTTCTATATTCATTTCTTTCTCTCTCTCTCTCTCTTCTATTCCTTCTTTGTTTCAATCACCCTCCTCGGCCTCTATCTCGTCGCTTCTCTTCTTGAAGAACTTCTTCACGTCCAAGTACACCACATAGTTGGCAATGGGCCCCACGATCAGGAACAAAAACGACACGATGATCTGGAAAAACAGCCAACAGCGCGGATTGACACCTAGCACCGAACTTGCAAGCAACCAGCCAATGAAATCCGTGAATATCAGATCGTATCCTTTGCTCAATTTGTCCAACACCATGTCGCAGCAAACAAGCGACGGAATCGGCTTGCTGGGGCCCTCGATGGTCTTTGTGATCTCCGGTTTGGTCAACTGCTCCTCTGCAAAGCCCTCAGACTCGAAATTTCCAGGGAATACCGTGGTGACCCGGTAATTGTATGGCCCTAGTTCTTGTCGCAAAATGATGGAAAGGGCCACGATCGCAGCCTTCGAAGGACCGTACTGGGCGTACCCTATGAAGGGGTACACTCCCACCGTCGACGAGAACAAGACCACGTGTCTGTGCTTGTGCTGCTCGGGCCTTATGTTGCCGTATTTGGCCAAAACAGCCTTGTGGCCTGCGTGCACCGAATTCACCGCCGTGGAGTAGTTCACGTTGATGCCGTTGGCCAATTCCTTGCCTGTGAGGTCCCCAAACAACTTGGGGATGGACAGACCGGCGCAGCAGAAGATGAAGTCGGGGTCAACTCCACGTTCTCCAACTAGCTTGTTCCACATGGCAGCACACTGGTCGTAGTCGGCCACATCGCACACCAAATACTCTATAGCGTTTGCGCCCCCGCTGTTTGTTTTCTCGCCGGCGATCTTCACGATCCTCTCCACCTGTTTCTGCAACTTTGACTGTGTCCTTGCAACCAATATCACAGTGCAGTTTTGCTCATAGAGCCTCAAGGCCAAGTCGGCGCCGATGCCCTGGGAAGCGCCTATTAGAAGCGCAGTCTTGCCCTCGGGCTTGAAGTGCAGTTTCAGCCACCACATTTAAGCAGAATCTTGGTGTGTTTTTGTGGGAACCAGTGGGAAAAAGAAAGTAGTAGATGATACTGGGATCGCCAAAGATCGTTATGCACCGCGTAGTAAAATGCACTCCACAGAGATAAAGAATGTGAAGACAGTGAGGAGGACACAGACAAGAGAAGGACCAGGAATATCAATTGACAAATTTGTTTTTCTTCTCTTTTGGTCGACTTCATTCCAAATATCTCATTTCTGTTGATTTTTCTTTGCCCTCTTTCTCCCCTTTTCTGGCTACTGTCCTGTCCTACTCTCCTACTTTCCTGAATCCTCTCTTAATGCTGTAATGCTATGTACATGTCTAGGCCTGGGCCAAAAAAGGCGACTTGGGCACCGCGGCCTCCCTCTTCGCTCCTCTGGGCTTCACTGCAAACTTCTTCGATTTTCCAAAAGTCTCCTCGCCCGAGAAGTACTTCGTCTGCGGAGGCTTGTTCTCCAAGTTGGCCTGGACGTCCTTCAGCGTCACCTCGCCCGTTTCAGCGTCAACTTTGAAAAATGCACTCTTGGCCTCCTCCACGGCCTCCCGGAACTTCTCCGCGCCGTCCACCCGGAACTGCGTCAACTTGTCCACGTTGTGCTGGGTCAATGCATCCACAGGCAACTTTTGCAACTCCAAGCGGGCCACGATCTTGGCGGTGTACCAGAACTTGATCTCGAACTCAGAGTCCACCAACTCCAAAACAGACATCGGCGCCTTGTCCTCGCCCAAACGGGGCTCCAACTTGATGATCCGGGTGAATCCATGTGTACGCTCGGGATACCTTTTGCTCAACTGCTCGAGAACCTTGTGGCCGACCTCGACCTTGTCTGGCGGCTGCAAGTAGTTCAAGCTTTTGATACTTTGAAATTTCTCTTCTAGCGGCTGGTCTCCCAATCTTCTGTTCTCGTGTAATGTCTTAGCTAAGAAGCGCTCGACCTTGGCCTGGGCTCTTTTCGCCTTGGTTCTGCCCGTGACAATGTAGTCGTGGCGGATGAGATTTGCACATAGGTTTTTGTTCATCAGCTTGACGTGGCGGGCCACGTTGGCGTCGAACTTTTTAAGTGAAGGCATTTCTCGTAGAACCTATACTTTTTGAATTGATCAAATTGAGATTCCTTTTCGCAAGACTTTTCCGGTCGTGCGCGCATCGAAAGGTGGGTAGCTGGCACTATATAAGGCACCACCACCCCACACTCTCGAAACCTTGATATTTCTACTTCCCTACAGCTAAAGCTTTTTTCTGATTGGTTGTTCCATTCAACTCAACTTCTGTCTATTTACTTCTTTCCGCTCTTCTTGATGCCTCCACCAACCAATGGACCACCCTTCTTGGCCTTGTCGGCCATGGCCTTCTTAGCAGCAGCGTCGGCCTTCTGTTTGGCCTTGAAGGCCAAATCCTCATCGTCGAATTCTTGGGTTTTCTTCTTTGGGGCCTTTAAAGGCTTGGCCTTTCCACCTTGACGTCCAGACATGTTGTAGAGGATGAGATCGCGGTTGAATTTTCGTTAATATGGGGCCAGCCATGCAGGTCGATACTTGACAGCAGATGAGAATGGGTCGAAGTGGAATCAGGAAAATTCAAGAAAGTAGAAATAGAAAAAACGAAGAAGCATCGAGAAATGTCGCTTCTTGAAAAATACTTCAGTGGTGTTTTTTTTCTTTGTTTTTCTCCCTCATTCCAAAATTCTCTCACTCTTCATTTCCACTCAGCCATAGACCACACCCATCCAAATTTTATGGGCCCACACTATTCTTTCTCTTCCCATCACTGAAACAAAAAACGCCAAATTGGTTTTGACGTGTCAAGCCTCGTTTCCCGTGCTGATAACCACAGCAGTCGCTGCCTCGGCCAATGGGAGCGCAGCATTAGTCACACAGGGTTCCTCACTCTGACATACACTACTGTTCACTGCTATTTTGCAGCCATGCACCGCTGTGGTTACACTGGCAGCGTGGGAGGTATAAATTGCCCCGGAAATTCCCATTTCAAAACGCTCTGAAAAGCTCTGAAACCTACCAGTATCATGCCAGAGAAAATCTCCAGGAAAACCCCGATCCCAGTCACCTTGTTGTCTGGCTTCTTGGGGTCAGGTAAGACCACCTTGTTGGAGCACATTCTCACCAGCGACCATGGCTACCGTATTGCGGTGATCATCAACGACATGTCCCAATTGAACATCGACATGGACTTGGTGAAAACACACAGGGTCTCGCAAAAAGAGGAGAAAATGGTCCAGTTGCAGAACGGATGTATTTGCTGCACATTGCGAGGTGACTTGTTGGAAGAGCTTGTCGCACTTGCCACAAACGATGCCTTCGACTATATTATCATCGAGTCTACGGGAATCTCCGAGCCAATGCAAGTCGCCGAGACGTTCACCACGGAGTTTGCCGAAGTCCACCTTGATGGTCAGCAGGCCATGACACCTGAGGAAGAGAAAATCCTCAAGGACATTGCAGACTTGGGCGGGTTGGCCAAAATCGCCCGATTGGACACCTGCGCCACCGTTGTGGATGCGAAAAACTTCTTGGACAACTTTGAGACCACAGAGTTCTTGGTGGACAGATATGGGTCCACTGGCCAGAACGAGGAGGACCGTACCATCTGTGACTTGATGGTGGACCAGATTGAGTTCAGTGATATCATCATTTTGAACAAAGTGGGAACAGTGAGTAAGAAGCAGAAGAAGAAAATCTTGAAGACGATCAAGATGCTCAACCCTGTGGCAAAAGTGATCTCCACCAACTACTCCAAGGTGAACATCTCGGAGATTGTCGATACGAAATTGTTTGATTTTGAAAAAGCTTCCAGCTCTGCTGGGTGGTTGCAGTCGCTCCACGAAATGACCAGGAGAGAGCAGTATGGCAACAAACTCACACCAAAGCCAGAGACTGAGGAGTACGGCATCAACAACTTTGTGTACAAGTCAAGGAAGCCTTTTCATCCAGAAAGATTGTACCATTTGATCAGAGACAAGTTTGTGGTGATTGAGTCCTCCGGTCTTGATGAAAACGGTGAGGTGGAAAATGAGGAAGAAAATGAAGAGGAAGACGAAGAAGGTGATGATGAAGAGGAAGACGAAGAAGAGGACGACGACGAAGAAGAAGAAGAAGAAGAAGAAGAAGGTGACGACCCATCGGAAGATGAGATTGCGAAAAACAAAAAGAAGTCGCCCTTCGGCCCCCTCTTGCGTTCCAAAGGTTTCTTCTGGCTCGCTTCCAGGCACATCATCAGAGGTGAGTGGTCCTCAGCAGGCCCGATGTTGACCTTACGTGGCGGAAAAGTTGATTGAGAAGGACATGGAGGGACAGTTCGGAGACCGCAGAAACGAGCTTGTGTTCATTGGATTGAGCATAGACAAGGTGAAGTTGACCAAGCTCTTGGACTCGTGTTTGGTGACCGACGAGGAGTTTGAGCAGTACAGGGAAATCTGTAAGGAAAAGAATTTGTTTAAGGTGGAGAAGGCGTTGCAGAACGAGTTCACCGATGGGTTTGAGAGCTGGATCCTGTTTGATGAGCACGGACACTAAATAGGAGAAGAGTGAGTACAGTAATATAGGGAGAAGAGTGAGATAGGTAATGAAAAACGGTAGTTTCGACATTAAGAGAATTTACAAAATCGGAATTGCCATTTTTTTTTTTCGAGGAAGTTTTTAATTAACTCGTTTCTCCAATGAATCTCGGGTGAATCTCCAATGTAACAATATAGTTCGCAATGTTGCAACGGCTGCAAGAAAAAAGACACCCAAGGCCAACCACCAAAACAAATGGAAAAATCAAAAAGGAAGAAAAAAATTTCAACAGTATATAGACTAATGCTTTCAGTCGATTGAGCTTCAAAAATTCTCTTAAAAAAAACTATCGTTCCCCTTTGTCCCTCTCCCTTACCTCCATCATTCTTCCTGGCAGTGCCAACCTGCACCTCACCGCTCACCACAAGTGATCCCAGATCTATTACTACCACCACACAATGGCCATCTTAACCCCGCAGGACAAGGAAAAAGTCAAGCGGGCCATCCCAAAGGCCTCCAACAAGGTAATTGACGCCACCGTTGCCCGGCTCTACATCGCATACCCAGATCCCACCAAGTGGACCTACACCGGTCTCTCGGGGTCTGTAGCATTGGTGGATGATCTCGTCGGCCACACTTTCTTCTTGAAATTGGTCGATATAGTTGGCTCCCAGGGCGTCTTGTGGGACCAGGAGCTCTATGTGGACTTCAATTACTCCCAGGACAGGAAATTCTTCCATACTTTCGAGACCGAGGAGTGTCTCATGGGTCTCTTATTCGAGGACACCAGCGACGCCGCCCATTTCTACAAGAGAGTCACCACGCGCCAGAAACACGCCTCCAAGCAGACGGCCAACAACAAGAACGCTGTTGCTTTGAAGGAAAGGCTTCTGCCTGCAGAGAAAGTGCAGGGCTCCAGAGGTGAGTATGTGGACGTGAACACCAACCAGAGACTGAGACGAGCACGCGGTGTTTTGTACTACGACGACCAGCCGCCGCCAGAATGGCGCTCGTTGTATGCGGAGCTAGCCGCTGCCGGTATCTCCGAGGACATGATTGCAGAAAACAGAGAGTTCATCAAGGACTACATTTCGAAGCAAGGAGGACCACTCGTCGGGCTCGAGCCGCCGATTCCACGGAAATTTAGTCAGCGGCAAGCGCATCTGGAGCCTTCACCTCCTGTTTCGGCGGCACCGTCCACTGCACACAAGAAGAAAAAGGCCCCTCCTCCTCCACCTCCGCCTGCGGCCACTTCTGTGTTTCTGTCTCCAGCGGATACACCGTCACCCAGCCCTACACCTGCGCCTCAAGCACCACCAGCACCTCCACAGGCATCACATGCACCACATGCACCGCCACAAGCGCCTTCCCTGGCTCCTCTGGCTCCTCTGCTGGGCTCACCTGCACATTTGACCCCAGATTCCAGGTCCTCCAGCGAAGACGCAACGCCAGCACCGGCTGCTGCAAAGCCCAAGTTCAGATTGCCTCCATCAAACGCTGCGATACCTCAGGTCTCCCACACAAGCTTGCCGCCACCCACCGCCGCCCAGGACAGACCTCTCCCCACTCCTCCAGCTCAATATGGGCAGGCACAGTATGGACTGGGACAACCGCAACCTGGACCAGCACAACCGCAATATGGTCAGTACGGCCAACCTGCACAGTCACTTCCTGCAAGGCAAGGGCCACCGCCTCCGCCGCGTGGGGCCAGGCCAGGACCTCCTCCTCCACCCAGAGCAGGCTCTGGCGCCGGAACAGGCATGGCTTCACCGGGACCGCCACTCCCGCCACAACGAACTGGTGCGCCTCCACCGCCGCCTCCACGTGCGTCTCGTGGTCCTGCTCCTCCGCCGCCACCATCCAGATCCAGGCCCACACCTGCTCCTCCACAGGCCCAGCAAGTGCCACAAGTTCAGCAGTACGGACAGCCGGCCACACAGCAGCAGTATGGTCAGCAGCAGTATGGTCAACCGGTGCCACAGCAAGCTCCTCAATTACCTCAGCTGCCCCATGCTCCCCAGACTCCTCAGGCTCCTCAGGCTCCCCAGGTCCAGTACCAGCCACCACCGCCCCCTCAGAGAGAGTATGTGGCGCCTCCGCCCCCACAAAGAACGACGGCCGCCACTCCTGCGGTCCAGCATACAACCTCTGCTCCTTCGGCTGACTTGGTCCCCGCTCAGACTTCGGGTGCTCCGCCTCCGCCGCCACTTCCTCCTTCTGGTGGTTCTGGAGCTCCTCCACCTCCGCCAATGGCCAACCTCAACTTGGGCCAAACAGGCTCAGGAGCGCCTCCGCCACCTCCTCCACCTCCGGACTTGACAGCCACCTCAGGAGCCGCGCCAGCTTTGCCTCAGCCAGACGCAGGCAGAGACGCTTTGCTTGCGTCCATTAGAGGCGTGGGCGGAATTGGTGCGTTGAGGAAGACAGACAAGTCGCAGTTGGAGAAACCCAGCGTGTTGTTGCTGGAAGCGAGAGGAGAACCTGCGCCTGCTACTGGTGGTGGCAACGGCGGTGCGCCGGCTGCACCTGGCCAGCCCGAGTCGTTGGCTGATGCTTTGGCCTCTGCGCTCAATAAGAGAAAGGACAAAGTTGCAGCCAGCGACGACGAGGATGACGATGACTGGTGATGAGGTCATGATTGGGTAAATTTGAATAAGGGTGCTGCTGCACCAGCGGATCAGATGGTATCATTGAGAATTTCACAGCCACCATCTCATTTGGTTGGATACATGCTGAGATTAAGTTGGAGAGTAAGGTCTGACCTACAGAATTTAAAAGATCATTCGAAATGGAATATCGCCAATCTCAAAACATGTGAAATTGATTTTCCTTCGCTCAAAAAACATACTGCTCATCACCTTCTCATTCCGAATTGCTTTCTGAAATTCACTGTCTCCATTGCTCACCTTTCTCTGCTCCACCTCCACATTGTAGTGCGCGCACAGAAATCGATGCCTACCAAATAATCTTCTAGTCTATATCCCCCACTCTTCCATGCCAAAAGACCTCTCTGAAATTCTCCGGGCATTCCACGATGCCTTGGAGTTCTGGTCCATTAAGATCGCCGAAAAGGATCTCAGTGGAATCCCGCCAGCAAAGGCCCTGGACCCTCTACAAGAGATAGTCAAGATCGCCAAACTCATCAAGGCACACACAACAAAAGTCGGGATAATTTTCGAGCCGCTGAAATTGAGCAAGCAAACCGATGCCGCAGAGAAAACCGTGGCTGATTTCCTGAAGCTGATGGTGCTCTACATGTCTGCTTTGGCGCAGGTTTCTCCACTGAAAGTCAGTCAGCTATTCTACAATGAGATCTTGGGCAAGTCGCACGATCTCACGCAAAATGGGATGGCTTTTTCGAATGAGTTGATTGCTTTGGAGGAAACAGCAAAAGACCTGAGGAAAACAGCCCAGGAACTGGACCTGAAGGCCACTCTGAATGACGAGCCAGAAGAAGAGACAAAACCCGCCCTGTGCGACGAAAGACTCGTTTCTGTGGGGAAATTGTGGAGCACTACCGACGAGATCGTTAAGTTGGTTGAGGCCGGTAACCTCAAGTTCCTCGAGAAGAAGACTAAGTTGCATTTGACCCTCATAGAGGACGGACTAGATGAGTTCTCTGAGTGGGCAGAGAACCCTGAGGATTTGGACGACGAGGACCCGTTTGGCCTCGAAGACGACTTCTCTGACGACGAATGTGAAGTCCCGCTGCTAGAAGACGACAACAGCGACAACGAAGACAGTGGCTCGAAGAAAGACTACCTCATACAGTACTCCAAGGCGTGGCTCCAGAAATTCAAGCTCTTGAAGCTTTTGTTCTTCTCGATTAACAAGTCTTTACCCACAATAGCCGCCGGCGAAGACATCGACAGCATCTACAGAGAGGAGGAGACGATATACAAGGAAGTGGACTTGCTCATTGTGGAGTTGATGTTGAACCAGATAGTGGACGAGGAGGTGCGCGAGCACGCCACGAAAATCGACAAGGCGTGTTTCCGGATCATCAGCATCTTGAAAAAAGCCAACAAGAACAACGAGACGAAGACCAAGTGGTGCGGGTGCTGGGTGCTGAAGTACGGGGAGTTGACGGAAAGTGTGCATAAGGAAGAGTAGGCAATACATAAGCAAAAAACGTCCGAATTCATATTTCTGAATAATTTATTTTCTTCTTTCTTTTCAAAGCTTGGAGGCCTCGCTTCATTCGAGCAAGCCCAACGCCTTTGCGTGGTGCTTGGCGTGCTCCTCTGCAAAAGAACTAATGAAGAAGTACAGGTGATCGTATCCGTCCACGATGTTCAAGTCGATCTTGCCCTTGTAACCCGCTTCTTCAGCTGCTGCAACCAAGTTCTCGGGCTGCAAGTACTTATCTTTCGCATAGAACCCATCAGCTTTGCCCTGGTGGATCAAAATGTCTGGCTGCGCACCTTGGTACTCTTTGATCAAGTGCGTGGGGTCGTACTTGTACCAGTCGGCCTTGTTGTCGCCCAAGTAGTTGCCAAAGTTCTTCTCGCCCCACGCGCAGTTCAGTGGGTTGCTGATTGGAGCAAATGCGCTCACGCTCTGGTACTTCCCTGGGTTCTTGAAGAATCCAGCAAGTGCACCGTACCCACCCATGGAATGGCCGGTGATGGAGATATTTGAGAAATCCAAGTTGGTGAATTCCTTTGCGAGCTTCTCCAAGAGCTCTGTGTGCACGTACGAGTACATGTTGTAGTTTGTAGACCATGGTTCCTGGGTAGCATCGACGTAGAATCCGGCACCAGTGCCGAAATCGTAGGAGTCGTCCTCGCCGGCGATATTGGCGCCTCTGGGCGACGTGTCTGGGAACACCAAGGCAAAGCCGTATTTGGCAGCAAAATACTGCAAGAACGATTTCTCGGAGGCGTTGTTGGGGGTGCATGTCAAGCCAGATAAGTACATCAAGACTGGGATTTTCAGGGACGAGGAAGGAGGCACGAAGACGTTGACGTCCATTTTCGTTTTTGTCGAGGTGGACTCATGGGACAATTTGAGCAATTTGCCGCCGAATTGAGCGATTTCAGCTGTGGTGGAGAAAGACATGGTGGTTGTAAATTGGAGAGAGTGATAGATTTGGCGGACGCAATATAAGGCGCGGAACCCATGTCCAGATTAGGCAAGCAAATCCAGTGGCTGCGAAAAGAGAGAGACCAGGATAAGGTAATATTGAAAGGGAAGGTGACCCTGGAAATCAAAATGAATAATTAGAAAATAATTACAATTACACTATATTAATTCTGCTTTCTGAACTCACCTGTATTTCCTAAAGACTGGACTTGTTCCGTGGCTCGTATGGGTAGAACACCACCAATATGGACGAGACCAAGAAAAGCGCACCGGAGACGAAAATCGGAGCGGAGGTGGTCAAGTCTGCGAAAATGGCAATGATCGGGGCGAAAACACCAAAGACTCTATTGGCGCTCGCAGCAAGCCCGACAGCTGTTCCTCTGATCTTTGTCGGGAACACTTCTGGTGTATAGGCATAGAGCACACCGTACATGATAGTCGAGAAGAAATTGAAGAAACAGTTCCACGCAAGGTACGAGTTGGACGTTTTCGCGGTTGTGGAGCCAAACAAAACGATTCCAGTCATGAGCAACGACGCAAACAACGTGCCCTTCCTGCCTATTCTGAGCTCCACCAACACACCGGCAATGATCAGCCCCGGGATGCCCATGATGGCCACAATCAAAGTGTTTCTGTATGTGGTGCCCACGCTCAACGGCTGGTTGGCCGAGCCCCTCTGCTCCAAGTACGAGGGCAAAAACGCGTTGTAGAGCGGGAACGCCAACCCAATGAGTGCCCAGGAGAAGATCACCAAGCCCAGCGAGATGGCCAACCGGCGCAGCCCAAAGCACAGTCTCACGTGCGACAAGTTGTACTTGGAGAGTCTCAGTTTCAAGAGCTGGTTCGAGTTGGCCTTTTCGGTTTGGTCCAAGTTGAGCTCGTCGATGGCGCGCAAGTCTTCGATTGTCAAAGAGTGCGACTTCTTATTGATGCGCGCAATGTGGTTCAACGTCTCAATGGCTT
Source organism: Sungouiella suratensis (assembly GCA_030566815.1). Lineage (NCBI taxonomy): Eukaryota > Fungi > Ascomycota > Pichiomycetes > Serinales > Metschnikowiaceae > Sungouiella > Sungouiella suratensis. The sequence goes on along the minus strand of JAKUAV010000007.1, from coordinate 535,818 downwards.
TCTCGTTGTCGCCCCGAGCCAAGTAAAAAGTCGAGCTCTCATATAAAGGGAAAACAAATCTCGCCGAGAACATCACCAACGTCAACCCTCCCAACGTAAATAAGAAATACCGCCACCCTTTGTTGTCCTTGGAGTAGCACTCTGTCGCGGTGTCTGAGCACAGGTAGTTGGTGATGAGGCCCCACGAAATAAGGGCCGTGATCACCTGGCCAAAGGACCACCACACGGACATGACAGTCAAAAGCCATTTTTTGTTGGTGGGCAACGACTCCAAGAAAATGGCGGAGTCCACGGGTAAGTTCCCGCCGACGCCAAAACTCCAGAGTGCGCAAAATACACCGATTGCAACAAATGTGGGACTTCCGCCCGCAGCCAACGAGAAAATCCCAGTAAAGAGGAAAGTCAAGTTGAACGCCCACCGGCGGCCAATGATGTCCAGCGAAAGTGACCAGAACAGTGCTCCTGCCAACAACCCCAAGTTCTGTGCCAAAGTCAAGTACGGTGCTCGGCCAGTCGGATAGTGCACCTTGTCCACCTCCACAAGTCTCTGCAAAATGTAGGATGTAGCAGTGGGCCACGCGTTGTCTGCAAACCAGCCGAACCCAGCGACAATGAAAAGGCCTATCTGGTAGCGGCCAAACCCCATCTCGTCAATTGCAGAGGTCACCAAGAGAGATTTGCGGATGTAGGTCTGGTTGAAGTCGGAGGTGTCGAAAAGCCCCGACTCTGCGTCTGTGGACGAGACCTGGTCCTCGTCAATAGTAGCCACGTCTTTGCTCATGAAAAAAGATCTAGATGAATAAAGATGCAATTGAACAGATCGAGTCAAAAACAGATCTAGTTGAATGAAGAGAACTTTTATCCTTTCTAAGTTTTTTATTTTGTTTCTACCCCAGATTTTGGCTCATAAATGATTGCTAATCGCTATGCAGGGTCTGTGGCGTGCGGCTTCACTTGCATCAGAATGCGGCCAATTGCCAATCCCCCTCGCCAATACGAAGCACGTACTGCTCGACTTTCCAAAGAGAGTACCAGTCTCTGGTCTTTGCAATGCTCTCCCTGTGCAGTTTGCCCGTTCCTCCGCGTCTGGCGTCCTCGGCGCTCCTCCACCAACATGTAGCCAAATTGTGCCCACTGACAGGGTCGGCCACACCGTACCAGTACTTGAGGAGGCCGCCACTTTCGTTTGCCTCGGCGTGCGATTTTTCATCGAAATCATGAAGCACTTTTATCTTTTGCGGGTCACCGCGCACGTCTGGCTTGAGCACAGACCGAAACGCTATGACGTATAGCTCTTCTGGTGGTTTTGTGCGATTACGCAATGCGCTGCCTCTGATCAGCGCCACAACGTCGGCGATATTGAAACTGTCCAGATAATTGTCAGTCGCGTAATTTGGAGACACTGAGTGGAAATTTTGGAGTGCCAACGCCGAGATCTGGTATTCTGGCTCGAGTGAAGAAAGCTGTAAGAGATGGTCAGAATACGGCGAGGAGACAATAGTCCCAACAGTGTCGACGGTCATGAAAAGAAAAAATTGGAAAGAGACGATCAAGAGAGATCTGTTAAGAAAACAATTGTAGAAAAAGTCACAAAAACAAAGACACTTATCGTTCGTACTGTCTGCATTTGATATATAGCGAAACTTTTGCAGCCACAACTGTGGCTAGATGGAGAATGTACATGCAACAACCACCAAGAGCGAGTAGCCCAAAACGCTCGCAATCTCGTATTTGGCCCCGCGCAACACCGAGAACGCCGCGCTGATGGTCTGGTTCCCGCTCTCCTCGTTCCCGTTGGTGGTTCCCGTGGTTGTGAAGTTCAACCCGGGCGTGGAATCGTCAATGTCCCCGTTCCAGCAGTAGGTCTCGAAGCACTCCTTGCACTGGTCACTCTGCTCTATACGCTGTCTCTCTTGCTCACGGCGAATGATTGCACACGCCACGCACGCTTTCCAGTCCGAGTCCAACGACGAGTTGAGTCTGGATGCCACCTCGAACCCGTTCTTGATCATGCCTCGTTTCTCTGCCTCCTCGTACGAAAGCTTGAACGTTGAGGTGTTCGAGTAGTACGTGAACGGTCTGTTGGCAGTGTACACGATGAGCGGGGAGTCGTACACTGCGTCCTCGTCTGCGCCTTCTGGAAGCAAGGAAGTCAAGTTCTTTGCGTCGCACCCAAAAAAGGTGGGCCGCGCAGTCAAGTTCAAGTTCCGGAAACTGGCGCTGTCTGGCACGTAGGGGAAGATGGTCCCGTTGCCCTGGCTCAAGGTCTGTCTCTGGAACAGAGCTATCATCAGTGTTCCGTTGGGCCACGACTGGTCGGTGTCCGCGGAGTTGTCGTAGGCGAAGATCACGTCGACGTTTCTCTGCGGCTGGATGAGTGGATATAAGGGAATGTTCTGCAAGTCCTCGCCGCCGTCCACCAAGTAGAGTGTAGAGTTGTCCACAATGGACTGGACGGCAGCGTCGCTGGTGTCCTTGAATGGGTTGGGCTTGTACACGGCAATGTCGTCGGAGTCGTCGGAGATGTCCGTCAAGAGCGAGCTGATCAAGGACTTGAGTGCGCTCGACAAGGACGTGGTGTTGATCTGCAACACAAACTGGTTGAACAACGACAGCGAGGTGCCCATGATGAACCCGGCGTTGTCGAACCCGCCAATGCACGTGTCGTTCACCGGCTTGCCGTCCTTCACCTGCGTGCCCAAGTACTTCACATCCGTGAACGCATACAAGCTTGGGTCCCACGATCCCATCTCGTAAGCATTGAACTCGAAGACTGTGGAGTTCCCACTGATGATGTATGTGTTGGGCGTTCTGCCGTCTGCCACCACTATGGGGAACGGCATTTCGTGGCTGGTGAACGCGTCCAAGTCCCTGATCTGCGACCAGAGCAACGAGTCGCCGTAGTCAATCAGCTCCGGGAAAAACTGGTGCGACAATGCCCGGCCCCACGTATCGGTCAACGAGATCTCAAACCCGGCGTCGCTCTTGTCGCTCACGTCGTCCCACAAGTCCGTGTAGTACTCGATCGCCTTGACCGGGTTCCACCCGCCGTAGTTCACAATGGAGTGCTCCAAGTTCCACAAGCTCGAGTTGTCCAAGATGTGCTGGACAGACGTCCAGTTGTTCATGACGAGCGAGCCCACAAGCCAGTTTCCGCCCGACAAGCCCGTGAGATACGTGGCGCTCTGGAGCAACCCGCCCAACCCTTTGGACGCGGCGTCGGTGGTCCTGTTGTCCAACGCAGCAATCTGTCCTGCTCCACTGAGCATGGCTCTGTATCCTCCGCCCGAGAAGGCGATTCCGATGGTTATTGGCTTCGACGTGTTGCTGAGGAACAGCGCAGCGTCGAAGTCCTGCAAGTCGGCGCCTTCCAAGAAGTTCTGGAGGTTTTCGGTGGTGATCTTGTGTCTTTCCTCAAGCCAGTCAGTCTCATGGTCAGACAAGTTCAGAGCGGCTCTGACGAAGTTCTCGTCGGGACAGCTGATCTTGCCGGGAGCATAGCCGCCGGTGGGAGACCAGGCTAGCGCTGCACCGACTAAATATGCTAGAGATGCAAATTTCATTGGGCACCAATAAGAGTGGGGAAGGGTCTTCTATATATAGGTGGGATGCGATAAGCACAGGAACGGGGAAATAAGGTGTGGAATGCAGAAACGAGGAATCGGTAAAGTGAAAAAATTTTGGGAACAGGCGTTGTTTTCCGGTTATGTTATCTGTGCTTGGAAAATGAGACGTTCGGAGACCCTATAGAGAAGAAATACCAAACCCTGGAAATTGTTGCAAAAACTTGACGTGACCGTGTGGCTTATCGCTAAGCTGCACGTGAAGCCTTCCAGAAAGAATACAGCTTGGTAGTAAAATCATCAATAAAGTGTCCGGAGAAAATAAAATTGAAATTCCACTTTTTGGTTTTTTGCAAAACTCAATTTGGCTGCTGCTCGGAACCCACGGCATGCTCGGTTGCTAAATTCCGTGCCGGGGTGTTTTTCCGTTGCTGCTGGTTACGGCCACTTCCACTCAGTTATTGTATGCGCACCGGAAAGTTGCAAAATGGTTGGATTCTTGGGTACGGGAAATAAAATCCATTTACAGGTAGAATTGAGAAACTTACAGGTGTATAAGGTTTTCATTCACTCTGGCAACCTTGTACTTCTCAAATTCGATATATATCACTTTTGTCTCCACCTTCCCTTTGTTGGTAGCAATCCCCACAAACTAGCACTACACTGTACCACTCACACCACCACACAAGAAGACAGCATGAAGTAAAAGCAAACGACGTCTCGAAACTCCATCTCCCCACATTTCAATCCAAACAATCTCCTTCCCCAAATTTTTCAAAAACCCACCACACTGACACCGCCTTGTTACAAGCCCTTGTGGCCCGTCTGCAGGACCTGAGCACGTCAAATATAACCTTATTGTTCTTGAAAGTGCTACACATGCCTCGTCTACGCTCCCTATCCGAAGCCGCCATGTCGTCCAATATGGCCACCCGAGCCCGCGAGTTTGCACTGACGCAAATGGCAGCGGTTTCCGATCTCCAGAACCAGTTCAATGACTGGTACCGTTCCCAGTCCAAGTTCAAGCAGATAGTGCTAGCCATAGGCGGTCTAGTCGCTGTAACCGTTGGCGTGTTGGTCTTGATCTTCCACAAGTACGTGATCCAGGCGTTGGTCGAAGTCTCGGACTACTGGAACAAGCTCAAGTACGGCCAATTGATCCTCTTCACACTTATATTCTTCGTGGGGTTCCCGCCACTCATTGGCTACTCGGCGCTTCTGATGTTGTGCGGCATGATCTACGGATTTCCCGGCGGGTGGCCGCTCTTGGCCTCAGCGACCGTTTTGGGCTCGTTGGCGTCGTTTTTGGTTTACAGATTCCTCCTCAGAAACCAGGCAGAGCATATGGTGCAGAGACACGAGAAGTTCAGAGCGTTTGCAGAGATCTTGAAGGAGGACGCCTCGTTGTTCTTGCTCATATTGTTGCGGTTGTGTCCGTTGCCATACTCGCTCTCGAACGGGGCGTTGGCGGCTATCCCCAACTTGCCTGTTCTGACGTATTTTTTTGCATCAGTCATAGTGTCACCCAAAGCGTTCATCCACGTGTTCGTTGGCCACTCAATCAAGAACTTGGGCGATACGGAAAGACCCACACTGGCGAAAATCATTGACGTGGTCAGTATTTTGGTGACTGGGTGTGCGCTTTCCCTAGCCTCATACATTATCTACTCCAGGATGCAGAGGAAATTGGACTCGTACCACCACGTGCAAGAGTCGGGCGAGGGTCTCGACACGATGATATTTGGGAACTTCGATGACGATTTGGAGTCCGGCGCAACGGTGGAGTTGGACTCCGCCCAGTTTGACGATGACAACTTTATCATAGAAGATGACGAGGAAAGCCAACCTGGAGACCACAGCAACGACAACGACGACACGAGCAAGCTGTCTGCAAAAAACTCTGTGGTGGACACCACTCTTGACGATGACATTGACGATTTGGGCAAACCAAGTAAAGGGTACAGAGACTACTAGAAGTCCGGAGTTTCTTGTTTCTTGTATATTAGTTTCTTGAGGAAAATGCTATGGATGTGAATTCGAGATTCGTAATATTACATGCCGCCGTGTTGATCTAAAAACAACATCCGCGTGCGCCTTTTCTCTATCTTATCGTTCGTGGTGAGTCCACTCTTCTTCATGCTGTCAATGTGGCTGGAAGCATCCGCCTCACAGTATATCTCGTTGTTGATCAAGAAGTAGTCGGACTTGATTTGCGAGTGACACTGCGAACACGAGAGGCACAGAACGTGCCATTTCTGCTTCAACTCATTCTCAATGCACTCGCCTTCAATACCTTGATGACAGGACTGGCATCGCGTTCCATTGAGCGAGTGATAGTGGTCAAAGCAGAATGCATTATCAAGCAAGACATAGCATGTCGTTTGCTTGTTAAATTTGATGGAGCAGCCAACGTATGCGCACGAGAAGCAGGATCTGTGCCACTGTCCACTTAATTCGGCGTTCTTGGAGTAGATCGACTTTTGTCCGCCGTGGGCGTTGGAATCGACTTCACCGCCACACCCTCTGCATGGTCCTTCACCAGGTGCACATTTTGGACCTATCGTGCTTGTTCTGAAGTTCGGAATGTCCATCCCGACGACAGATTTGGGAAATGCATCAAATTCGCTTGGCGTAGGGTTGTGCAGCAAAATGTCGTCCTCATTCACATCCGTTGTTGTGATTTGAGGAGCGAATGTTCCCATATTGCCATCCACAAACTTCGGCGTGTTAGCGCCCGTGAAATTTATGTCATGAAGCTCTTCTTCCACCCTGTGGTTCTTCGGGCTCAATGGCTTTATTGTCTCTGGTGTCTCAACAACATTGTCAAAATTACCGTTGTGAATGACGGGCGTCTTAGGTGCTCCACTTGCATCGAAAGCACGACCACGTTTCTGGAAGCTGAGGGGTGCAATTTGCTCTTCATTTTCCTCCTCTTTCGCAACTCCCTCTTCCGCGACATTCTCACGGTCATTGAGATCAATCGAGTGAGTCGACTCGCGGTCTGTCTCAGCTTCGCTTTCACTTTCACTTTCAGCCTCAGACACTTGAGATACGGAGTCAATCTTGAAGGATGGCACCGAACGTTGATTGAAGTCAGTCGTCGAGTTGAGCGCAGTCACGAACGACTCGTCTTCCTTCAGTTTCTGGAATGAAGTTAAGCTAAGATCGCTGCCCGTTTTTAGACTCTCAAGCTGTCTCTCCAACTCGCGCTCAACTTCGGCTTCCTCGTTGTCGGACTCCAGTGGCTTCGATATGATCAGACTGATTGTCGACAATTGCGAGTGTCTGGCACTATTGTCTCTCTTCTCGGACGTCTGCAATAATTCCTGAAACTCCTCCCGCGTGGTCTCGGCGGTCTCGTTGGACTGTCTGGCTGAATTAAACCGGAACAGCAGGTCGTCCTGGGAACTGTCGTTGATGTCGTCGCCCAACTGGGTTTGTCTCTGATGAAAAACGCCCAGTTCTTCGATTGGTGGCACCGCCTGGCGAGGCGCCCTGGAGCGCGGGTCGTACTTCTTGTGCTCCTCGACGTCGGCACGGAAGTCGCCAAGCATGTCGTTCAAGTCTCTGTCTGCGGAAGGAAGCGCGTCATGCACTGGGTATGGAGCAGCAGATAACTCAGAGGTCTTGACGCTCATGGCTGAGGACACGCTATCTTTCCTCTTGTACGAGCTGGCTGCGGTCTGCGGCGTCTCGCGCTTGAAGTCCAACGAGTTGTCGAACGTAGGCGAGATCGCAGAAAAAGAGTCCGTGGAGGTCTGGTTCTGTATGCTTGTGGACGAGAAGTTGCTGTCGGGGATGTCAAGACTGAGGTTCTTGATGTTTCGCTCGACGTCGGTCTTGCTCAGCGATATAGATCCGTTGGCGCGGCCGATCGGGACAAATGGCTGGAACGGTTGGAACTGAGGCTGGCCATTGGATTTCTTCTCCGGCTTCAGCCCGCGTCTGGGTATCTGGAAGTTCTCCAGGAACTCAGCTTGCGGAGAAGGAGCCACCGCTGAGGCGGGCGCAGAGTGTGGGCCCAGACTGTATGGTTTCTGAGCGAATGGAGCAGGATGGGCCAATTTGCCCATGGACCCGGCCTTGCTGATCTGTGGCGACAATCTGGGATCCCGGGGCTCCTCGAAGTTCGGAGAGGGTCTTCTCTGTTTGTGTGGCAACGACCTGCTCGACGCATTGGGCGCCTTTTGTTTACCGCTGCCCGTGCTGAAGGTAGGGGATGTAGCCGAGGACGATTTCTTGGAGTAAATGGACTTATAGTCGGAGGGACCGCCGTTCAAGTTGACCTCAAACCCTGCTCTCTCGTAGACGCCCTTGTAGCGATGCTGGGTCTTCAAAGGAGGGAAAGGGGAGTCGGTGGCCGTCATAGGCGAGTGCTCCGACTTGAAGTAGCTCGGGAGAGTTCTCAAGTGCATTTCGGGTGAAAAACAAGTTGTGGATTTATTGTTTAAGTGAAGATGAGCCAAGGTGAAAACACAACAGTAGTCAGCAATTGAAACCAAACAAATATTGGCAAAGCCTTCTCTTGCCTGAGTTGTAAGTTCGTGCACCAGAGAAAATCTTACAAATGTATTCGCGGTGCGCTTGTCTGCAGTACACAACCAAACAACGCGAACTTCATGCGGGAATATGGCAACTAGTGGCTGGGATCAGCTTGGAGGGAGGAATTAGGCAATCCCGAATTAGGCCAGGGCTTACGGGGGAAAATTATTATTAGTGTCGTGTTTCGGGAGTGCAGGCAAGAGCAGACACATGTAACACCACACGTATTCTTTGAAGTTCCTTGTTTTTTTTGTTCCTTGTTCTTTTTGTTCCTTTTTTCCTTCCTTTTTTTGCAACATGTTCATGTGGAAATGCTACCGCGTTTCACGCACACCGCATTAATATAGACACCATACATTGGCGAGAACACCAGTTGGATATTCCCAAGCCACTGAGTCCGCACCACCAAGCCATGGGAAAAATCTGCCGAATGTGGGAACCTGCGGATCTCGCACGATGAAATGAGAATGCGCTTTTCTGATCTTTTTTTTTCTTTTCGCAATTTCCTTCCACGGCCTCTCAACTTTTTAGTGGTGCTGATCCCACCTCTAGTGAGAAATTGCTAATCTCCCCTGCAAATCCTGCACTGCCATATCCAATTATAGATGCAAGGAGACAATGAAAGGGCTAGAGACCCTGGGGAAGAACAAGCCAGATAGGGAATAATGTGAGTAGAAGATGATGGAGACGGGAACAATTTCTATGAAGAGTGCTGAATGTTGGTAATTTTGTCTTTGTTATTTGACTAAAACGGATTGTGTTTGTCCTCTGTTCAACGTGAGGACTCAGATTATGAGAATTGCGGTCGCTTTTTTTTCTGTGCACTGAGGAACAATAAATGTGGAACATGTAGATGTGGTATACATGGAAGCTGACAGAGGCACCAGAAAGCGGGGAAGCATGTAAGAAATAAGAAAGAGTAAGTATTCTCAGAAAGTTTCATGTTCATCTAAATTTGAAAAGGTGTGGAAACTTGGTCTTCTGCTGTTTCTCTTCTCACCCGGAACATTACATCTCACCTGGAACAATATATTCCCGCTTTGCGCATCAAATGGCACTCACCATCCCAAATTCCTCGTCCTCCTCCTTCCTTACACAGTCTCGTCCGTTAATTTATTAATTACAAATACATGGTACTTAGATTAGATGTAACCAATTCTGTTGGCAACATCCAAGGCATCGTGGTCAGCAGTCAATCTGATGTAAGCCTTCTTGGTACCATTTGGTCTGATCAAGGTGTTGATCTTCTCAATGTCAACCTCGTACAACTCCTTAACGGCAGCCTTGATTTGGTTCTTGTTGGCCTTGATGCTCACCTGCAAAACCAAGGTGTTACCGTCCTCAACCTTCTTGATGGCGGTCTCAGAGGCAATTGGCGACTCGATGATCTTGTAAGCGTCCAATCTGGTGTAGTGTGGGACGGCCTTTCTGGCGTATCTTGGGGATCTGGCCAACTTCAAGGTCTTTGGCAATCTGAAGGTAGTGTTGGTTCTAACCTTGGTGACCTTCTTGGAGTTGGTACCCTTCAAAGCAGATTTCTTAGCAGCAGCAGCCTTAGTGTCTGGAGGTTAGTATGTGCGAGTGTGAGCTGGTGTTGTCGGTGTGGGATTGATCATTTGAGATGAGATATTGGAATGACCTTTGGAATTTTGGATGGGCCTTGAAAATGTGGAATTGTGGAGCAATTTGACCGGGAAAAAACGGAAATGTGAATAAATGGACTCAACAAACTCATGTGGGTCATTTGCTTTCTTGCTTCGTGGGTGTTTCATCCATTCATATGGGAGTATATCTTTCTGATGGGCACAATTTCATGTGGAATTAACGATTGGGATGGACCCCGAATCCAGGGCCTTTCGTCGAATTTTCTTCATATCACGTATCTGAGGATCTCATTCCAACACAGATCTCGACAACTTTGAAAGTTGTTACATACTTGGAGCCATCTTTGATGTAATCTAGGTAGTGAAAAGATTGAGAGCGGATTTTGGTATGAAAAAAATTCTGCCTGGGGAGAGTGCGAGGCATTCCCGAGCTGCATATAAGCCGCGAAAAACGTGAGCGCGATCACGTGTAGACGTGTGACTCTGAGAATATGGTCACGTGTGTACATTAGGGCAAAAGCCCTCTAATGCAACGGGTCCATCAAACGGTGCAATTTCAAGGTAGAAATTGATGGGAAAGATTGATTTTGTGAAAGTCAGAAGGGAATTGTCACGTAGACCCAGTTGGTTTTACAACTTTTTCAGTGTGTGTGGGGTTTCTTGCATGGCTCTCTTGCTCATACGAATTGCTGCTAAAAAAGAGAGACACGGGTGTCACAGCACAAACACTCGAAAAAACGTTCAGAAAGAAATTTATAATCTCAAGTTTGGGGCATTTTGTATGATATTTACGATCGTTTGTTTTTCAAAATAAGGGGTTTTCAAATCCGGTGTTCTCATTTCGCAGCTACATACTTAGTAGCAGTGACAAGCACGATCAGGAATCCAAAATTCCATGATCCATTATCTCGAACCAGATTCTTTCTTATCATCTTCACAGTCCAAATAGCCTAAGAACCCTTTTTCACTTGAGGATTCTTTCTGTTCCCACTTCCCCCTTCCCTTCTCCTCTACACCTGCTCCTATCAACTGTATAATGCTATGTACATGACTACAAACGACGCAACTTCTTCGACCGGGACCCACCAAACTTCAACCGTGTGTTGTCGGTGACTCTCACTATGTGTGGTCTGACGTGTGCTCCTTCCTTCCCCTGTAATGCCGATGTGAATGCTTCTCTCCCCTTTCCAAAGTCTCTCAAGATCAACTCAACCTTGTCGTTGGGCCCAAACAATTTCTTCTCCTCGATCATCTTGAATAACCTAGAACTCACCTGGTACCCTGCCTCGTACTCTGCTCTGTGTGCTTTTCTGAACCCTAGCATGCCTGCACTGACATGGAGTTTTACCTGGTGTGGTAATTGCATATAGTAGAGAACCTTCTCGTTGTATGTCAAGTGTTCGTTTTTCTTCATGAAATCCAAGTCTTCCACGACGGCGACAAGCGAGCATAGCGTGTTGTGTCTGTGGAACGTGGCGTAGATCTTCCACATGACGATTTTCTCGTTGACCCTGCTGGATACCGATTTGCTTTTCAAAGCGGAGTCGACGGAGGGTCTGGCCACCGCAGATGCTTGTGAAGATGTGCTGAGCCATCTGGAGGCTAGCGAGAAGTTCGCCAAGGAGTTTGTTGAGCGAATCGCTCGAAGTGCACTGAACATGCTGTTGGGTTTTCAAATGTATGGGTTGAAGTGTGAATTTTCACCTCACCATTGTGTGGTGCACGGGTGTACTGTAGGAGTAAGGTCTTAAGTAGACAAGAAAGTAAGGAAAAAGAGACTGATTATTTATTTTCACAATTAAAAATGAGATCGTCGTTTCTGAATAGAAATGGAAAGTTCAAAGTTTGGGACTTTTTTCTTTCTTATCATTTTTCCTACTGTTCACTCTGGGTTGGTGTGACATCCACAGTGGGCGCAATTCTTCATTTCTCGCAAGCCAAGAATCGCCCACAAGCAATGGAACTACTCAACTGAAAAGGACGAAAAATATTTATCAAAGACAGACGCGTATTTCTTTACCATGAAGGTCATCCTTATGAAACAAAAATTGACATCTCTGAAAAAAATTCCCATCCCAGGTTGACTCTTATGTAGCATACCGTTAAGTGGCACTTCACGTCTCGTAATAATCATGCCAGGGTTAGTCGGCTGCATCACGTGCAACTCTCCCCACCGTTTAGTGGCAGAGAATTTGAGCCGGGTCACGCAGACAGATCCAGATGAGCCGAATCCTATTTTCTCTTCTAAAAATCCAATCTTGACCTCTGCTCAAATTACTTTGTCCCCAAATTTTCCCATAGCTTTAGTGGATGCAAAGTTAGGCGGGGCCTGCACCCAAGCATCCTGCAGGCACTTGTGACACGGCCACTTAAACTGATAACAACAATTCATACCAAAAACTGCCAGCAATACTTTACACAAATTTGCGCATCCAACCAAATAAAGTTATCAATTGCTGACTTGAAAAATTTGGGTTTCCATAAATAATTGATCGCCCACTGAATATATCGCCAAATCCGGATTCCTTTTGGCATTTCATTGTTATACGCCCTTTACTAATTGCGCAATGGCAGAAATAAGCAATACCAACGAGTACATTCTCGATGAAGTCGTCAATAATGAAACTTCGGTGGCGAGAAGAATGTACGTGAAAGAGAACAAGAAAATTGGTGAAGGAGCCTTCGGTACGGTTGTTGAAGCTGTTTTGGCTAATGTTGACGCAAACGGACATCCCGAACCGGACCGGATGGGGCCCTTTGCCATCAAGAGAGTTTTGGCGCAGACAGAGTACAAATGTCGTGAATTGGAGATCTTGAGAACGGTTATCCACCCCAATATTGTCAGCTTGAAGTTTTTCTTTGACAAGAAAAGCCCGCTGGATGGCCAAATGTACCAGAACCTTGTCATGGAGTGCTTACCGTCAAACTTACAGAACGAGATCAAGTACTACCGCCAGCTGAAGTATACCATTCCTTATCCTCACATGAAAGCATACACATTCCAATTGACCAGGGCTATGCTCTACTTGCATGGATTCAACATCTCCCACAGAGACATAAAGCCATCGAATATCTTGGTGGATCCTCTGACGGTGCGGTTGAAAATTTGCGATTTCGGAAGTGCAAAGCAGTTGGAGGCAAACCAACCGTCCGTGAGCTATATTTGTTCTCGTTACTACCGTGCTCCTGAGTTGATTGTGGGCTGCACAGTGTACACTACGAAGATCGATGTTTGGGGGCTAGGATGTGTGATTGCGGAGATGTTCTTGGGCAAACCAATATTCCAGGGTCAGTCTTCAGAGCTACAGTTGAAGGAGATCTCCAAATTGTTGGGACCGCCACCCAAGACCTTCTTTTTCAAGAGTAATCCACAATACCGCGGAAACATGTTCTCCAACAAGTTGTTCGGGTGTTCCATAAAGGAGAGGTTTGAGCAGATATTCTCCAACTCGCCACCCGATGTGATCGATTTGCTTCTCAAGATTTTGGTGTATGACCCAGACTTTAGAGCAAGTCCCCGGTCGGTTCTAGTGCACCCATTTTTCGACGAGCTAAAACGGGACAACTTCCAAGTATACCCAAGAGGGTCCAAGGAGCCTATCAAGCTTGACTTGTTCAATTTCAGCAAGTTTGAGCTCGAGCTCTTGGGGCCCGAGAAGGAGAAGTTCCTCAGCAAGCATGACGCCACGGGTGGCTTATAGATACGAGTTATAGACGGGGCAATATCTGGTTCTTTCGATGCAACGTTGCATTCGGGTAGTTAATAATGACTAATTGCTACAATGAGATTCTTCTGTAAAAGTTGAGTATGTAGGCCAGCCACAGATTTCTAGTTCAACGCCAAGCTGTAGCTGTATTCATCCTCGATGTTCTGCGACAACCACAACACGATACAACTGAGCATGATACTGCCATTGCACACGATATTCGAAACACCCATTCCCAAGGTGGGGAAGGTGAACTTGTGCATCAAGTATTTCAAGATAAAGACCATGAAAGAGCCGGCCAATCCGCCCGCCAACAAGGAAAACCCAAAGAACAAAATCACTCTGGCTGCCCAGGCATTGGTGTTTTCGTCACCCAAGAATGAGTTCTGGCCCTCAGCGAATAAGTTCGATTTTTCAATCAGGTTGACAATCAACATGCCCAAAGTCGAGCAGATGAACGGAATCCAGTCAACAAAGCTGATATGGACCACACTGGCATTGACGGTTTTCGAGTAAATGGCAGCATCCACCATTGACCAGAACCCAATGGCAAACAACGCACCAGCCAAGTAGATGCCGAACGATCTCAATTTCTGTGATTTGGGGAGATGAAGAAGCGATGCATCGAAGCGGAAAAGCTGCCGACGTTGGTCCATGATGGAATTGATGGTGGTGGTTGAATTTGGGAGGGAGTAGTTGAGGCAATGATAGAGGCTGGTGTGCAGGAGGGTAGTAGCAGATAACAGAGAGGCGTGGTAGGGAAGAATGAATGAAGAATAAAAAAATAAAAAGAGAGAACTAAACTAATGGTTTGAAACTCTCGGCTTACGTAATTGAAGCGCCTCTAACTTTTAATTATTGCTTGTAGGGTGTTTCTCGTGGGTGCTGTGAATACCACTTATGGATACCACACATACACAACGCACTCAGACCATGGAAATATCCACACAAAGGATATGTCGAAAACTGTCCATAGAAAAGTATTTCTGTCTTTTGAAATTCGGAAACTTCATTGCCAGAATTATTAAATTCCAGATAGCACGCCGGTATTCCACATGACCTTTCTAATTCTTTCGCAGCCTCCGCCAGAACCACTGATCTCAAGTCTCTCACCATACTCCTCTGACTTTCTCTCCTCATGGCGAGACTGACTGCGCGGGGGTTTGGTCTGTGGATTGCACGCCCTGCAGACTCTCTCTTGCGTTTTTCTTCCCTTCCTCGTCCTCTTTCCTCTCATACTCTTTACTGAGCTCATACACATTGACGGAGCCCAGCAAAGTCGACACAACCAACGTCTGGCCCTCGTCCATTGCCGCCACGTCCAACACAGTGTCGCCCTTCTGCAACTGGAACACGATTTCCTTGCTCTGGACATCCCAGAAAAGCACACCTTGATAGTCTGACCCAGACACCACCAAGGGTCTGGTAGTAGCAGTGATGAACTGACTCCCACTGTCGTATTTTGTGTTGACCATATCGCCATCAGAACCATCAACAGATCCATTAGCAAGCCCATCAGTGAATCCAGCATATGTCTTCACCACCTTGTTGTTCATGTAGTCCCAGAGCCGGATCTTCCCGTCCAAGCTCAGAGACAAGATGTACCTCCCGTTGGGCGAGATCTGCACGTGGGAAATCGGGAAGTTCACCACGTCGTTCGTCGAGGCCGTTGCTGTTCCGTGCGTGGAGCTATTGTACACCAACGTCTTCAAGCACTGGCCCGTGGCCAAGTCAAAGAGCCGCATGAGCCCGTCGTAGGACCCACTGACAATGATGGTGTCGTCTGGAGTCAAGCAGACCGAGCTGACCGGGTCGGAGTGGGCGGCCAAGGTTTTGAGCGAGCGGCCCGTGGTCAAGTCCCACACCACAATTGTCTCGTCGGCGGCTCCGCTGATCAAGAGGTTTCCCTTGGAGTTGAACTTGAGTGTAGTTATGTGGTAGGTGTGTTTCTTCAAGATGCGGATGCACTTGCTCTTGGCAATGGACCATATTCGGATCGTCAAGTCGTCCGAGCACAGCGCGAGGATGTTGTTGTCGATGGGCAGAAAGGCAATGTCGCTGACGCCCTTGGTGTGGCCCTTTAGCGTGGAGAGAAGAGCGCCTGTCTTGATGTCGTAGATGCGGATGAGCTGACTTGACGAGCACACGGCGAGTTTTTCCTTGTTGGGCGAGACTTTCACCGCGTTGGCCAGCTCGCCCGGCGGGAGTTGCACCGTGTATCTGTGGGTATATAGATGCTGTAGCTTGTGGTGAGATCCATTGGCGGTGGTGGTGGAAACCCCATTTATTTTGGGTATGTGGCCATTTGATTTTCCAGAGCTTCCAATTGCGGAGTCAATGTGACCGTTCCCGTTCACTTTCGGCCTTTTCGCCTCGGGTTCCGCCATTTGTCTGTAATGTCTGTACTGTCTGTGAAAGGTGTTGTATCTGTATAGTGTATGTAGTATTATAGATGCGCGCGACCGACCAGCGATCACCATGTAGATCCAGTGAGAACCAAGAGAAGCTGTCTGGAGAAAAAATTAAGAAATTTAGTATTCTCTTCGTTTTTCTACTCTCCACTCTTCTTTGCTTTTATCCTCTCGATTCTCTTTTCTTTTTCTTCTTTTTTCTTTCCTCTCACCTGGCCATTTTCTCAAGCCACAGGTCCATGAGACTCCGCGCAATCTCATCCATTGGCCCGTTCCCCACTGGTCTCCTCTTCTCGCTCTCCGTATACTGTAGAGTTGAAGGCACAATGCTCTTCTGCAACATCGACTTCGCCAGATCCACTTGCAGCTTCCCGAGTTCCTTCAACATGTACTTCAAGTACTGGCAGATCAAGACTCTCTGGGAGTTCGCCAGATCCGCAAACTGCACCGGAGTGAAGAGCCCCAACATGTGGTCATTCAACTCCACCAACGCATCGTACTGGTCCGTGGACAAGCTCGCCTTCTGCTCGATCTTGTGGAACACCTTGTTGAGCGTCTTGACCATGTCTGCCTTCATTGCCTGGTTGGCCAGGAGCTCGTGGCGCAGGTAGATCGAACTGCCGGCTGGCGAAAGAGAACTTTCACGTTTGGAGTGGGCGGGCGGCCGGAAGTCCAGGTGGTCCTTGGGGTCTGAAATGGAGCTGATGTCAAACTGCACGTTGGCCTGCTCTGGGCTGTTCCGCCATTTCTCCTGGTTGAGCTGGATTTCTGTTGGTGCGTAGAACTTCTGCGTTTTCACTATGTGGTTGTCCTGATCCCACAAGAGCTTGCGTGTGATGAGCTTCTTGAGTAGTTTTTTCCTGTGTGTTTCGCTCAAGCTCAGAATTTGCGTGATGAACTTGTGCTTGAGCAAACTCGTCAGTGATAATCTCCGCTTAGTGTCCAAGTCGAAGCACTTGCCCAAGAAATCTTTAAGCGGCAGCGACCACTCCTTTTCTTCCAACTCAATCAAGCTCAAGAAATCAGCATTTGTCTTGCACAGCGAGATCTTCCGTAGAGCTTTCATCGGTGCATACTGCTCCTGTAGTGGAGGCTTCCCGTTCCGGAGCTCGTACACACAGCACCCAAACGACCAGATATCTGCCTTGTACCCGTGTCCGCCAGTGTTCATGATGACTTCCGGAGCCATCCAGTACGGCGTGCCCACGGTGGTGTTCCTGCGTGAGAAGTTGGAGTAGAGCTGGGTGGAAACACCAAAGTCCGTCAACTTCACTTCTCCGTTCTGGCTGAGCAAGATATTCTGCGACTTGAGGTCCCGGTGGATCTTCCCCAGCGCATGCAAGTACTCGAGCGCCACCAAGATCTCGTGCGCTATTATGGCTATGGTGAGCTCTTCCTCGGCGTGTCCTGGTCTGAGCAACTCAAAGAGAGACCCGCCGTTGACAAACTCCATGATCACCCAGAGCTTGAACCCTTTCACGAAACAGCCCAAGTACCGCGTGATCTGCGGCAACTGGCACTCCAGGAGAATCTGGATCTCCTTGTTGACCTCGAAGATGTCTGTCTGGTCATTCTCCAAGTCGATCTGCTTGATGGCGACTTCTGCACCGGAAACTTTCACGATGCCTCTGTAGACGACGCCAAAGCCGCCTCGGCCAACTTCTTCACAGACCTCAAGCTCGTCCGAGCTTAGGATTCTGTTCATGGTGGGTGGTAAACAGTGTGCAGTGAATTGTGGAGACCAGGTGGGGGTGTAATGTCAACAGGAGAAAAGCAGGTAAGACTCGAAGTTAATGTATGTGCGTTTTGAGTTCAACTGAATGTAGGAGGCCTGATTTTTTTTGTTTTTTAGCGTTTGCTTCCTGTTCCCTCTTTTGGGTTTTCACAACCTGACACTTCTCTCGTTACGCACTATTTACCATTTCTGTGCATGAAAAGATGAGATCTGCCTCTATAGAGCAGCTATCATACACCAATACCACCTACCACCAAACCAACAAAAATCACCAAAAATCAGAAAAAAGTCACTCTTATCAAATCAGTTGTGTCTCACTAATCATCATGTTCCTGCTACGAACGCTCCACATTACGCCAAAACAACTTACACCTTCACCTCTTCTACGGCACTTCTCGCGGGCCTCAGGAGCCACCCAGGACTACTTCAACGACGCCTTCATCAACAACTCCCTCAAGCACGCCAAGCCCGTGCCCGACAACGAGTTCGTGCGATGCACGGTCTACGACAAGCACGGCAACATGGTCGTCCACGGGAAAAACATCAGGAAGCTGGAGTTCATGAAGACGTACAACTTGGCTCCGAGAGACTTGCGCAAGATGGTCAGGTCACACACTGCCCCTGGAGCAGCGCTGAGCGCAACCCCCGGCGGCTACGTCGAGTTCGTGCCGCTGTTGGTGGCCCGCAACAACTGCATCTTGCTCAACTTGCTCAACATCAGGGCCATCATCAAGTGCGACTCCTTGGTGGTGTTTGACAACTACTCGTCGCTGGGGTTGGGGTCGCGGTTCAACGAGTCTCACTCGCACGGGGTGTTTTTGAAGGACATGTCCACGCGGTTGAAGGCGTCGCATCCAGATGCCAACTCCTTGCCGTACGAGTTCCGAGCACTCGAGGGAATCCTAGTTGATGTCACCACCAACTTGAACACAGAGATGATGGTGCACAAGACCGTGTTGAGCAACATCTTGTCGAGCCTCGATGTGTCGATCGAGCGCACGCGGTTGCGGTATCTTTTGATCCAGCTGAAGAAGTTGGCCCAGTTCCACCAGAAGGCGAAGCTCATCAAGGACTTGCTTGACTATATGCTCAACGAGGACGACGAGCTCAACGGGATGTACTTGACGGAGATACTGCAGGGGAAGAGACGGCAGGCGTTCAATCACCAGGAGGTCGAGCTCTTGCTTGAGTCCTACTATGCGACCATCGATGAGATTATCCAGACCGTCGACAATTTGATTTCGCAGATCAAGACTTCCGAGGAGATCATCCGTTTTGTGTTGGACTCGAACCGCAACGACTTGATGTTGCTCGGCTTGAAGTTCTCCATTGGGCTTTTGTCCTTGGGGCTCACCATGTACGTCGCTGCTTTGTACGGGATGAACTTGGAGAATTTCATTGAGGAGGAGGACGGGGGCTTTGAGTTGGTTGTGGCTGTCGGGACAATTTCGATGTTGATCTTGTTTTACTACTGTACTCGCCAGATCAGAAAGCTCCAGAGGTTGACGTTGAGCAATGCGCCAAAAGAGGGAGCAATGAGAATGCGCCGGCACTAGACAGAACGGTATAGATGAATTGCACAGGTCCGGTACTTGATAAGAATTTCCGCTCTCGTAGAAAAAGGAAAGTTTGTCCGACTGACACCCCTTTCATTCGTATTGAATCTTCTAACACATTGCGTTCATGTTCGTTCTCTTGGTGTTTCTTTGCACTTCCGTCATGCTAGTTCCCGTACTCTATGTTGATCGGTGCGAGGAAGTTCGTGCTCGTGCTTTTCGGTACGTGGAACTCCTCTGACTTGCGCTTTTGGTGCACTGGAGAGCTCGTTGGCGACGGACGTGGAGTTGTCCCGGTTCTGAACGGCCGCAACGAGAAGTTGTCTGCGCCTATGGCCGGAGACTTTGCTTTCAACGCCAAAGGCGCGATCTTTGTGGGTGTAGTGGGCGTTTCGGGTGTAACTTCAACCTGAGGTCTTTCTTCCTGAGACTGCAAACGAGTCGATTGTTTTGCAACTGTCTTTGCGATGTTCAACTGTTTCGTCTGCTCTTGCTTGGCGAGAAATTTCTGCTCGCTCTCAATGAGTCCCGATTTCAATTGTTCTTGTGTCTCGTTCTTCAACAACGCCGCTAGGAAAGCATCATACTGCTTTGCGGGAGGTTTGAAGCCGCTAGCGTTTTTCACCACAGATGGTCTGAAGATCAAATGGAGGAAAGGCACCACCCCGATGGCCTCCATCTTGTTTAAATTTGCAGCAATTTCGACGACGCCATCTGATTTGTCGCCTGCCTCATTGCCCGTTTTGAAAACACTGGATATGTGTGCCAACAAAAACACCAACGAGCTGAGATTACTGCGTGGGATGGTCTTTAATATGCGAATGGTGCTTTCAATCTGTTTATCCTCGTCTGTCTTTTCAGTGTAGACACCAATGAGCGAGTCGTACACTGTGGACGGAATCACAGAGTCGCTTATTTCCAAGAGCCAGTTCTTCACGAAGTTCACCACTCTTGGTGACTCTTTCCTTTCGAGTAGGGAGATTACATGCTCAAGAATGGCAGTTTCAACTGCATGGTGGTCATGCACATTCACCGTCTCGTCAGGATGGAAGTCCTGGATGGCTGTGATGATCTCGGACTTCATGAGCCAGTAGTCCTGGTGTCGGATTGGCTCCTGCCAAATTCCCTGTGTCTCCTCCTTGATCCCTATTAGATTCACCAGACGAAACAAGAACAACGGCAACGAGGTCACGTGCAAATCCACACTGGACATACCAGACTCGCCAACCTTCAACTGAAGCGGAACATCCTTGTACAAATTGAAGCCCAACTTGATGTTCTGAAAGTTTGTGTTTAGCTGACTGACACTCGCATGCTCGCGAGCTAAGAAGTCAGGGGCAATTACTGATGGGAAGTATATGCCCGTGCTGAATCTCTCCACTGTGTTTGTATAGTCTCTCCTGTAGTTATCTGGGCTATTGTACTGCTCAATGAACTTCAGTGTAAAGTCATGTAGAGCAGTGGTGGACTGCAACGAGTGCTTATACAGAATTTCCAGCAATTTCGTCAAGCTCTGGTAGACGACCTCGATTTTGAGCATCTCGAACTTCTCAAAGAATTGCGACTTCTCAAAAATCTCCATGTCGAGCAAATGCTTGATCTTCTGTAGATCCTCGTATGCCTCATTGTACTCTAGCTCCACCTGTCTGAGACCCTCCTCGGTGAACTTTGGCTTTAGTAAGGATGTCTTTACAGACTTGAACATCCCGTTGAACGTTTTGGAGGTCGATGCAGCCATGTCATTTACAAATTTCTGCGTGTCGTCCAATCTCATTTTTGACGTCTGCAGCGACACCCTCGACAGTGAAACAGAGGAAGTCTCTTCGGGAGCACTCTCTCCATGCACTATCTGCATCACCTCATAAGACCACTCGAACCACATGCCCTCGCTTGTGAACTTCTTGGCGAAAAAGCCAGTGCTCAATATAATCTTGTGGTTTATCAAGCTCTGGCCTAGTTTCTCCAAGTTGGATCGCGTCGGGTTGAACCCCTGTGGCCTTGCTCTCGTGAAATGATCGCATATTTGATTGCTGGAGAAGAGCTCGTTGGTGTGGCCCGGAATGGGGATCTTCCTCTTGGTGGTTTCTATGGAGTCAGTGAGAGCAGTCAAGAAGTCACGATATTCACCGAATGTCTTGAAATTGAGTACACCCGCAATCTCCAAGGGAAACTTGAGTCCAAAATCATGACTCTGTGGAGTTTCTGACTTTTCCAGCGTTTCCTCGGCCACTTTGAGTTTCTCTCTGGTCTTCTCCACATTCAATATACTCGTATCCAGCACCAGATCATTTCCCTCCTCGGACTCAATGGACGTCAATTCTTTTTCAATTCCAGTATCTCTGTCGTGACTGTTGAATTCTGCAAAGCTCAAGTGCGAGTCGTAGCTTTCCTTGAGTTCCTCAATCTTGTCGTAGGCAGATCCGTACTCCAGAAACAACTCCTCAAACCTGTCCAAGGTGGCGTTGATTTGCGGCTCGTAGTTTTTCAAGAAACTCGTGATCTTCTCGAGCACTGCACTGTCGATTTCAGACGCCAATGCCTGCTGCGAGTACAGTTCCTCGGACGTCTTCTCCACATACTGGTGGAATATGTACTTCATGTCGACTTCTGGTTCTGTGGGCCTGTAAGTCTTTCTGAGTCCACTGGCCACACGAGAACGGGTCTGTGCTCGGAATGCACTCCCGGTTGGGAAGGATCTCGAGGCGAAGTCGGCTAGGAACTCGCCGTTGGCGTGATGGTACTTGATGTGGTTGAACACCAACTTTCTGAGCTCGTGGAGCTGGCTGAGCGAAAGCAGCAGTTGTTGGCTGAGCTTGTCGATGCTGGTTCTGTAGTCTGGCGACCAGTAGGAGTTTGCAAACCTGGGCATCTTGTGTTTTGTCTGGTGTAGTTGTAAATCTAGAGATCAACATGCCTAATACGGTAGACAGGTGTGCCTGCAGGACCAAGGAAGAAGGAACAGAAGCCATAATGTCAATTTAAGTCTTGCTAGTTTCCATAATTCTATCATCGTTAAATTTCTATTTATGTACATTGGCGTCGTAGATCCCCCGCTCGGCCATTTCCCTCTCTATGTTGCTGTCAAACCCTTTTTCGAGTTTCCTGATAAGGTTGATATCGTGGCTTATGCCCATGTTAATGTTAGCGAGCCTCTTGTACTGCGACACGACCAGATCTGGGATTTGCAAGTGATTTTCTGGAGACTTGAACTTTGGCTCTGTCCAGAAATCGGACTGTGCTTTCATCTGCAATTTGGTCTCCTCCCATTTTTTTCTCTCCTCCTCCAGTATAGGTTCCCAAGGTGAGGGCACGTTCTGGTGCGGCTGCAAATTCACATATGTGCATTTCGCCTCCAAGTCAATGAGATGGTGCCTTGTCAACCTCTTCATGATTCTGTAATGTTCTGACAATGGTGTTTTTGACTTTTCAGGTGCCACCTCAGAATCTGATTCTGGATCTGATACTTTCGTGGGCCTCTCCTCGTACTCTGTGTACTCCACTGGTAAGTCTAGATTGGTAGTGGCCTCCATGTGAATCAACGCTCTCACGAGGAAATTTAAAGTTGGCAAGTCAAAATTTCTGGACGAACAGAGCATCAGAATGAGCTTCCCGTAGATTTCCGGTGGAACCTGGACTTTTTCCGCGAGTTTGGCGTAGACGTTGAGAGCCAAATCTTCCCTAGACGTCAAATTCGCGTTCGCAGAAATTCCATTCAATATGGTCTTCAAGGTAATACCATCAGATGCATAATTATCCAACTCCTGCCAAATTTTTCCAAATGCCTCATTATCCTCTGCATTCACAATCTTATGGTAGATAACTTTCTCGGCAAACCGGGGATCCTGTCTCCAGTCTTTCCTCACCAAGTCAGTTTCGATGAACTCAACCACCTCCTCAGAATTCGTCGTGGTCCGGCCAAAATCCTCTAGAAGTCGAAGGCATAAGTTGTACAGCACAGGCAAGTTGATCAGCGCAATTTTGTTCACAAACAACTCTTTCAAGAACATATTGTCGATGCAGTCGTAGATTCTGTTCCACGTAGACAAGTTGACCTTGAGTCCCAATCTCTTGGCCAAAGTGAGGTAGTTGATAACCACCTTGTAAGTGCTCACAAGCGAGCGGCGGTTGGAGTGGATTCTGCATATTTTCAAGAGCTGGTTGATGGTCTCAATGTTGGGTCTGTGTCCGTCCCTGGACATCACCAAGAGCAACTCGCGAGCAAACAGATTCTGGTACTTGTCGTAGCCAAAGTACTTGATCAAGTAGTTGTATGTGTGCACGGACCGAAACTGCTTGAAGTGGTCGTTTTCTAGGTGATGGGTGTAGAGTAGTATTTCTGGCACGATTCCTGAGGCCAACGACGACGAGTTCTTGTAGAGTATGCGCGAGTGGGTCAAAAAGTAAATGTATTCCTGGAAATTTTCCTTGGTCAATGGACTGGGCATCTTCGGCACCTCGTGGAAGTGGAATCTCGGCACGTTCTCGTACCTGTTCCTGTGGAATTCCACAGACTCTTCCTCCAACACATTGGCGAGCAAGTCCTTGTCCCCAACGGTCTCTGCGGACTTCAAGTACTCCGGCGTGAGCTCGACCAAGAAGTCCACCATCTTGCCGAACACAAGCCTCTCGCTGAGGAAGTTGTTGAACACATCTATTCGGTCCGTGCTCTTTTTGGATGCAAAATTCGCCTCGGCCCTCTTTGTGTCGTACGGAGTCTGTTTCTGTTGGTAAATCTTCAACTGGGGCATGCCGAGCGGCTCAAGAAACCGCTGGTACCGTTTTCTTTGGAATCCTCGTAGATGCGGCCGGAGTTTCTCGAGCTCTTCTGGCGGAACTCTATCTCGTGGAGGAAGCTTGTGGAATCTCGGCGAGGAGTTCAGATTTTTCGAAGCAGGCGCCACCTGTGGACTATGTCGGAGCAGCTCTGCATGGCGAGCCACTTTGGTGACTCGGGCAAGGGCATCTTTTAGCGAGCTCATCGTAGCATTTGTGTTGGTGAGTATACTGAGCAGTAATTTTTCGCACTTCCCCAGATCTGCACAAGCAGGAAGGAACAGTGCTAGAGAGAATGATGAAATCAAGAAAAAATAAAAGAAAAAGATAAATGGATGAAAAAAAAGAAAGGAGAAATTGCTGTTTGTCTTCTCCAATAAAAACACCTTCCATTAAAATTCTAAACTCCTACGGTCAAGTCATGGTCTTCTCTCCCCTGCTTTCTTCTACTCTCTCCCCTACTCCTCACTCCCATTATGCTGCATTGACTCCCTCTACCGGCGCTATATTACATGAAGTCGTCGTCTCCGAAGTCGTCAAAGTCGTTCATGTCGTCGAATGCGTCCTTCTTGAACGAGTTGTTGACGTTCGTCTTCACCAAAGGCTTGGCCTTCTTCTTACCCGCTCCGCCCGTGGCCGTTCCTCCAGACTTCTGCAAACGCGCCTGTCTCTCTTGTCTTTCCTTCTCCTTCTGCACCACCGCCAACGTGGAGTTCACTTTTCTCAAGTTCTCCACACTCAAGGGCTGCACCAAGTCTCTGATCAAGTCGATCGCCAAGCTCGACGCGTAGTTCAACAGCGAGTTCTCGGCCAACTGCGTCAACACAGGAGCCAACGTCTTTCTCAACTTCTCGTACTCCTGCTTGTTGGAAGGCTGGAACAAAGGATGCTCACCAATAGGCGTGTTCAGGTTGAACGCTGGCTTTGCGGCTGGCTTCGCCAACTTCTCCCTGGGGTGTGCAATGACGTCGTCCAACTCGTCTCCAGCGACTCCCAATCCGCCAAACAAGTCGGCGGCGTTGTTCAAGTCTGCACTCAACTCGGCTTTCCTCAACATCTCCTTCCTCGTGGCCTCGTCCATGGTATCGATCTCCAAGAGCTTCACCTGCCCGCTCTTGGCCGCCAACTTCTTCAACTTGGCGTCCTCCTGCTTCTTCTTCAACTCGGCCTTCTTCTTGTCCTCCTCGGCTTTCTTCTTCTTGGCCTCGGCCTCCTCGTCCACGTCCCAGGACTCCATCAAGGGGTCCTCTTCCTCGTCCTCCCAGGACGCTGTGGCGGTTTTGCTTGTGGTTGGAATATCAAAATCTTCGTCGTCCCAAGACATTGTCGTTAGTATGCACCTTGAAACAGTTTTTTTTCCTCCTTCACTATCTTGTGTGTGGTGCACGGATGTCCGCTCCGGAGAGAGAAGAAGAACGAAGGCAGTAGGGAACACTTCGAGGAAAAAAGATAAAAAACACGGGGAAATTGGCGACGGGGAATCTCGCCCCTTTTTATGTTGCATTTTGAAAATTGCTTTTTATTTTTCTCCCCATTCTTCATTTTTACTGCTCATGTGTGGTTTTTGCAACTCACGCATCGCTCCTGTCAAAAACGGGAAACCAAGAATTTAAGCCTACAAGCTGCAAATACAGAGCATTCCAAAGGCAAAAAAAGAGATCCCACAGGATATCATTTTGAGAAATGGAAAATGGGGAATGTTCCAAAATTTTATTGTGAAGCTAGTTTGTTACACATCAACCAAAACCTTCACTGCTTCTCCATCTGCAACATTACGCTTACTGCCGGCAATAGACACAGATCTAGTTCCTGCACGCACCGCTTGGTTACCAATACACTAAACAGAAAGCTGACTGACCCCTGCAAATCTGAATAGAAAAACTATAAATACCAAGCATTTATCCTCCCTCCCAGACTCAACAATGGATTCTCAGAACTTCATACAGTGGGCAATCTCCAGAGGTGTGCACATCCACCCGGATGTGGCAGTAGAGCCGAGTCAACTTGGTGGAATGGGGCTAGTTGGGAAAAGTGACATTGGGGCAGACTCAATTGTACTTCGGATCCCGCAATTGCTCACTTTTGACTTGAACACATTGTTGCAATTGACCTCGGGCATGAAAGACTCGGATAAATCTGGCATGGTGACCAGAGTGATCAATACGGTGCTAGCCAGCGGGCCAAACTTCACTGAGACCGCCATTGTGCGCAGCTACGTGTGGGGGTTGAGGATCTTGCATAATTTGAGTAAGAATTCAACGTTGACGGTCGAGGGGCTCGATCAAATCGACCAGTACTTGGACATCTTGGCCAGCACAGAGATTCTTGACGTGAACACAGAGGAAGATGATCCTGACCAGTTGGTACAGTTGCAAATCAAGGAAAAGAGAAAAGTGAAGGCGGAGTACGATGAGCTCGTGGACAAATTGGCCGAGGCACGCAGCTGTCTCAGTTTTACCGAGGCTTTCCACTTGCACCAGGCAGTGAAGTCCAGGGTTCTCGAGATTCCACACGCGATAGAAGACGTGGAGAGGCCACAGACGTCGGATGGCGAGGACGAAGAGGAGGAAGAGGAAGGCGAGGACTTCACCACTAACGTGACGCTTGTGCCTGTTCTTGACTTTGCCAATCACTCCCACCAGAATAACGCAGTGTTTGACGTGGACAGAGAAACAGGCGAGGTTCTTCTCAGAACGCTCAGAAGTATCAGCGAGGGCGAGGAGATCTGCATTTCATACTCGCCAACAAGATCCTTGCATGTGTTCTTCCGCACCTATGGGTTCATACCCTCATCTCCGGGCATATACAAGTGGAAGATTCCTCACCTCAGCGAGATCATTGGTGAGAAATTTGGCACGGGCGAGAAGTATGACGTAATAGCCAGGTGGCTCCACATATACCCTTACTTGAACATCTTGGTCAGCTCAAGTGGGATTGTGTCACTAGATCTCGCTGACTTCAGATTGCCACTCCTCATGATCCCAGGTCTTCAGTATGACCCCACGTGGCCGCAAAAGGTGAACACCGCCGAGCTCAGCCACATGTATCAGGGCGACAACGAGGAGATCATTGCGCAGTTGCGCAAGCAGGAGGAGACAAGCGACGTGGTGTATGCCTCTGAAACAGCGTATGGTGTCACGTGGAAGGGGAAAGACGTGATGATCGATAATCTTATAGAACAGGCATGCGAGCTGAGCGAAGACGCCGTCAACGAGTTGATCCAGTCGGTGATTCCAGTGATCCAGTCCGCCATCAAAAGAAGCATAGATGAAGACGAGGAGATTGCGAAAAAGCACGACAGCACAGTGTTGAACAGCTACTATGCATTCAAGAGAAGAGTGCTTGAAAAAGTCCAGGATCTTCAATTTGTGGATTACATGCGCATGATCGAAGAAGGGGTCTACGACATCGAGGACTGAGATCCCCGGGTATTAATAGCCGTGGATCGACAAATTTCCCGTACCCCATAAGTTATTTGTTCAGCCGTGCAGTCTATGGAAGAAAATTGTTTTGGTGTGTGCGTTCTTGCATGAGATGCTTCCCATACACGCGTCGCTGCAACTCGCAAATTGCAGCCAGAACATAAGTCGCCCCGGCAACGACCTGTTTTGACGCACAAATCATGCAAATACCCACTCTTGACGCATAATCTCGGCCTATGCTCGTTCCGGTTGACCAATTGCATTCGAGATCCTCCCGTTATCGTGGAATCCCACACCTTGCCGTACATTGACTGGCTCTACCGTACTTCACACAAGGTCTTTAAGATAGTTCACCAAGGTGTTGGAACATTGCTTTTCCAGATGCCCGTATGTGATTGGTGAGTTTGAAAGAAATGGGGGTTCATGTTTGCGTGTAATGTTGACAACTCGTGGTGTTGTGTTCAGTGCTGCATCACTGTGCTAATTAACCACGCGCATCCACAGTGATAAGCAAGAATTCGCAACACCAGAAAGCAACTAGAGAAGAGCATAGAATAGAAGGAACCAGAAGATTCTATACGATGAGTCCACACAAAATCTGTCATGTGGTGACTATCGTTTTTTTTGCATCCAGCAGGTCACGTTTGCTGACATTGCAATTTGTAAGCGGTACTGAACAGTAGTGGTTTCTAGTTCTTTTCTGCTTAGGTAATCGCATTTGTCACGTCGAAGTCGCTCCGACATATATAAAGGATAGGAAATTCCTACAAATTAACTAATTAGTTTTTTCCATCCAATAACAAAAATGGTTGCCATTGTCTCTTCCAAATCCGAATTCGACGCCGCCTTGAAGCACGACGGCTTGGTCGTGGTCGACTTCTTTGCTACTTGGTGTGGCCCTTGCAAGATGATTGCTCCATTGTTGGACAAGTTCTCCGCCGAATACACCGCCGTCAAGTTCTTGAAGGTCGACGTTGACGAGTTGGGCGAGGTTGCTCAGGAATACGAGGTTTCTGCCATGCCAACCATCCTTTTCTTCAAGGACGGCAAGGTTGTGCAGAAGGTGATTGGTGCCAACCCAGCTGCTTTGAAGCAAGCCTTGGTTGCCAACGCCTAAGTGATATCTATAAATGTACGATATATGAGAAAACGACGGCACAGCTGTTGATGTGTAGAAAAAAACCGGAAGTTCTGGTTTGTAGAATTTTTATTGATGGCTAATGCCTAGAAGTACCATATGTAGATCCAACCCAATGGCAGATCCAAAAGATAAAAGAGGGTAAAACCTAAACCGAATTACGTCATCAAGCTACACTCCTCACCTAATCTTACGTAACCCATATTTTATTTACCTAAACCCTTGAGAAAATCCCGAACAATGTCCCTTTCGCTCACGTAGTTGACGGTGTTGCCCACCAACGCATACTGCACCAACACATCGTACACCAAGCTGTACTGGCGCATGGTCTGCACCATCAGAATTCTCTGCCGACGCAAGTTGTTCACCGTCTCGTACACCGGGTCGTAAGGGAGCTCACAGCTGTTGCTGTTGAATCTCAACAACCCAATCAACGAGTCTACAGCACAGAACACTCCGGTTCTGCCACAGCCCGCCGAGCAGTGAGTGATGGTTGAGTAGCCGGACTCTGGCTTCACGTGCGACAAAATGTGCTCCTTGAGCGAAACAATGGCAAGAATGTCGCGAGGATCAACCGAAACACTCATGTCTTGCCATCTGTTGAGTTGTACCTGCAACACACGACGCTGCACCTCTCCCTCGGTCACCAAAAACGACCGGAGCAAGAACTGACCAAACTCCTCGGCGGCAACCAACTCGACCTTCACCTGCGATACGCCCAGTGTGTACACTCCGGGTGTCCAATACGCTGAGCACTTGTTGAGCCCGCCTTCAAATTCCTCGGTCAACGACACAATCAAAAGACACTTCTGGTCCACCACGCACTTCCAGAAATCTCCGATGGTCTCCTGCAAGGGACCCTGAGTAGCAATGACTTTCAAGTTCTGCACGAGCTGCTCCTTCAGCTTCTGGCTGTTATTTGCCAAGTTCAACAACTCGGGCGTGGGCGTCACATACGACGCATTGATGTAGTCGCAGTTGCCGTAAGCCTCCAACGGACTCTCGTGCAACTTCACCCTCGAGTGGTCGTAGAGAAAAATGTCCTTGTACCTGTTTTTATGGCCAAAGTCCAACCCACAGTTGATGATGGGCGACACTTCCATGCTTCCGCCTGGCGTCAACACCTCGCGGTTGCTCTCGAGACTCAACGCACTGTTGAGACGCAATTTCTCGCACACCTCTAGCCTGTGGAAGTCGTCACTTATGAGATTAGGCTTCGAGAGCGAATTCTTCAACCAAGAGGGCAACTTTTGCAACTCTGCGGGCGTGAGCTTGGTGGCTACCGGTTCAATCGAGAGCAGATCCCCAAACCCGAAGACTTCCTCGTTGTGTCTGATCTTGAATGCTTTCTGTGGTAGATTCTGTGGAAGAGAAAAGTTCGAGACACTTGGCGTGGACGCGTCAAGAGCGAAAGAGGGGATTCCCAGAATGGAAATCGACCGAGGACCGTTGGCTCTGGTTTTGAAGTTCGTGTCAAGAGGCGCTATGCTGATGTCCTCTGCGGACTTGCCCAGTAGAGAGTCCACGACAGTAGCAACGTCCAATGTCAGAAGATCAATGTGCTCGACTTTACCCGAAATGATCAAGTGTTTGTTTGTTTTAGCGAACTCAGAGAATGCGCCGTCAAGCAAGTATATCGGAGGCGCAGACTCTGTGTTCCAGCACGAGTGGTCCACCAACTTCTTGCACATGTGGTATAAGTTAGCCAGATTATTGTTGTTGTCGTAGACAAAGATCGGTGGCAAGCCGTGGAGCCCCATTTGGGCGGTGTCAAATGTTTTGTTGTGCTCCAAGTTCTCATTGTTGTGGTGCAAGTAGTTGAGGATGATGAGGCGCTCATAGTTTGGCAAGGAGTTGACGCATTTCGTCCAGTTGAACGTGGAGCGTCTAAGCAATGTCAGCGGGGGACACAC
The DNA here is from genome assembly GCA_030566815.1 of Sungouiella suratensis. Lineage (NCBI taxonomy): Eukaryota > Fungi > Ascomycota > Pichiomycetes > Serinales > Metschnikowiaceae > Sungouiella > Sungouiella suratensis. The sequence goes on along the minus strand of JAKUAV010000007.1, from coordinate 505,454 downwards.
GTTGATCGAGTTGGACACGTTGCTCTTGACGAAATCTGCAAATGACCGGATATCTATGACGAACAAAGACGGAAGTTTTGTTCTGGGGTCGATGTGCTGTTTCTCGAGCAACTGGGCAATCTCTGCGCCCGGCAAGTACTTGATGGTGCTCGAGAGACCCAAGATCGCCTCATGCATGTTCTCCTGCGGTGCCACATATAAGGATCTCTTCGCCTGTTCTGTTTTTATGGCGTTGAACGATAAGTCGTGCTGCGCAAACAAGTTCGGAAGTGTCGTTTGCTTACGTAACTTCGGAGCTTCGAAGCCGGGCACCACGTCGACACTTAAGGCGGTCTGCAGTTTCTGTGGCGCCGGCTTGTATGATTGTGTGACTTGTTCCTCAGAACACCGTCTGCCAAAGTTGAAGTGAGCATCCACCGCAGACTGAGACGAGTTTGTCGGCAGCTCCTCGTCGATCTTCGGGAAACTGTCATATGTGCGTGCCAGCGTCGTCCCCTCCAGGAACAGTTTGGGCCCCAGCCTGTGGTTTATGGAAAGTCTGAGCAGGAGCACGTTGCGGCGCAGTTTCGGGCTGTTGCTCGCCAGGTCGGCCACCAATGTGTCTGTGGAGTTGGCGTAGTCGCTGTTGCAAGTCACGTTGCCGCTCAGCACGCTCCCGACTAGCGTGGCATCGGAGTTAAGTGAGCTGATGGAATCTGCGCCTGCCTGGTGGATAGCTGGCTTCGTTTGTTGGGAAAAGCCTGGATTTGCCACCGACACGTGCGAGGGGGCATCGAGGGCAAAGTAGTCGCTCTTGGCGGCTAGCATCGGCAGGTTCACCGAGAGTGATGCCATGGGATTGGATAGGTTGAACTTGTCATTGTAAGCATCCGAGTCCTGGCGGTACAGCGGGAACTTGTATTCGCCACAACATGGACTTGTCGACATTATGGATATGTGGAGTTTGGCGATGTATTAATGATAAATTTCAGTGTTTTCGTGAAGAAGAACCTCAGGGGCCTTCTTTGATGTGGAGCAGTAAATAAGACGATCTGGTATAAGCAAAGAGGCGAGGAGAACGCCTTAACAAGAACGGATTATTTCAAACTTTGGAATTTGCAAAGGGAGTTTTTCCAACCGGAGATTACTGATAAGTAATTTGATATTTTTTTTTAATAATTTATCGAGATGGTTTGGTGAAACCAGTGGCTATTTCAAACTGGGGATGCACACAGAGTCCAATGACATAATGCATTTGAGGTCGTTCCAGTGACCGGTCTAGACTCCGACCCTGTGCCGGAAATCCGCGCTGTCACCCAAATAGTGCTGGAATTGACCCCAATTTTGAATTTGGCGAACGGGGCGTTGGCTCTCATCACGGCTGAAATTCTATTTTTGTCAAGATTGATAATGTGTGGAAAATCAAGATGATCATTCCAATAGATGTGGAATTTTTCCTTCTTGACAGGGTCGATTCGCCGTTGGAAAATTTGCGATGCCGATGCACCTCGGCCCAGGGCTGAGAACGGTGCCGAGAAATCTCAGTCCGCACTTTGGTGGCACCAGATTGACAGCGAGTGGGAAATGTTTGTTTTTTTAGTCCAGATTGTGGGACAATAAGCCTTGAGATACTATAAATGGAAGTCTTGAGCTCCACCCATCATCGAGTTTCAGGACTCAAGTCTCCTTCCATCCCTGCTAATCGCATCTTCTCTGCACTGAAAATCATAGGCACTCTCGCTTTTCTTCGCACATTTTCGTAACTCGCTCCCAGATGGGCAAGCCACAAGTTTCGCACCAGCCAGTAATTGGATACAAGCCTCCAGGAATGCTGGTTTTGACAAATTTTAGACACGCTTTTGTCGTAAAATTCGGCGACTGGTGATATCGATTTTCCAAACGGAATGAAATTTGGGTCTAAACTGCTGGCTTTCCACAGTCAAATTTCAAGAAATTATCAGTAGAAAGTAATTTTGTGCCTTCTTCACCCAGCTGGACTTTCACCTCCTGCTGCGCGCTGGCGCATTCATCCACTCACAGCGCTAACGTCAGCGCAGCCGCACATACGACTGGTGATAGCGCCTCACAGGAATTTTGCTCATACTCCGATTTTCTCAATTTTTTTTTTTGGTGAATTCCCGCGAGGCGGAGTTCGCCCATTGGCTCGTTCCTCGTTTAGCACGAGCCACGTCCCGTAAACGGCGAGGCGCATCAGATAAGTGCGAGCAACTGGGAAACCACACAGGCGCATGAAGGTGGCTGTAGGAACAGGTCCCAAACGGCACAGGGACAGGGTGACATTCACAGGCACACACACACACGCACACAGAGACACCGACACACAGACAGAAAGGCACACACACAAACATCGATAAGCAAACTGATGCGCGCATAAGGGGAACTATAAAAAGCACCGTTATGCCGTCATGCAACGTCAAGTGGTCAACGCACATCAATGTACTGTCAAACTAGTCCCTCTAATGCATCGTGTCACGTCAGGTATCAAGCGATTCCATTGTCCAATGGAATTTTTCCCCGCAACGCAATGTACGATCTTCTTCGCGATGCACTGCAATCTTCTTATTTCTGACTCTTCCGTCTTTTCATTCTTCCGTCTGCGTCCTCCAGCCCACGCGACTTTCTCCGCCTGAGCCTATTCTCGTACTTCCCTCCAACCTCAGGATGACCAGGCTTGTCCGACTCAACTGCGCAGGGCGACGCGCTCTCGGTGCCCTGAACCCTCGTGGGCTCTGCGGTGGCAACACCTTTTGCGCTGCGCACCACTGGCTCGCGTTTGGGCTGCAACCCCCCGGAATGCTTCGCTGGCGGAGTCACGGACTTCACGTCGACTTCCCCCTCTTCCTCGTCGTCAAAAAGATGCAGGTTCGGTATTTCTCTGCGTGCCTCGCCGACCAAGTCCTCGTAGTCTTTCGCGTCGTGCGCTACTCCGCTCTTTATGAGTTTCTTCATGAGCTCACCTGTACTTTCACTCGCTCTGCGTTTGGTGTCCACTTTAGTGGTCTGACTCTCTGCCGCTGTGTTCTCTCCCACCGAGGGTCGATGCACCGTATTGAGCGTGTTGCTGAGCCCGTTGAAATAGATCTCGTTGACATTGAGATTCTTAGATGGATCTAGGTTCTTTTCTTTGAGCTTCTTCAAGCTGGTGAGCCCCTCCTCGTCCTGGAACTCCTCATCCAATATTTCGCCACACCGTAGTGCCGCTGCGTCCTGCAGTGTGTATTCTTTGGAGTGTGCAATCCTGCTGTGGTTGAGAAATCCCTGTGCTGACGAGAAGTTGCTTCTCTGACAGTCCGGGCACGTGAGTTTGACCACCACGCCATCTGTTCGGCGATAAAGGCACCCTGGAATGCGCACAGCGGGTCTGGGTAGCGACGGCCTTAGTGACAGTGTTGTGGACCGCGTACGGTATGAGTGGCCCGGCTCAACCTCTGAGAATATGTTCTCCTTGAATGTAGGATGTTCATGCACATACTGCTGCTGCTGTAGCTTGGTGTAGCTCACGGACAAGGACTTGTTGAGCACATCGTAGTATTTGAGCGTGAATTCGTTTGGCTCGTTGTCAAAGGTGATGTTGTTGGGCACCTCGAAGAATTTCCGTATAGCAAGCATCTGGGCCTCGCACTTGCCTAGCTCATCCTCCGTGAGTCTCAATTCTTTATGTTTGAGGCGAATCTCGAGGTCGACTTGGTTTGTGAGGATATTTCGAAGCGTTTCCGTGGGGATGTTTTCTAGCTTTTCAAGGAGCGATTTCTTGTCGATAAGTGGACCGGAAGGTGTGGGTGTAGGTTGCGGAGGAGCCGTGGCCAGGGTGAGGTCTGGCTCCTTTTTCACGTTCACTTCGTGCGAGAACAGCTGTGGAGCACCTGGACTATGAGAATTCTCTGAGTCCATCGTGGTGTTGGAGGCAAAAAAGGAAGTTTCAGTGGAAAATACCTGACTCGAGTGCACACAGAAGATAGATAATAGTGCAGAAATGTGCGGAGCGAAAAAAGTCAATCGCGCCTAGGAAACTCAGAGAGACCCCGCGCACTTTCGCAGTAATTGCAAGTCAAGGAAAACAAGCCAGGTCAGTCCCGGGAAATCAATTGATAGAAGTTCAAAAAAATTCAGAAAGCGAATTCTCAAAAAAGACTGTCAAAGTAATTCCCCAAAATAAATTCAGAATTTCCTGGGCTAACCCCACAACATGGTGAGTGGATCTGGCCCCGGTGGACACTTGAGCAATAGTAACTTGTAGGCCTCAGATCTGGTGAGCTCTCGCTTTTTGGTGGGCTCAGGCACATATAGGGACGCGAGCGGGACCTCGGTTTCGTCGAACTCCTCGACTTTTTCTGGCTGTTCACTCTTCTTTGTTTTGCTTTTCTCTGTCTTCCTAATAATTTTCTTCTTTTTTGGCTTCTTCTTCTGCGGAACATCAAAACATGCTAGTGGGAGCTCCACGTCACTTGAAGGTGCCAAATGCGAAGAGATAGGAGGAGCAGAGAAAACTGAACCAACCGATTTTTCTGGCTCGGGTGTTGTTGGTTTCTGCAATACCACAGGATCAATTCTGGAGATGGTGGTTTCAATTATCGGAGGAGTTTTGGGAGAAGTTTTGATCCGCTCTGACTGCTCAATGGAAGGTTCGCTTACCTCTTTTGGTTGTTCAACAGTCACATCAACTTTCCCAACTTTCTTCTTCTCGTCAACCTCATCTACTTTCCTCAACCTAGAAATCAAACTGGTCTTCAACTTTCCTTTTTTGATATTTCTCTCGATTCTGTCCTGAGCTGAAAAGTCATACGGCTCAAGACAATGGCCGGTGAGAATATCTCCAGACTTGTACAGTTTTGCAGGCGTAGACGACACAATTGGGCTGAAAATATGGGAGAGTCTTGCCAAGGAGTCACCCTGAGGTTTTTTTGGTGCCAATTTGGGATCTTTGGCGATTCTGGCAGATTTCGGTGGTTGTTTCAACACAGACATTTGCCGCCCGCTCTTGGTAGGGTACTCTGGAAGTTAGACACAAACAAGAAAAAAAATTGATACAAAAAAGACATACTTTGCACGGATTTCTTATTGAGTTTCATTTCAAATAATTTAAGATTAGATATTCCAAACTTTTAGTAGTTTTTGCTGTGGGTATCCTTTGGTTGCAAATTGTATATCATGGTGAGGAAGTGCATGCACTTATACACACTATTAAATACTAGACATTCTTACTGCCTGAGAGAACTACCACAGCAAGTACACCAAAACAACAGAAATTTACAAAAACCAAAAAGACTCATCACAAAAGAACATGTCAGACAAACCGATTTTGCCCTCTGTGACCGCGTTCGGCGCGTTGACCATCAACGATGTGTCCAAGTCAGGGTTCGGGTACAACCCATCTATAGGCCCAGCGCTGAACGCCATCAACAGCGAGACTTCCTCTGTTTTGCTCAACAAACGCACCGTCAGCCTAACGCCGACGTCGCACAACTCCATCTATGACAGAAACGTCAACTCGAAGAAGATAAACGAGATCAGTCTACTGACCCTAGCATTTCTCATTTGTGAGATCGTCAACTGGGCACACGAGCGGTCCAAGGGGATCCAGGACCTCGAAAACAGACTCAATGGGCTCGGTTATCAAATAGGTCAGAGATACTTGGAGCTCGTGAAGCTCAGAGAGGGGATGAAGCACGGGAAGAGAGAAATCAAGATCATTGAGATCTTGCAGTTCATCCACGGACCGTTCTGGCGGGCGGTGTTTGGGAAAACCGCCAATGAGCTCGAGAAACTGCAGGACCTCCACGACGAGTACATGATCATCGACAACATGCCGGTGGTGTCGAGGTTCATCAGTATACCCAAGGACTACTCCAATTTGAACTGCTCGGCGTTTGTTGCGGGGATCGTCGAGGGCGCGTTGGACAGCTCTGGGTTCCATTGCACGGTGGTAGCGCACTCAGCACCAGTGGAGGGACTGCCGTTGAGGACCGTGTTTCTTATAAAGTTTGACAGTCTGTTATTTACCAGGGAGGAGATCAGATTTAATTAGGGAGGCAGGGAAGGACGGGAGGGAAAAGAAAAGTGCTCTTGGAGTGTGTGGGACATTGATACGTGACGGATTTCAAGTTTGATCTTTTCTTTCTGTCGCCGATGGTGGACTTTCCTCCCTCTGTCTAGTCTCTCATACATAGACCCAGCATGCACCACAGTGCAAACAACTAAAGAACTTAAAAAAAAAAGAGACAGAGATTTGCAGATTTTTTTTCGAAGCAATTCAAGAATTGACTGTTTTCCAATTCAAGATCCATTCCATAAACTGTTGCAACTCTTTTTTTCTCACTCTCATTCTCCTCACTCTTCCCTACCTTCCCTCTCTTTTGCAACTTCTCACTATCTACAGTGCGAACTTTTCACATAGTGATCTACCACCACTTCTCACACCTACAACATGGGCATCACCATCAGAAGAGCCACCATAGAAGATGTCCAGGCGATGCAAAACGCCAACTTGCTCAACTTGCCGGAAAACTACCAGTTGAAATACTACATGTACCACATTCTCTCCTGGCCCCAGGCCAGTTTTGTCGCTACCACATATGACTTCCTAGACCCCGAGGAAACTTCCTCAAATGGGGTGGAAAAACTCTCGGAAGACGCCGAGGCAGCCGCGAAACCATCGGACTTGGCCGACCCCAAGGGAGACCCGGCCTACATCCGCAAAGGAGAGAAAATCGTCGGGTACGTGTTGGGCAAAATGGAGGACGACCCAGAGGCCGAGGACAAGACGCCACACGGCCACATCACGTCGTTGGCGGTCATGAGAACGTACAGACGCATGGGGCTCGCGGAGAAGTTGATGAAGCAGTCGTTGTATGCGATGTGCGAGCTGTTCAAGGCCCAGTACGTGTCGTTGCATGTGCGGAAGCTGAACAGAGCAGCGTTGCACTTGTACAGGGACTCGTTGAGCTTCGAGACCACCACGATAGAGAAGCTGTACTACCAGGATGGCGAGGATGCATATGCGATGAGAAAGGACCTCAAGCTAGACGAGATGCTCCCCTACCATGGCCACACCGAGGTGGACGACTTGACCCTGGACTTGATATAGACCCAAAAAGACTGACTCAACAAGCTCATCTTCCTTGCCCCTCCTTTGACTTCTCTTCTCCTACGCCTTTGTCTTTCTCGTTTCTATTGTACATGCATTAGTATCTTTCCTTCATTCTGGAGGCCACGGTACGCAAGTTCCCGTACACTTTACCCGGAGGCGAACCCAAAATCAACGACACAACGGCCTCTCTGGCGATTCTGATGTGCGTGAAGCCTCCCAAAATGTGGATCTTGGAGTCTGCCAAAACAATTCTCGTCCTGGTGGCATTTTCTATGGCAAACTTGGTCTTTCCGTCCTTGCCCGCAATTCTGCCAATGGCTCTCAGCAAATGGTCGCCCGTAAGCGTCTTGACGTCCTTGATCTCGAACGTCTCAATATATAGGTCGTCCAACCTCAAAAGTGCAATGGCGTCGTCCACGTCGAACCCCAAGGTGAACGCCTTGATGAAATCCGCGCCCTTCTGCAACGCGCCCTCGTCCTCCGTGAACTTGTTGGTTCTCAACTCCACCGTTTTCGTCTTCAAGTTCATTCTCACCTGCAACTTCAAGTGCTCTACTAGCGGTGGGTAGATCTTCACCCATGTGTTCTTCAACGGCGTCATTCTGTGAGGAGGCACTGCGACTTTCCGGCTCTCGATTTTCACTTTCATGCCCGACTTGGTGGCGGCGGCGAATTTTGGCTTGCCTGTCTCGTCCAACACAACAGTGGAGGACTCTGGTTGTGTTTCCTCCATGTCTTCATCTTCGGCAGCTGGCTTGGGTGCTTCCTCTTGCTGCGTGGGGACAGTGGTGGTATCGATCAAAAGCTCTTCTTCCGCTTGTTGCGGCTGGGCCACTTGTGGCGCGGCGTCTTTGCGCGCAGTTGGAGCAGCCATGTGTAGATATTTCTGGAGATGATCAGAGGTGATTTTTTTGAGATGCGAAGCGATGAGGATGCGTGCACGTGACCCAGATAAGAAGGGAGGGAGAAGATAAGTGGAAGCAGGGCAGAAGAGAAGGGAAAAACATTGTGACTATACTTTGACATTAAATCTGACTTCAAAATTTTCGGAATGGCTTAACTTTTTTTCCTGACTTCCAATTATTTCCCAGTTCCGCCATTGGCTCATGTCTCACACCCGTCTCGGGCTGCCTACAGGCCCACAGCAATATCAGCAAGCAACAGCGGTCACGAAAGGGGAGAGCTTCGGTCAGATTTAAATACCAGTCATTCTCCAATCTTGTTTGTCCTTGAAATTACACGATTTCATTCTTATTTTTTTTTTTTTTTTGATTTTTTTGAGGTGGGAAACGCCGCCCTTTTATATCCCTCCGTTTTGCCCTTTGCGTCACTAGGCCCGAGATCTCCCGCGCCTGAGAAAAACTTCCCCGTACTTTTCACTTTTCCACACTCCACTCATCTCTGTTCAACCAGAGCATACAAATATTTGCATTTTATATTTCCAAATTAGCATAGAGAGTGAATCACTCCAAAGAAACCAAAATAGCTCTAAGCACATACAAAACAATCACACCAAAACTATCACACCAAAACATGCTTGCTAGGCCCGGCTTGTGGATAGCTCGAACAAGCCCACTAAGGCCCCACCAAACCCCCAGAAAAACTATAAATACGGGCGGGTTCCTACATTTTCAGAACCGTTTTTCCACCAGATCACACATACTCAAGGAAGTTCTCGAGAAGTCCGCGGCGAAACTGACTTTGGCCAAGTTGCCCATAACCAAGTCCCAGCTTTTGAAACAGGCCCACAACCCGGTCTCCAGGGCGTGGGTGCACATCAAATGGCCGCTCACCAGAAACAACCGGTCGTTCTCCGCAGACGACTTCACTGCATTTGCATCGTGGCTCTTCATGGGCAACGTTCTCTGGATCATCTTGGGAACCACCACTTTTGGTCTTGTGACCATGTACTCGATCGACAAGTTTGACAAATTCTACAAGACCATCAAGGGCGAATTGGACACCGAGAAAGACGACGGAAGTGCAAGAAAATCCAAAGACAATGGCTTTTTGGGGTATTTGTCGGGGGCCATCTTGTCGCACGGTTTGGGTGTGAAGATAGTCTTTGAACAGGGCAATGTGGTGCCACAACTCAAGGACGGAATGCTCAAATTCAAAAACGTCAAGGTTTATCTGACGAAACTGAAGACCGAGCAGCAAAACTTGGTGTTCTCTGCTGCCATCTCCGAGTTGAACATGAGCTTATCTTTCAAGAAGTGGTACGACGGCCAGGGTCTCATCTACAACTTGGAGATTTTCGGCATGCACGCCAAAGTGTACAAAAACGAGGAGTTGCCCCAGGCAGACTTGCAGCTGCTTCCCACCGACAAGCTGATTCCGTTGAGTTCCATGGCCATGTCTTTTTCGAGGTACAACGACGCCACCAATGTGCCCAACGACACCAACGAGCACAACATCTCTGTGTTGGAGAACTTGCAGAAATCGTCCAAATCCTCGTTCATCGACTCCAACTACACGTTGGAGCACGTCAAGTTGCACGACTCGTACATTGAGCTTTTTGAGAACCAGGACAAGACTCCTTTCCAGATCTCCATCTTCAACTGCGACATGCCAAGGTTGCGCGGCAACAGGTTGCTCATTGACTTCTTCAACGCCAGCAACGTCACGGGCGCAGTCAACAACTCCATGTTCACCATCCACAAGCACCAGACTTTCTCCGACAGCGACAATGTCGTGCGGTTCAAGCTCGACGGAATCAACATGGGCTCGCTCTCCAAGGCTAATCCGCAGCTGAAGTTCAACTGGATCGCCAACGGGAAGGCCGAGATCGTCGCTGACATCCGCTTGCCTGACTTGGAGGAGAAAGAAGCAGAATCCACAGTGATCAGTGGGTTTTTCAAAAGAGCATTCAACGAGTTCAGGGAAATGGCCCTGCCCAGCGAACAGACCGGTGCTGACTCCGAAAGCGACTCCAACTTGTTGAAGGGCGCCATCGCCGCCATCTACGAGACGTTCAAGATGCCCAAGGAGCAGATCTCCAACGACAACGAGTACGTGATCATCAACTTCAAGGTGAAGTTCACAGACTTGAAGGCCACACTCCCGCTGCACTTGCCCACGGCCACATCCACCCAGACACCCTTCATCACGCTCCACAACTTGCGGTCCTTGATTGGCTACGTCAACGGAATCGAGGACCTGGCACCTTTGGTGATCAAGACGACCGTCATCGAGAAGTTGTCCGACTTATATGACTTGGACAACATCTCGCAGACGCGGGTGTTTGACGCTATCGTGAGCGATATCTACGACGACTTGTTGCGGATGAACAAGCTTGACGAGAAGAGAATCATAGAGGAGAACCTGAACAGGTGGTCGCACTCGGTGGTGAGCCAGCTCTTGCTTTTGGGGCTCGGGGTGCTTGCATAATGTACATATAATGATAACGACCAGCATGAAAGGAAGCTCGAAGAGTGTAGGAGAAGGAGAGGATAAAGTGTAGGAGAAAGTGTAGGAGAATTCAGGATCACTGGTCAGGACATGTCCCAATGGAAATTTATTTCGACACTCCAAATGCTGTGTTTGTCCCTGACTTGAGTTCATTTGCCTCGAGTTGCAACATTGGTTCCTTCATCTTGGTTCTCCCCTTCCTTTCTCTCTCTTTATTAGTGGCACACTCAATTTGGTGCCTTTCATCAACTCGGCCTCAAGTTCTTGTCCGACCAGCTGCGACCCTATACCCAAAACCATGCCCTTTTGCCTGTGGGATACATCAGTTTTGTTTTCACGTGACATTTTGCCATCCCAGCCCATGCCTCGTAGGAGTGCTGCTCCAAACTGCTCGACAGGCACTTCTTCATAGTCCTGCTCGGTGATTTCCCCAGCTTCTGTGTTTGAATCATGGTTCAAATCTAGTGTCATTTGATTTTCTGTACTGAAACTTTCCCCGTCCAAAAGAGACTGTCTCGCCAAATCATCTGACGTTTTGGATACAGAGGTAGATTCAGTTTTGGCATTTGGGTTTAGGTTAGACTGTTTCTTGGTAAGTCCAACACTTAGATTCTCAGGCACAATAACCAATTCTTTTGGTTTGGACACGGCCTCAGAGCCATTGAGTGCTCCTTCTCGGGAGTCAAATGCATCTATGGACGTTTTCTGTGGTTCTTCATCATCTTCCTGAGCTTGTAAGACATTTGGAGCTAGACTGGGCTTTGTGGCCGCTTTTTTAAGCTGGAAAAGGCCCTTGCCTCCTGACTTAGGCTTCGATATCTTGTTGGTCTTGAGATTTAGCAGAAATCCCGACATTTTGTGTGTTTTAGTTGGCAACTGATAAATAGATGATAGTAAGTATGGAGAGCTTAAGCAGTATGTGCAGTATGCAACAACACCAGGAACACCACACCAAATTTGGACAAGACATAAAATTAGAAAATTTGGAAGTCTTTATAGCATTGAGGCCTAGTAAAAGAGTTCATATATTCAAATCCTTCAAGCATTTACTTATCGACAAATACTTTTTGTTCCCCCACATCGGTTCTGGTCTTCTCGTCTGTCTGCAGTCGCGCAGCGTATTATTGTGAATCGCGTCTCATAGTTAACTTCCCATCAGCCATGGTGCTAGACCCAGAGCTTTGCATGCTTGGTCAAGGCCCATTCACGTCCAGTCCGAAGAAAAATCTGGATTTTCTGCCGCCAGATTTAAACAGCGGTGCAATTACAGAGGATATTACCGATATTGATGAGCCTTCCAAGTCAGATACGACAAACCAGAAGAACCCACTAATGTCGCTCTTATCTGGGAAACAAACGCAGAAGAAGAAGCTACGAAGAAATAAAGCACCCAAACTGAGGGAACTACGCGAAAATCCGGAGAAAAACGGCGAAGGTGACGTCGATATAGTGGCAGAACTGACAATTTTGGCTTCAGAAAGCAAACAGCCGCTAGTACCCGATATCCAGACCACAGACTCCACAACTCTGACTGAGGAGATTTCTGAGGTGACGGACACATCGTTCGACGCCGAGGAATTCGAAAGGAAGTTACAGAAACAGAGAAACTTGGTGGAGCTAGAGAAGAAGGTGTTTAAGGAAAGCAAGAGCATCTCCGCTTTGGATTTCCTAAAGCGTGAAAAGAAAGCCAAATCCGACGAGCCTGAACAAGAAGAAATCTCACTAGTGAGTTCTGACGAGAGCTTGGTACACATACCAGATTCTGATCAGGGTGATATTGAAATAGTGGAGGAATCTGCAAATCCACAAATTTCGGCAGAGGAAGATCCCGTGAAATTGCTAGAAGAAAAGTATGGCAAACGGACGGCAGCAAAAGACCTATTCTCGGCGTTTGCGCCGAAAAGACAGAAAAATCGGAAAGGTGAGTGGACGCTCAAGGTGAAACTACGATTGGCACCCACGAAACTAGCAGTCATCAAAGAATTTGAAAATCCTCTCAAAACGAAAGGAAACACTACCGAAAACGGAAACGGTCAGCGTCTAGGATCCCTCATGTCGCTCATGAAAAAGAAAGAGTCGGTCCCAGTCACTTTGAAAGTGCCGTCTTCAGCACTTAAAGAAGTGCAGAGAAACAGCAATCCGTTGTACACCAAGTCCTCGGGAAACCAAAACGGGAGACCCGCAAAGAATGTTTTCGCCATGATGATGCAAACGGCGCGTTCGGCTGAGCCGAAGTTGACTCCGATGCAGAAATTGAAGGAGTTGGAGCCTCCAAGTATTCCGAGACAGCAGATGCACGTGAAACCCGAAGAGACGAGCAGCTCAGAGAAACTGGTGCTGCCTGAAATTTATTTGGGCCTTCCCTTGAAAGGGAAAGCTGAATCAAAATGGGAACTGCTCTTGAATTTCTCTGCTGATGACATGGACTCTATTCTCAGTTCTGGCCAAAGTTCACACACCACCAAGCTCTCAGCGAGCCGATCTGAAATTCCAAAAGCCGATCTCGTCACACTCCGGGCACCCCTTGCATTCACAAATACAGCACACAAGCGCATATACGAGGAGTTCGTATTGCAAGATCCCGCCAGCCACGATTTCCTGAACTGGCCGCAAAAGTTCCAGCCTCCACATTTGGAGGCGGCGCTCATGACGAAACAAAACACAAGGTTTCTCCAGCTCTGGTTCGACAACGCGTTTGCCATACTCTCTACGCAATCCACAAAAGTTCCACGTAATGTGAAAATGAGGGAACAGGCGAAAAGACAGAGGAAAAGAGAGGCCAACATGGCGTTCATAGTGGACGACGATTACACTGACGGCGAGGAAACGGAGGAAGACACGTTTGTGCCTGTTTTGATTATACACGGAGAAACGGGCCTGTGCAAGTCGTCCCTGGTGTATGCTGCGCTCGGTGACAAAAACGGGTACGTTTACGAGATCAACGCCGGCCAGCAAAGATCACGCAGAGACTTGTATGGGTCTCTCAAGGAGTTCTGCACAACGCAGATCATCCACAACTCATCGACGGAGGTGACCACTGCGAAAAAGGGAGTGGTCTTGTTTGAAGACTGCGACATCCTATTTGATCAGGACAAAACGTTCTGGACAGTGGTCCAAGACGTGATCAACTTCTCCAAGCGGCCCATAGTGATCACCGTGACTGACACATCGGTGATTCCACGCAATATATGGGATCTTGCCGGCGAGCAGAACTCCATAGTGGAGTTGCAGAATACAGACAGGGAGGCATTCGAGCAGTACTTGTGGCTCTGTGCCATGAGCTTTGGGTACGACTTGGGCCCCAATTTGCAGAAACAGATCGTGGCAGAGTGCAAAGGCAGCCGCAGTTTTGACTTGAGACTGGCGCTCATGAAATGCCAGTGGTATTGTTCAAACAGAAAGGCCACAGATGGAATTACAACACTCGAGCTTGAGATTCCAGATTCGAAAGAGGCAGATTCTGAGAGTTTGGACACCTTGGCGCACAATTTGGACATGCTCTCAGTTTCCGATGTGATTGGCTCAAACACAACCTCGAGCATTTTGCACGACTGCCACACCAACGAGCTCCTCGACATATATGTGATCCACGACTCGGAACTCATCAAGCAGAGCTCGCTAGAACACGAGGTGAACATAGGCACAGAGTTGCGCGCTCTTACAAAAGTGTCGGACCTCGAGTTCCCCATTGCATCGTATTCTCATAACTACCTCAGGCAATTGGTGAACGATTTTATTTCCTCTCGACGCAAGAAAATACCAAAGTTCATGCAAGATTTGGGGTTCAGAACAACCAGGTCGCGCTCTGGCTCTGAAAATGATGATATTCCCGAAACACAACTTTTGCCTGAGACACTGACGTGTTACTCCATGTCGCCGCGAGCCTTCACATTGGAGTTAGCACCTATGGCGCGACTCTGGAGCAGATTGCAGAGATTGATCTTTGCAATGGACAAAAAGTACGAGCTCGAAGGTGTCGACACGAACTTGGAGCTGCATCTCAACTGGCGGAAGTTCTACCACAACGTCGACGAGATCCTCGAGACGTCTCCGTTGAGACTATCCCAGGATCAAGTATGAGCGCAAAGCCATGCATAACAGCATCCATTATAGCATCACAAACCAACACGAACATTTCACGAACTCCATTGAAGTTTCACGAACTCCATCGAGAAGCTGAGATTTACGAACTCCATCAAGAACTGCAAAGTCTGCTTTTTAAATGAGCCTCGTGCCGTACTTGAGCATGCCGCCGCCAAACGACCGCGCGGCCTTGTGCTTGAAATCCGTAGATTGTAGTCTTCTCCAGGCCTCCTCAATGTGGTACGGCTGGACCGGTTTGGCCAACTCGTCCGGCTTATCGAACAAGTACTTCCGTTTTCTCTTGTTGATCTCCTTGTTGAGCATCCCCGTCTTCAGAAGCAGCTGCTGGATCATCTTCTCCTCGGCGGCTTTGATGCCCATGGCCTCCTCGGTGAGCGAGCACACAATCTCAAAAGTAAGGAACCCCAAGATATCGATGACATCGTCGTTGGGCCGCGACTCGCAGATCTGGGCAATCTGCGCCCACTCTCTGAACTTCTTCACTTTCCGGAACGTGAACGACGCCTGTCTGCACTCGGACCAATGGACGTATTCCTCTTTTGTCATATTCTTGGTTCTCTCATCAGCCATCTTCAATCTCTTCAACGACGCCAACGTCGCGGCCTTTTCCTCGTCGTCCACCTCCTCGGCCTCCTCCGCGGTCTCCAAGTGCTGCTCGCTGAACATAAACTGCACTTCCCACGGCAACCTGATCTTCAGCTTTCTGTACCTGGTGATCATCTTCAGCTGGTCATTCGACAAGGCTCCCGGTCCGCCTGCTCCTGCAGCCCCCTCCTGCTCCATGAACTGCTCGGTTCCCCCGCCTTCGTCCTTGGTGTTTTTCCGCACGTCCTTCCACGACAAGTACGTGATGAGTCTGTTCACTTTGGCCTTGTCGTGTCTTATGAGAAAGATGACGTCCTCGGGAGCTATGGACCTGGTTCCTCTCGCTGCGGCTGTTTTTGTAGATTGGAGCAAGATCTCAATCACCTGGCCCCGCACGATATCCTCTATGAGCGAGGTGGTTTCGACGGGCGGGTCGTTTGTTTCTCCAGAGACAAACATCATCTGCTGCACCTCCACGCGGTAGCGGTACTTGTCGTTGTTGGACATGAGAAAAGTCGATTAATGGGTTTGATAAACTGAATGTAGTGGATGAGAAGTTTGGTCGATTTGAAAACTTGGTGGTGGTTGTTTTTTGGGGACCCTGGTGTATATATGTGGGGTGGAAGTGAGTACCGGTGGATCTTGAGATTGTGCAGTGCAGGAAAAGACAAGAGAGGATAGTAAAGTGGAAGAAAGAGAGAAAAGATGGCAGAGTGGATCAGAATGTAGAAATACAATTGTTGTTCGATTGCCGTGTATTTGTATTTATTTTTCCAATTTTGCCTCTCGCCTTGCTTTTATATTTTGGTGTACTATGTATGTCTCTATTCGACTCCACTGAGAGTGTCTGAGGGTCTCAGTAATGGACTGCTCACTATGACATCCACATACTCAGACCCAAGCAGTGTGGACAATTCACAACTCTGTGCTTTTTCGAACTCTTCCACCGTATCACTGAAAAACACAATGTGTCCAGTATCATATTTTTCCATAATGTACTGGGAAATATCTTCGATCAAGTTATCGTGGTCTGCGTCCGACATGGTCCCCTGCTTTAGCTGCAAAATGACACTGGCATTATCCTTGACATACACTTTGATAGCACAGCCGAATTTTTCATTGCATTCACTCACAGCAGTCTGTAAGATCTGGAAGTTTGCCGATAATCTCGTTGCCATCACTTGAAAGTAGATGTCCTGATGTGTGGCTGCCAACTACATTGTCAGTATATATACACTGTACGTTCTGTGAGTCACAGTGACAGACAAGAGACACCAAGAAACACCAAGAAGAAGAAAAGAAAAGAGGAGGATTGGTAGATTTTTTTTCTGAGAGTTGCAACCAAAACAAGCTGACCAATACCTAGGATTCCAGAAGTTCTCTTTTTCAGTTCCTGACTTTCTGCCAATTTGCCAGACCTCAGACTTCCATCATGTCCTATACACTCTCACAGTTTCACTCTCACAGTTTCACAACTGTCCACCACTTTTTTGCAGCCTTTATAATTTGAAGCCCAAAGATCCAGAAAAAATTTAAGAAGCCGCCATCATGAATAGCCGTTTCCACTTAAACCTTGAGATTTTCTATCTTTCTGGTTTCCTCTTGTCCCCTGCCTGTTCTTGGGTTCCCTATCCTGTCTCCATCCGGGTAACTGTGCGATGAGAAAAAATATATAAAGAGCGAAGCCCGCCTTTTTTTTCTCCAACAATCACAAACCGTATGTTTTTCTCAACGTGTGAAAATGATGAATCTGAGTGCATTTGGCTCGAGACTTTCTGTCGGTGTGGAAAAAACCAAGCTACCTTATTTTTTTTTTGTCTGAACTTCACATACATTTATTGTGTATTCCATATACTAACCCAGACCCAGACTCAAAGTATGCCTTAACTGTTGATATCCAAACCACCTCTTCCAAGTTTCTCTCTCTCCCTATGCTATGATGAGCACCACTAGTAAGATGCACAAGACAACCACAAGAATGCCGATGCACCAGTTGCTGGCGGTCTCCTTGTTCTTCTCAATCACATAGTTGACTCGCCTCAACCCACGCTGGAGCTTGTTGCCCACTGTGTCCATCTCCTGGTCCAAGTCGTCAAGCATAAACCCCTGGTCCTCCAACTCTCCCCCCATGATCGTTGCTTGCTGGTTCAAGCTCTGCATCGTCTGGTGGATCTGGTCTAGCTGTAGGTCCTGCGACTGTATGAGATCCTGCTGCTGGAACTGGTTGAACTCCAGGTCGATTCTCTGCGTGTCGCTGAACGGATTGGAGCCGTCCTGGCTGATCCGGTTGGACATGGTGGTAATTTCTCTCTGCCTGTGTGGATTCTGCGCTTTCGCCTCCCACTCGTCTCGGAGCCCCGAGATCTTCTGCTGTAGTTGGCCCAACACTTGTTTGCGGTGAACAATGTCGGCGGGCGCCAAGTTGAACTGGGATGGGTTCAGCTCCAGGATCTTGGTGGCCTGGGCTAGGTCCTCCAAGGTCTCGACCAATTCCTGGTAGTTGTTGTTGAAATCCAATTTTGCATTTTCCGATACGAATTCGGTGGCGTTGATGAAGCCGGTGAGCGCATTGATTTGCTGCCAGCAATCCTCCTCGACCTCGTTGAATGGATCCATGAAAAGCAGTTGTAGTTGTCTGGTGGGTAAGTGCAGGCTCTCACAGTGAGAAAACACACCAGTTCAAGATTTAGAGACACGCAACAAAAAGAGCATAAATTGGGAAATTTCAGCTCAATTGGAATAAGTTGGATAAGTTTCGATAGGAGATTCACATAATTGTCGAAATCGTTTCTCTTTGTCTGCCATTTTTGTCTGACTACATTGACCTTATAAGAACAACTACAACATATCTTGGGATACGCAACAACCCAGAAAACCACTGTTACCAAGCTAATAGAAGACCACTGCCCAATATGGAAGCCGAGAACGGAACGTCCATCCAGGTCTCGTCGCTCCTATCCAGCGAGCCAGCGGGAACACCCAGCCAGTTGGAATCACAAGAGACCCAGACAAAGTCCCCCGAAACTGCGGAACCGCCCGCCAAAAAGTTAAAGGCAGAGTCGCCCGAAGCAGAAGTCAAGACAGAGGCTGCCATTCGCCACAAGGAGCCACCCGTGCATGAGATGGTCGGTGGTTCTTCTGTCAGACAGTACTTGAACAAGCACTTGACCAAACACCTATTAGAGGGTCTCAAAATCACAGCGAAGAATCAGCCCGAGGATCCGCTTCGAGAGTTGGGCGAATTTCTCATAGCCAGATCCAAGGAGTTGAAGGAAGGAAAGTGATTGGTGCAAAGAAAGAGCGTGGAGACAGGCCCCACAGAAAAGTACACAGAAATAAAGAAAAGTTGGAAAAACAGCAAAGAAAATTGTTTGCAGTGAGTGATTGAGAGAAGATAGATCATAGAATAATCTCACTTTACCGTATTTCCCTAGTTCACTGACACTGACCTCTTGACTCTGCCTCTTAACTATGTGGCCTGCATGCCCCGTAGATTGCCTCACCCTAGATCTACAAACAGCAAATAGCCATCTTCCACAGATACGCCTGAAACCAGCAAAAGCCAGCAAAAGAAATGGCGGGAGACAATTCTTTGCGCCCCTACTACGACCACGACACATTCAATGCAGGCTATCTGGTGATCTTCAAGCCCGGAGTGGGGCTAATAGATACTGCCACCAGAAAACCCATAGTTGCCTCCTTGGGCCACAGCATGTCTGGCCAGCCGGGCAATTTCCTGCCGGGAAAAGTTGGCATTCTGGCCTTGGGCAGACCGACAGCTGACTTGTTGAAGCTGGACAAAAATTACGTGTACGACTTGGAGTTGGTGGAGTACTTTGACTTGAACAACTTGAGTGAGCTCACCAAGAACTTGGTGTGGAACTTTCTCAAGAATTACTGCAAGGTGTTGCTTTCGCAGCCATTGGAGATCGTGCGGTTGGTGTTGCAAGTTGGCTTTTTCAATTTCTCGCTGCCGGCAAAGTCTAGCTCCTCCTACTCCAGACTCAGGGAGGATATGGACAGCTCCTCGATTCTGCTTGGGAACAACTCCTCAGACGAGTACGAGGAGGAAATCGACTATTTTCTGACCACAGACCCGGAGCCTTCTATCTACAGACACAGAAAAACAGACTCCAGTGTGGTCAAACCGAAATCCCGCAACCCAAATAAGATCTACCCGATTTCGCAGCACACTGTCGACATAATGACAGCCATCGCGTCTAAGGACGGGCCGTTTGCGCTATTCAAGGGCATCAACGCGTCGTTCATCCATTACACGCTCACGCACACGATCGAGGCGTGGATCACCGGGTTCTTGTCGCCGTTTCTCTCGATTCCAGACCCTTTCTTTCTTGACTTGACCCACTCCACAGACCCGGCCAAGTCGCTCTGGCTCTCTGTGCTGGCGTGTGTGTTGGCTGGCGTGGTGCTCATGCCATTGGACCTAATCAAGGTGAAGCTCATGCTCACCCAGTTCAACCGGCCCGTGGAAACCAGAAATAGTGATGTGACTGGATCAGCTGCAATAACTGCACCCACAGACTCGGACGCGGCGCACTGGGCATCCCAGCTGGAGTTGGCCAATCAGAGAACGTCCCAAACACCAGAGAATGACGGAATCGAGACCATCAACCCGCGGTCGGTGCGCGACTCCATACGCAACTACCCAACCACCTTACTTTTCAGACCACCGCCCACCATCACGCTCCTCACGGTGCTCCACCAGTTTTCGACCACCGTGTTCCGCAAGCTGGCGCCGTACTTGTTGTTTGTGCGCTACAACATTGACTCGTACCTGTCGCCAAACTTATACACGGTGGTGAACTTGGTGCTTCTGATCACGGAGTTGTTCATCAAGTTGCCTGTGGAGAACATGTTGAGGAAAGAGCAGGTGCGTTACTTGTTGTCGCCCAAATCCGCGGAGGAAGACCCTTACCGCGTGGTGACCATTGACGACCCCGAGGAAAATCTCATAGTTACGTTCAATGGGTGGGACCTGGAGCATTTGTATGATGAGAACGGAGAGAAGTTGGGGTTGTGGACGCGGTTCCGGATTTTGGGGCTTTTCAACGGGTGGCGAGTCGGCGTGCTTAATGTGATTGGGTTCTGGGGATACAATATCTTCAAGAGCTCCAGTGTGTTGGCAGAAGAGAGACTATAATGAGTAATGTACATAACGCAGAGGGAAGCGTGGGAGACAGACAGACAGAAATGAACTAGTTGAGTCTCAGTAAATCGGTAAAGGATGATCACGATCAAAAAGGGAGAAAAAGCATTTTCGTCTTTTCATCATTGTCTTCTTTTCTAACTCCACTTTTTTTTTTCTTAATCTTATGTCTCTCTCACTTGCACAGTGTCCCACTGCTCAGGTCCTTCCTCTCTATCGCAGTTCTGCATTTGGCCACTTAGACACCTCAAGTACTCAATATGGCCTCTGCTATTCCGTACAACCCGGACGACTTTGAAGATAACAATCCGTTTGCGGAACCCACTTCGATCTTGCAAAACAATGAAGTAGAAGAAATTGAGCAAAACGAGCAAACTGAGCCGGACCACACTGGAACTCCCACTGTTGACTCTGCAGAGGAACACGGCAAGCTAGTCAGGGAGGAATTGACCAAATTGATCCCGGAGAGATTTGCAGACCACTACTCCATGACAATCAAACTACGTGCCATCGAGAAAAACAAGCAGCTGAACCCGATCTTGAGATTTGATGCCGAGGTGAAAGGGCTCTCCAAGTACCGCCAGAAACAGTACAAGGACATCCGCAGAACGTACAACGAGATTGTCAAGTTCAACAACTACCTCATAGTGTCCAACTTGGAGGTGTTCGTGCCGGTGATTCCGTCCCCCGTGACGTCGTACCCCACAGGTGGGGAGGACGAGAACAAGCAGCTTGTGTCGGTGTGGCAGGAGTGGTTTGACCGCGTGACGAAAAACCCAATCTTGATCCGTGACGACGAGCTCGTCCACTTCATCGAAAGCGACTTTGGCTACTCCGTGATCAACTCAGGAAGGAAATCGCTGGTGGCCTCTGGGTTGGTGAGAAAGACACTCAAACAGCTCGCGGTGCCCTATGACCCATACACGGAGTTGGCCGAGTTCCGGCCGTTGATCAAGTGTGCGTTCTTGCTTTGTCAGAAGTTGGAGAAGGCCATGGAGAAAAACCAGAAAAACGATAGGCAATTGGCAGCCTACTTGAGTGAATTGGGAACTAAACTCAGAGGGTTGTCGCAGTTCGAGACGGTTCATGTGGGCATGAAGAACATGTGGGAGAAACTCGCGAAAGTGACGCAGATCCAGAGTGATTTGACCTTGATCCAGCTGATCAGTGACTCTGGGTCCTTGGGTGACGGAGTCAAGGCCTTGGCTGGTGATTTCTACGAGATCAAGGAGGCCCTCACCAACAGACACTTGATCATGCGCGAGTTGCTCCAGGCGCAAGCACAGACCAAGGCCAAGCACGCGCAGGCTAACAAGATCAAGAGCAAGGTGTCGCTAGATCCGATCAAGGTCGACGAGGCATTGCGGTCGCTTGAGTATGCGACAAAAGCAGAGGAGAGCCTCAGCGCACAGGTGAAACGGATTTCGGGTGAGATGCTGTTTGAGCGGAAAGAGGTTTTGGAGCACGTGGAGAAGAAGTTCCAGAGAATGTTGAAGCAGTTCACGCTCAGTAGGGTGGAGCAGCACAGGAAACTTTTGAAGCACTTGGAGGGAATACGGCTTGACGTTCGTATTATCGACCAGAAGGGCGGGCTCTCGAGACTCAACAGGGACAACTTGTCGCAGATGCAGCACAATTTGATTCTGTCCCAGGCCGCTACAGGAGACTCGTGGACGTCCCGAACATTCCGCAGTTTGACGGAACAACAGGCAGAAAAGGAGAACAGACTCCGAAAGACTGAAGAAACAGAGACCGTTGATGCCAAACAGGCGGCGTCGCTCCTCGGCGTAGCGACCTTTTGAAGATATAGTTGAGAGAGGGAGAAAAGAGAAAAGAGAAAAGACAAGAGAGAAAGAAGAGAGCACAGGAGATAGGGCTTGATAAGTCATTCCACAATCAATTTATTGGCCTCGTGAGCAGGAATCTCATGCCAATGACAGAAAGTCAGACTTTGGGGCGCTGATACTCTTGTGTTAGGCTCGTGAGCTACTTTTCTGACCACCCAGTTTCCCCTTCCTTGACCTCCCCCTACACTCGTCCAGTCTGCTTAAATAAATTACTATCCTAGTTGATCAAGTATCTCTTCTCGGCCTCCTTCCACGAGATCACGTTCCAGATGGCCTTGAAGTAGTCGGCCTTGACGTTCTGGTACTGCAAGTAGTAGGCGTGCTCCCAGGCGTCGATCGCCACCAATGGCACCAATGGACCCGTCACGGTGTCCTGGTTGGCGGTCGTCACCACGTCCAACTCGCCGCCGTTCTCCTTGTTCTTGACAATGAACGCCCAGCCCGAGCCCTGGATGCCCGCCAACTTGGCGTTGGTCACCGCCTTCAAGTTGTCGAGCGAGCCGTACTGCTCCTCGATCTTCTTGGCGAAGTCGGAGCTGGCCGAGGGGGGCTCGCCGCCGCCGTTCTTCTCGGGCGCCAAGTTCTTCCAGAACAAGCAGTGGTTGATGTATCCTCCGCCGTGGAAGTTGACGGCCTTCTGCAACTCAACGGCTTTCTTCACCTCGCCCTTGGCCTTGGCCTCGGCAACCTGCTCAATGGCCTGGTTGTAGCCGTTGACGTACGTCTGGTGGTGCTTGGTGTAGTGGAGCTCGTTGATCTGGGCGGAGATGTATGGCTCCAAGGCACCGAAGTCCCAGTCCAAGTCTGGCAAGGAGACCTTGGTTCTGACTGCGCCAATTGCGGCGAAAGCGGCGCGGGCGGGGCGGGCGGTGCGTGCGGTTCTCAAAGTAGAAGAAAGCATTTGTTCTTGCTTTTTGTTCTTGCTCTTTTTTTGCGTTCCGGTGAAAAGAGTAGGTCAGCAATATGTGGATTATATATCCAGTGCTGAGGTACGGAGGGCCTGTACAGGAAAGGGACAAAAACCGCAATTCTATTGGTTGTGGGGGAAAGGGCAAAAGTTGAATGGTATGAGGGGAATTGTAATGGGGAAGTTCTTCAGTTTCATTGGCTTGGCTGAGTTTGAAGGACTTTTGGAAGTTTTTCTATTGGTGTAGCCATATGTCAGTGGAGGTAATGGCAGATCCGACTGGGGCTGGCTGCAGGACCAGGAGCACCTACTCCACACTCCGTCACTCGGCACCGAAACCTATTGTTAAATCCAGAAAAATTATTGTTTTCTTTCGGAAATTACGTAGTTGATAATTCTTCTATTGTCACAGGGCACGTGTGCGATGGAGTCCACAATGGCGGCGGGAAAGACACAGCATGTTTCTCATCACTGTGAGATACCCCAATGTCACCAGTCAGCAAGACCCACATTCCAATTCAGAAGTTGAAATAGTCGGTTCTGTCAGCTTTTGGACCGAACTTCCTTGACCAACTCTCACTTCCTTTTGGCTCTTCGTCCCTTTCTCTCTCTCTTCTTCCTCTAGTTTCTCAACGCACGCAATCTCTCCGCAAGCTTGTCCTCCTTCTCCTCTGTGATGGCAACTGGTGGCGACACAATGTCCACTTTCGTCTCGTTCAACCCCTGTTTCATTTCAATTCCAGCCTCGTCGGCTATCTGGCTCATCAACTCGTCCACTTCCTCCTGTGGCGTGGTCAATGCATTCACGTTGTTGGTGGCAGACTCGTAGTAGTTGGTCAGCGCGTCCAAATCTTCAAACTGCGTCTCGAACTTCTCCATCACAAGCGAAATTTTCTCCAAGTTCATCGTCTGGAGCGCCTTGTCCATTCCTCTGATCACCTGAGACATATTCCCCGTGACAGACCTCATGGTGACGGCTGTCTGCACTCTGGACGCCACAGCATCAATTCTAGAGGCTAGCCGGAGCAAGTTGACTCTCTCGTTGGCTTTTCTGATGGCGTTTTGCGCATAGAGCAGGGCGATGTCGTTGTTTCCTTGCATCATGGCCTTTTTAGTTTTGGCCTTTTCTGCGGTCTCCTCCTTGGCGGCTTTGGCGGCTTGTCTGTTCAACAGCTTGGCTGTGAATTTTAACTGGAAGAGCGACTGTTCCAATCCGGCCATTATGTGTGTGTGTTTCTCTGGGGTTATGGAATTAAAGTGTGAGTGTAATTACTATGGCAAGGTGATTGTCTTATCTTGTGCAGGAGAAAGGAGATAAAGAGGGCAAGACTCCAAGGGAAGGAACAAACACATGAGCATCTAAGAGAGAGTTTGGAGAAGATTTATTCGAGAATGATAGACACATCCTGATTTCCATCTTTTGATTTTTTATTTTCTTTTTCTTCCAGTTCATTTCGGTTTTCTTCCTCCTTCCTTCCTCCTCAGATTCTCTGGTGTCTCAGAACATATATGCCATTTTCGCACCCACAGAAAACCCACCATATATCTCTACGGCAAAGCGAAGTACTTCAAAAAAATATATTTATATACATTTCTGTTTGTCTTCTCCTCTCTCTCACCCTTCAATTTCCCTCTTCATTAGTCCAAATCGGGAGCGTCGGGCGCATCGGCCATCTCTGTGTCTGGCTGCGTAGACAGTGCTCTGGAACTGACCGGCGTGATGTCGCTGTTCTCTGGCGCATCGGTGACGTCCTCTGCGGTAACAGACAGTTGCACAGACAGCTGAGTGGCACGTGCCTGAGCACGTGGAGTCACCCTCACCACTCGCCGTGGTTGCCCTGGTGGGAACAGACCAGGCACACGAACAACCCTAGGTGGGAACTGGCCCGGTTGGATTGGCTGGCCTGGCTGGTTTGGATGGCCGTGGACGACACGGTGGACCACGGGAACTCCCGGAACGCCTGGAATTGGCCCATTTGGTGCGGGAATACCCGGAACTCCTGGCCCACTCTGGTGCACACGTACAGTGGGTCTTCCATTGAGAGGCACAGCACCAGACCGTGGTGTGACATTGCCTGGGATGACATTGACTGAATTTGGACTTGCTTGTCCTGCTTGTCCTGCTTGTCCAGGTTGCCCCGGTTGACCTGGTTGTCCTGGTTGTCCCGCCCTGTGGTTTCCTGCCACTTGCTGGTGGTGTCTGAGGGCCTGCGAGATGATGTTCCCAATGTTGCCTCCGATGTTGGGGATGAAGGAGTTGAAGGAGTTTCTGAAGCTTGCGGAGTTTTGAGCTTCGCTTTGAGGTACAGCCGGGGGAACAACTGGTGGATCAGAAACAGAGGTGGACGCAGAGGCAGAAACAGTGCCATTGTTCGTGGTCACAGAAACCTGTGGTCCGTCGTTAAGGTTGACGTGCGCGTGTTCATCTCCATCCACATTTCCGTTTCCATCCACATTTCCGTTTCCATCTCCATTTTCGTTTCCATCTCCATTTCCATTTCCATTGCCTTCCTGCTGGTTGAAGAACTCCTCTGTCTGGGCCTGTACCATGCCGCCTATGGCCTCCCCGATATTGTTCAACATGCTGCGTATGCCGTCCTCGCCAAATGTCTCCAGTGTTGCTGTGGCTGTTCCTGCGGCTGCTGTAGCTGTTGTGTTTCCCTCTGTGTTCGCTGCATTCCCTGCATTCGCTGCATTCCCCGTATTGGCCCTGGCTGGTCTGTTAATAGACATCACAGGCACACTGACCGCCGAAGCCTCGACTCCGGTGCTGGCCATGACATCCTGCGCCACCTCGGGAGTCAAGATGCTCGGACGCATGCGGTTGGCACGTGCCGCAGTGGCCCTCACCGACTCGACGGAGTTCTCCATGGAGTATGAGAAATAGTGCAAGTCCTCGGGCGCAGCAGCGGCTCTGAGCCGGGCCAAAATGGCTCGGGTTCTTGTGGTGTGCTCCTGGATCGCAGTGGTCGGGTGTCTCTGCTGCGTTGCTCGTTTCTCCGACAAAATGATCAGCTGCACCAATCTCTGTACAAACTGAGGAACAACAGTGCTGACCTTGAGGTTGGTGTAGGTGGCCCGCAATTCCTGGTCCTGGGGGAAGTTCTCGGGGTATATCTCACCTGCCACACTGCGGAGTGCAGCCACATAGCACGCGAGTGCCAAAACACCCGACCCCAAGTATAAGTGGCAGTATCCCAACTGAGCCAACGCAGGAGTGAACGATCTGTCGTAGCAGATTGCGTTGTTCAAGTCCGTGACGGCCTCTTCGAAGCAGTTGAGCCCAATAAACGAAATTGCTCTGTTGGTGTAGAGCTGCGCGATGTTGTCGGTGCATGTCCAGTCGCACAAGTCAAGTGCCTCAGTGTACACTCTGATGGCCTGCGGGTACGACAGCAAGTTGGTCAAGTTGTTGCCCAACTCACGCAAGCGGAGCACTGCATCTAGCGTTGTTTCGTCGTTTTCAGTAGCGGAAGTGGCCAACTCGAGCTGCGACACGAGCATTGCTTTGAACACCCTGAACACTGCATTGTAGTCAATGACACCCGTAGATTCCTGCGTGAGATGCGTTTTTGCCGACTCGATCTGCATGGTGAGAGCGCCAAAGTCCAATTCTGGAGAGATTTCCGTGGCCGCGTGGTCCAAGAAGTGCGCTAGCACCTGTGACGTAGCCTTGAACACTGAATCAGCATTGGAATCATCGCCAACGACCACCTTCACGGCGTTTTTCAAGAAGATGCTCAATTTCTTGCTTAGCTGCCCTGTGTATAGCAGCACGCCAGTAAATTTGGCCACGTCGTCTATTTTTGACAAGATCTGCTCGGTGGAAAGTGTTGAGTTCTTCTTCACTTTGGGACCTAGAAGAACCTCCTCCATGCAATAAGTGAGAGCCTGCTTGTACTGGCCCTGTGGACAATTTATGGTAAGATCTTGCTTGCGGAAATACTCGGCCACTTTTTTGAGGCCATACTCGCGGACTAAGTGGAGATTGGTGGACAAGTCCTGAGCCCAGAGCGTTTCTTCTAGAGACTGGAAATCCTCGGCCGGTAGGGCGTTAAATTTGGTCTCGACTTCGGAAAGATGCAGGGAGAGCGCTAGCACAAACGCGTAGCTGAACGCCGGGTCATTTTCTGGTGTGGCGAGCGGTTTTGCCATGACTGTCTTAACTGAAATGGTGGTAGTAAGAGCAGGTGCACAGCAGTGGATTCAAGTAGTGGTTGTCTGCAGGACGAAGATGAAATTCAGATGATGATGTTGGTAGTGGGGGCGACGAACATCTATACAAATGAGAAAAGAGGTTTTGTCAATCTTATCCTCTTGATACTTCGTTTAGTATCTTTGTTTTTGGTTTTCTCGTTCACAGTTGTGGTGTATTGTGTTCACGTGCATTATAGTGAGATGTCTTCACTTCAGTCAAATCAAGTTAAAGAATCTCGAGACACAATTAAGGGTTTCGTCTTTTTTCCGGTGAAGCTTTACTTTTGCCTCTCTTTTCAGAAAACTTATTCTCTCTCCAATTTCATCACTTCACAATCTCCTGACGGCTTATCTGCAATGTCCTGCATGGCCCGCCTCCACACTTCGGACTTCACTATATAAGGACCCGGATTCCCACTGCGACTCCCGACAAAAAACTCTTGAGAGAATCCCTCAAACAGGTCTGCCCGGGCGGTAATTATCGATCTGAACGAAATTGGTATATATCCTCCTTGCGCAATCATTTCACCGGAGCTTTTTTCTATCTCACCTTACCATCTCCTGTCTTACTCACCTCACCTAGTCCTGTCTACACTACTATCAGTTACTACTCCCACCACATGTCTGGATTTCTCTACCAGCCGAAAACTGAGCCGAAAAAAGCCCCAATTTCCCTTCTCACGCTGGAGAATTGTGAGTCGACGTCCCGAATCAGGGCTTTTCTTCGGCTCTCCAGAATCGCCACCGACGATACAATCAGACAACATTTGAACGAGATCAACTCCAAAAATTGTGATGATTACTTCAACAAGAAAATACTACCACAGTGGGTAGCACGTGCCGAGGCTATACAATTCTGCGCGGATTTTGCATCCAGCTTACGCTCGAAAACTGAACTGGAGAAGGTTGAAGTTCACGGGAACTTTGATTTGAGAATTGATCCGTATGCATTGAAAGACGAAAATGATCGATTGGATCGGCAATTTTCCCGTTGCTCGAGTATTGAGAATTGGGTGGCGAATGAGCTGAAGATTGAGTCAATCATTGAAGAACAAACTGCTAATGTGCTCAATGACAAGTGCTACTATAAGGACTGGCTAGCTGAATTCAGACAAGCCCTAGGAAGATGAATCTACTGCTGGTAGACACGCCGACGACATTATGAATAAATGGATGCATTGTAAATTTGTAAAGGAGTGGACTGGACATGTGGTCCGATATGGTCTATCTTTGAGCAGCGGCCGCAGCTGCTGATAATGCAAATTTGTTGAAGTTCTTCTTCGCGTCGGAGCTTTGCGACTGCGAGGATGAGGTGGATCTCGACGACGAAGGCCTGGACACTTTCTTTGGAGCTGCTGCAGGCTTCTTTGCAGGTGGCTTGGGTGTCTTCTTTGGCTGGGGCTCGGGAGCTTGCGAGCTGTCTTTGTCCACCATCTCCTTGGCGTAAATGAGACAGTCGATCCATCCGAAGTTGGCGCCAAGCCTGATCAGCTCGTTGTTCTTGCCCACAACCCGTGTGGGCTCTTTGAAGCGCTTTCTATCTGCGTCGTCAAATCTCTTGAGAAACACCAAGTCGCCGCCCTCTTTAATCAATTCTAAAATCAAGTATCCAAACACCTCTTCTCCCTTGGAGTTGCTTCCCTCGTCATCGTCATCCACCACCACGCTCTCGAACTCGTAGTCGTACATCAGGTAGTCGCCACCCTTGTTTGCAGTCAAGTCCACCATCATCACATCGAGGCTGTTGTCGATCAAGAACACCCTGGCCTTGTTGGACACACACGCAACCACAGGCGCCATGTTGTTGTCCAATATAGACTGGTGTCTCTGGATGAGTCTCTCGATGATGTCGTCGTCAAGACTGCCCGGTTGTCTGTTGATCAAGCGATTGCTGAGTGTCAGTTTCAATATTGTGTCGAGCTTAATGATTTTCTCGTTAGGCTCCAAGAATGATGAGATTTCTTTGAAAGTGACTGTGTTACTGGCTGCCTCTTTGCGTGAAGTCCTGGACTTTTCTTTGGGGAGAGGCGGAACGTCCTTTTGTGGTGGAGAAGGCGACTTGGGCTTGGCTGCTTTAGCTGCTGCCGCACTTGCACTGAGCTGTGGTGGGCGAGCCACTGGAGGATTGGAGGCTGGTGTCTTTTGTGGGCCTCCCTTGATTTTGGCAAACGCTGTGTTGGTGCGCAAATTCGTTCTCTGAGGCGACCGTGGCGAAGATGAAAGCAGAGTCTCGGCCATCTGCTTCTCTATACCCGCCGCAGGCGAGCCCGAGCGCTGCTGAGCCAACTTCGCTGCGTTCTGGCCGGCTGCACTGACTGGCGTGGGAGGCACGGGTGCCTGAAGACCGTTTGACGATGGGAGAAGCTGTGGAGCTGCCATCAAATGGCTCGCTTGTGGAGTGTAAGGAGCGGACGAGCCAGATGGGCCAGATGGGCCAGATGGGCCGGTAGGAGAAAGTCCCGGTTTGGCTACCATTGCAGGGCCCATTTGCGAGGGCCCAGACAATTGCGGGTGGATCTGCGTCGGTGTGTTGAATCCATTGCCCAGGATAGGTTTCCATGGATGACCTCCAGCCCTCGTGGGTGAGGGAGGAACAAATTTCTGCTCGAGCGCCGGGTATCCGCCCTCAAATCTCTGTGCTGGTACAGCTTGTGGTTGCGGAGCTTTCTTGAGTCTTGTCGGAGGCAGGAACCCCTTCTTGGACCCGCCTATGCTGGGGACCAAGTTGTAGTCGAACTGCTGGATCTGCGAGTGTAGCTGGTAGTTTGAGCTGGACTTGTTTACCATCCTGTTGGCGGCTTTGAACTGCGGAGCAAAGTTCTGGGGCGCCTGGTTGAAGTTCTGGGGAGCAGTAAAATTCTGCGCTTGCTGTGGGGCGTATGGCTCGAACCGGGGCACTTTGCGGCCCCAGATGTAGTCTCTGTCATCCCAAGGAACGCCCTGGAACCACGGCATGTTTTGTATCTGCGGGATTGTCAAACGCTGTGAAGGCTCGTACACCAATATCTTGTCCACGATATCCTTGGCCATGGAAGGAATGGGCCCACGGTAAGTGTAGTTGAGCGCAATGATCTTCTCGAATGTGAGATACTCGGTATTTCCCTTGAACGGTGGAAGCCCGTTGAAAAATTGGTAGAGAATGCAGCCAATGGCCCATATGTCTGTCTCAAAGCCACATTCATTGTACTTCAAGAGCTCTGGCGGGACATACTCCGCTGTTCCCACAAAGGAGCCCTTTCTGTCCTGGTCCTTCTTGGCGCTGTCCAGATTGACCAGGTCGTAATTGATTTTCTCGTCCTGCGGGTCGTCCTCGTCGCCTAGTAGCTTGGCCGCACCGAAATCGGTGATCTTCAAGTTGAAGTCGTACCCGACCAAGATATTCTCGGGTTTCAAGTCTCTGTGGATGACTCCTTTCGAGTGGATAAACTTCACTGCATCGACGATCTGGAGCATGTAGAATTTGGACACGGGCTCGGAGAGCGAGCCGAATTTCAGTATGATCGAGAGCAATTCCCCGTACTCGGCGAAATCCAAGGCGAAGAACAAGCTCAGCTCGTCCTGGAAAGTATAGTAGAGCTGGACGATTCCCGGGTGCTGCTGGCCCAATCTGTGCAAGGTGGTCTTCTCGATGTTCACGTACTTGATCTTGTCCTCCTTGACTATGTGTTTCTTCGATAACACCTTGATCGCGTAGGTTTTCTTGTTGAACAAGTCGACGGCAGAGTATACGGTCGAGTAGGACCCTTCGCCGATTTTGGTGCCGAACTGGTAGTCCCGAGCGGTTCTCTTCCTCGGCGGAGCCTGGATGTTCCCGCCTGGAGGATGGAATTGTTGACCCTGTTCAGACATGACGATAAACTTTCCCTAGAACAGAAATGAGGCTTCTGGTGAGGTTCTGGAGGAGGTTCTGGAGGTGACAGGGACAATTTCAGTGGCAGTGAAGGGAATTGTGGTTTCTCGTGTGCGGAATGTAGAAACGGTATTTGCTGTCAACACCTTTTTTCTTTAGCACTATTCTATCTACTGCATGGAATCACGGCTTGGGAGGCCCCACCCCTGTCAGGAACGTGCACAGTGGCAGGGCAACCGAGGCCGGAGATGGCAGAGAAGAAGCGGAATTGCAAGTTCTGAAAAGAAAAGAATTAATTGGTATATTGAAAGTTTGTTTTTGTCGTGGAAAACTGAGTGCTTTGTCTCGGGGCTGTTTGGTGTCTCGTGTAGGCTGTTCTCACACTACGTAATGAAACCTCTCGCGGCGCTCATATGCGGGTCCACAAACACAGCAAGAAAAGTAGAAACCACAATTTCGAAAGATATAAATTGGGGTGTTGTAGTGAACAATTCTCAGTTGGGCAAACAAAAATGCATACTATCAACTTGGAAATATTTCCGCTTTGCACTTCAGAGGTGGCGGACTTAAAAGACTGCCTGTCGATTTCAGTGGAGAAATTCCGAGCCGTTTTCGCGCGGACCGAAAATAGACTTGGCAGGACAATGACCAGAGGAGCATCTGGTTTCAGTCTCAGTCTCAGATCTCAGCACAGATCTCAGCAGAACTTGGGAGAATGAGGAGATTTCAAATTTCTTCTCGACATCATTGGAATTTTTGGTAAGAAAAAAAAATTCTTGAGATTGTGTTTTATCAGTTTGCTTCTTGGTACTGTCCCAACTTTGCGTTCTCGTTCATTTGGACAACTGGATGTGGCACTTTCGCACCCACTGAATTTGGGCCTCAAACTAAACACCTGAAGAGTACAGCCATTGTATTTGGTAGGATAACCAACCAGATTTCGGGTATCCGAAACCAGCAGGCAAGTAATGAATCATCCCGCCATCACGACTATTTCTTCTTTCTCTTTTCTATTTATTTCTCTCTCGGGGTGTCCCTTTGCATGGCCTGGCAGTGATTAGCATATCTGGTGCGAACAATCTCAGGGCAAGTCAAGAAAAGCAGACTACTACTATTCTTTTTCAGGGAAAAAAAATTCTTCACTCTCGCCCGAGACTCTGTGCTATGGCATCTCTCCTGGATGAAGCACAAAACCCGGCTAGTATGACTGGCCCTAGTGAATCTTCTGCAGCCAAATCCACCACTGTGAAGTGCGAACCCCACTCAGAGAAACCACAACTTGCCAACAATTCAACAAGCCAAACAAAAGTGAAGTCAGAAAGTCGAGAACTGAAACACACTGATACAGAGGAAGAGCTGGCATCATTGGGTCTGACCATCAAAAGAGAGACGTCCCACCTGGATGTGAATTTGGCTGAATCCAGACATTCACTGGAAATTGTACTGCGATTCGCACCTCTGGTGCCAATTTCGCACTCTCGTTTTGCACCCACTGATTCTCAACCACTAGCTAAAAAGACGGAAACACTTAGCTGTCACATTTGGAGTTCATTCGGCCCAGATTTTCCTATTTCATCTCACTATCCATCATCGGATAGTAATTCAAACTTCGCTAGCCAAAATTCACGCTCACTGCGTTTCACCTTCGACAGGTCACAAAGTCCGCAATCAGAACCCTTTGAAATGTCTGATCCTACCACGCATGACACCACCAACGATGAAAGTTGGCTCGCGCGTGTTAAAAAGCAATCATGGCGTGAGTTCGAGGTTGAAAGGCTGGAGAGAGATCGCGAAGTGGCTCAAAGCTTGTCCGACAAAGCCAAGATTGATATCCAGAACTTGGAGCAGCAGAAGGAGGATCTCGATGTTCTCATTGCTGAAAAAAAGTCTCAGCAAGATCTGAGTGACAGTCAGGTCACTCTTTATGATCGCGAGCTTGAAGTTGCTCAAGAAGATTGGGACCCTCGGGCAAGTCTCAAACGGGCCTTCAACGGTAAGTATCAGCCGGCAAGGAAAAGAGCAAGCCCACAGAGAAGACCTTCTCTCAGAAGCTACATAAATCTCAGGTGGAAGACTGCATTCGAATTTGTGGACGAGCTCAACTGTTTTTTCGAAGATGAAGGTGAATACCCCAATTTTAGAAGAAATCCAAGCCCAGCTCCAGCAGCCAACCCACCAGCTCTTCACCCCTCGACATCGAAGTTGCCCGAAACGTATTTCATTTACTTACCACGCCCAGAAGTCTCCTATTTGCAATTGGGCAAATTGGCACCTAAAGGTCTCACGCTCGACAAGATCATTTTCAAGCGCAAATTGGAGCACTTCGCAGCACTTGGCCATACTGGAATCAGATACTTCGAGAGCAGTGCTGATATTGACGGACATCATGTTCCGATCATCGCCAGGTCATTCCATGATGGGAATGAAGAGGTGAAGGAGTATTCGTGTGCTCAGTGTCCCTTGGTTGTTTTTCGCAGCCAAAAGGATTCACTCCAGCACACCAAATGCCACCCAAGGGCCCCAGGAGAGAATCAAGAGTAAGAACTTTTTTGGGTTTACCTGTGAGGTTGTTTTCGTGTGAGCCTTGCCATTTCCATCTTTATTTTTTGTATATTTTATCTCTATGTTTCTGTCCATCAATTTGTAAGATCTTGTGTGCGCGTGAGGGAGATTGACCAACACACCAGGGAGTTGTGTCGCCTTACCAAAAAGCAAATAAAAAGAGTTAGCCTTTCAGCAATCAACATAGTTTGGAACAGCAAATATCGAAATACCTAGAAGTCACTTCAACTGGGTGTTGGTTTATCGAGTACGCTAGTTTTGGCTAAGAGACACTGCTCAAGTAAGAGAGCAAGCACACCAAGTGACACATTCATTATGTCTACACACTTCCCGGTTTCAAATTCAATCAATTCACAAGACTGAAATCACTACAAGTACAATCAAATTGACCAAATTATCACTCACTTTCTCCATCCCATTGGAGCCCCAGCTTCTTCATGCTCCACGCCTGTCTGCACTCCCACAGTAAACTTTTCAGATACCACTTTCTCCCCAGCCATGCTACCAAGATCGCTACTACCGCGGCTTGCGAGGCTCCCGTTGGTCCGTGAGCTCCACACGACCTCGGGGCCCGACCAAATCAAAAAGTTGTTCGACAGCTCGAAGTACTTCAAGAACTTCACCCAGTCCGGGTACCTGCTCTTCACAGCGAGTAATGTGGGGCTCTTCAAGAACAGCCAGCTCCAAAACCCCGAGGGGCTCGTTGACTTCTCGCGTGCGTCGCTCTCGCAGGCGCAGAATTTGGTGCGTGACATGGTCGTCGAGGCGAAAAACACCGACGACGGGAAACTCACCTACATCCGCAAACTAGACCAGCTCAGTGACATTCTATGTCGAGTGATCGACGTCGCCGAGTTCATCCGGGTCGTGCACCCGAGCCAGAAGTGGGTCGACGCCGCCCAGCAGACCCACGAGATGATGTTCGAGTACATGAACCAGCTCAACACCAACGTAGAACTATACAAGATCTTGGCCAACATCCTAGATCTGCGTGTGGCGCAGGAGTTGAGCAGCGAGGAGGTGGAGGTCGGGAAATACTTGAGACAGGACTTCGAGCGGTCCGGGATCGCCATGGACCCGCACACCAGGGACAACTTTGTGGCCATCACCCAGCAGATCTCGCTCTTGGGGTCCCAGTTCAACAACGAGATCCACAACTTGGAGCTGTACTGGTGCGCAGTGCCGCGACACGAGTTTGAAAGGTTGGAGGACCAGAAGTTGAAGCTGGAGATCGACGCGTTGCAGGCCAGAGCTCCCCGGGCCAGCAAATCCCAAGTTCAGATTCCCTTGGCTGGGCATATCCCATATACTTTGCTCACCAAGTGCCCGTCGGAGGAGATCAGAAAGCAGGTCTGGATCGCGCTCCACAACTCGCCCAAGGACCAGATCAAGACATTAGACGGCTTTGTCAAGTACAGGGCGCTCCTCGCCAACATGCTAGGCTACAAGTCTTACGCCGACTACACGTTGGAGCACAAGATGGCCAAGAGCCCCGAGAACGTCAAAACATTCTTGAAGAATTTGCAGCTGAGCTTGCTCGAGAAGAAAGACGGCGTTGTTTCCGAGGTCAGACGCCTCTACAAGTTCAAGCCCAACTGCAAGCCGTTGGTCAGTGACGAGAGGGTGCTCGACACAGTCAAGCCCTGGGACAGAGACTACTTGCTTGCTTTGGAAGCGCAGAGCAATGAAATTTCTGGTGGCTCTACCGATTCCTCCGAGCTCGCCACTCCAGAAATCTCGGAGTTCTTGTCCGTTGGCACCATCATGAGCGGGCTAGACAAGCTCTTCCGCAGCATATACAATGTGGCCCTAATTCCGGAGAAAACGGCCAAGGGCGAGACCTGGGACCACGACCAGGTGCGCAAGTTGAGCTACGTGGACCTCTCCTCCAACGAGGTGTTGGGCTACTTGTATGTCGACTTCTGGTCAGCGAAAGTCTTGCCCTCCCACTTCACCATCGTGTGCTCCAGAGAGCTCAACTCGGCCATCGGCAGCGAGCACCGCGAGGACTTGGCGAAATTGGTCCACTTGTCCCCAGACGCAGACTACCAGCTCCCCGTGATCTCGCTCGTGTGCAACTTCGCCAGACCGAAATCCGCCTCCATTGCTGGTTTCGCCGGCCGCGACGACGACTGTCCCACTCTCCTAACTCTAGAACAGGTCGACACCATCTTCCACGAGATGGGCCACGCCACGCACTCGATGCTCGGTCGCACGCGGCTCCACAACTTGAGCGGCACACGCTGCCTGACGGACTTTGTCGAGTTGCCCTCGGTGCTCATGGAGCTGTTCAGCAACGACCCCAGGGTCTTGTGTAAGATCGCCAGCCACTACAAGACCGGCGAGCCGCTCCCAGAGAAATTGTTGCTGGAAAACCAGGCTAAGCGCGACATGCTCAAGCACAGCGAGCAGTACATGCAGCTGAAGATGGCGCTCTTGGACCAGGTGCTCCACGACGAAAATGTGGTGGACTTCCTGAGCGAGAGCTCGTTCCAGAACTTCTCGTCGACGGAGATCTACCACGCGCTCGAGAAACAACTAAAAGTGTTCAGCGACGAGTACCTGACGTGGCACGGCAAGTTCCCGCATCTTTTCTCCTACGGCGCGGTGTACTACTCGTACTTGCTCGACAGGGCCATTGCTGAAAAAATCTGGAGTGGGCTTTTCGAGAAGGACCCCTGGAGCCGGGAAGCGGGCGAAAAATACAAACAGAGCATTTTGAAATGGGGCGGGACACGTGACCCGTGGCACTGTTTGGCCGAGGCATTGAACGAGCCCGCTTTGCGCAAGGCTGACTCGCGCGCAATGGAGATCATAGGGCACCTGTAAATAGAACTGCACGAAACATCATGAGATTTGAGTAGGCCCAAGTGCGATAGGTGAAAAACTGACATTCGCTAGATTTCACAGAAAAGCTGACTTTGTTGTTCTGCTTTTGATTTTTGTTTTTTGATTTCTGTTATTTCTCGCTCAATGTTGCGCCAGTGCAGGTTCAGCTCGAGTTTCAAAAACACAACGGTGCTAAAACGACCGGTGTTCGATGTGAAAGATATAATCTCCAGACAAGATGAGATGCGGAGGTCAATGGAACGGCGCGGCGAGAAAAACTTGGAGAGACTAGATTTTATCGTGGAGAACCGCCAGAGGAGCATAGACTTGCAGAACGAGAGAAACAAATTGGTCAGTGAGCGGAAGTCTTTGGGTGCTCAGATGGCCAGGTACGGCAGGCTGCAGTCAGAGGAGAAGTCACAACTACAGGCGAAGTTGCTCAATTATAAACTGCAAATTAGTACTGTTGAGACCGAATTAGATGAGCTTTCGGAAAAATTGCACATAGCCACGGAACTGCTCCCAAACTGGTTGGACTCCAGTGTTCCTCAGGACCCCATAGAACCAGAAGTGGTCCAGATCATTGGCGGTGCCAGCCAGTCTGAAATCGAGGCGAGTCTTCCGGTGAACGAAAATGATCACAAGAAGATAGGAGAGCTGCTCCAGATCATGGATTTCGCCACAGCAGCGAGAATCTCTGGCTCTTCATGGTACTACCTAATTGGAGACGGTGCCTTGCTAGAACAGGCCCTCGTGCAATATGCGCTCTCGAAAGCCCGCCAGAACGGGTACCAAATGGTCGTGCCACCTTCCATAGTTAAGTCGGAGGTGGTGAGCGCGTGTGGGTTCAAGCCAAAGGACCAGAACAACGAGAAGCAAGTGTATGACATTGACGGAGAACCGCTCTCGTTGACGGGCACTGCCGAAATCCCATTGGGCGCCTTGCACTCGTCGTCCACCATGACTGTACCCGTGAAGTATGTGGGCGTGCTGAGATCCTACAGAGCCGAGGCCGGTGCAAGAGGAAAAGACACTGCGGGATTGTACAGAGTCCACGAGTTCACCAAAGTGGAACTTTTCCATTTCACAGATGCACTGAAGTCCACCGCCGAGCTTGAGGAGCTTCGTGAGTTCCAGACGCAACTCATCGAGGAGCTCGGCTTGCGCGCCAAGATGCTCAACATGCCCACCACAGACTTGGGCGCGCCAGCCATGAAGAAGTACGACTGCGAGGCCTGGATGCCTGGCCGTGGCGCGTGGGGCGAGTTGACCAGCTGCTCCAATTGCGGGGACTACCAGGCACGCCGCTTGGGGATCAGGCACAAGAGCTCGGAGGGGAAACTCGAGTACGTGCACACTTTGAACGGCACGGCGATGGCTGTTCCGCGGGTGATTGTGGCGATCTTGGAGCAGAACTACGACCCTGCCACGCAGAGCGTGAGGATCCCCGAGCCGCTAGTTCCGTTCATGGATGGCAAGACGCACATCACCAAATAAGCATGTAAATAGACCAAATAGAGCGATAACGGGCATTGGCCTTTGAAAAGTTCATTTTCGCGTCTTTAGAACTCCTGGTCGCTGTTGTTCTCGTAGATGTCCGGGAGCGCGTTGACGGGCATGCTTGTGATTCGCTTCTTCGCAGGCTGAGAGTTCTTTCCAAGCTGGTTGAGATTATCGGCGTGCAACTTCTGCAAGCGGTCGTACTTCTGCACATCCACATTGTTGATCCTCTCTTCTAGCTTGTCGACTGTTGTTGTTAGCTCGGAGAATCTCGCTTCGAGCTGGAGAAGGTCTTTGTACTTTGACTCATAGTAATTACACAAGCTGTCGTACTTCAGTTGTAGCTGCGCGTGCCTGCTGTGCAAATCCTTGTAGCTGTCGAACTGCGCCTGGTTCCGAAGTCCGTCCTGAATGGAAGTGATCACATCGGTCTGGTGATCCACGAGCTTCTGCAAGCTGGCAAAAGAGTCTGAGGAGTTGCCTGTGCTCAAACTGTCAATTTTCGTCGTGATGAGATCGATGGTGGATTTCTGTGAGTCTCCCATGTGGCGCAAGAGGTCAGACACCTTGGTCAACTCGTTGGTTGTCTCATTGGTGACTGAAGCCACGTACTTCTCTATGTCCTTGGATGAGCCTCCAGAGAAGTTGTTCAAGGCCCTCTCGACGTTGTTCAACTTGGACAAGACTTCAATGTTGGCGTCATCTGGGTCGCCCTGCGAATTTGAAATGGCAGCCTTGATCTCGCGCACGGTCTCCGTCTTGCTTGTCTGTAGCAATTTGGACACCAACACCTCAAGGTTGGAAGGAGACAAGTCGCCCAATTTCTCCAAGATCTTTGTGACGTCGCTCTTCGTCGCGTTCCCCTCAGTTGTGACTTCCTCGGAGTACTGTGCAATGCTCTCGAGCAACTTGTTGAGGTGCTGGTTGTTGTTCTTCAGTCTGTCGAACAACTGCTCCAAGTCGTCGTTGGTCTGTTTGGTCTGCACTTCGATCTGAGCAAGCTGCTGCTTCATTTCCTCGTGCGAGCCGTGGATACAGTCAAAGTGGTCGTCCAAGTTGTCGTTCTGAAGAAAGTTGAGTTTTCCCACTGTGTTGTTGTTGTACTTGCTTGGAGACAACGGTTTGAGCGCTCTCTTCGAGGTGGACGAGGGCGTTTCGCTCATGGGATTGGTGGACTTCAGAGGAGTCACCGGCACGTTTTCCAGCTCCACAGAAGACATGTTTGTTGGTTTGTTGGAGTTGTAGATGTGATCTGAGTTTGGTAAACAAAGCTGGTTGTGTGCCGTACGTGTAGATTTCGCACCCACCAGGAATTGGAAGATGGAAGATGGCATAAGGTGCTGAAAAAAAAAAAAAAAGCTAGAGACAACAAAAAATAATGGATGGGAATTCTTTCTCAAGCTAGGCTTATATTTAAGTTAGTCGGGCGCCAGTTTCAATTTTTAGGTTACCATCCTGGGTGTGGTGTTTCGATGTCTCTTTCTACTTCCATGTGGTGAAAGTTAGAGGTGGGTGCGAAAGAGTGTAATTTTGTCTAGATTCTGTGAGGCAAA
This sequence comes from Sungouiella suratensis, assembly GCA_030566815.1. NCBI lineage: Eukaryota > Fungi > Ascomycota > Pichiomycetes > Serinales > Metschnikowiaceae > Sungouiella > Sungouiella suratensis. The sequence continues at coordinate 465,855 of JAKUAV010000007.1, read as the reverse complement.
GAAAGTCACAAAACGCTTTCAAAAATCTTACTTAATGTTACGCTTCAACGTACCGTCAAATTTGTCATGTCCGTAAGCGTTATTATATAAATTGTCAGTAACCTTGAGTTGGCCCTTTTCGACCACGATCTCTCTCACCTCACATTGTCCATCAGAAGCCAAACTTGCTCTTGATCGCCGAGGAGTACAACGACCGCTTGGAGCTGTCCACTGTCTCTGTCATGGATTCAGAAAGGCCGTTCGCGTAGTGGTTCACTCCCTCCTCCACGGCATCTATACCGTCTCTCACTGTCCGCATGAACCCCAGGGCACCAAAAGCATAAGGATTCGTATTTGTTGACTTCCTCACTGGCTGCGCGTATGCTGGCTCCTCCTTCGCTGGAACACTCCCGCTGTACGCTCCGTAAGCCTGGTTCGGGTTGGCCTCCGGGCTGATGTTGTACGCCAACTGGCTCTCCAAGTGTTTGGCAGGCTTCCTATTTGGGCCAGCGATCAACACCGCCAAGTCCTTGCTCGAGGCGTACGTGGTCTGGCCCTTCGCCCACGAGAGTGCGCCTGCACTAGGTCTCGGTGGGATAATCGCTGTCTCGTTAAACAAGAGATCGGTGGGTTTGGTCTTGGGGAGACTCTTGTTTTTGCTCTCGTCGTACACAATCAAGTTGAGTGTCTCTGAGGACGACGTCTGCACAATGATCTCACCGGAGGACATCACCGACAGCCTTGTGGCCACGGAGCTCTTCAATACATTCTGGATCCGCTTGTATGTGTCCACCGGCAACTTCACGTCGGCCACATCACTGAGCGCAGGAAGTGAGAACAACTTCACAAATCCAGACTCGGTCAACGACGCCAACGCTGCACCCTTGGGCCGGATATGCACGATCCCGCTCGCCACACAAGTCTCATCCACCACCTTGTGCGACAACTTCTGCTTGGGCAACTTCAACACGCGGAGGTCCTTGGCTGAACTCACCACTATGTACCCTGGAATGATTATGTTCTGGCCCAAGCGGCGGAACATCTCAAGACTCGCCACAGCCAGCTCGCCCGTGCTGGAGTTGATCGGCATGATCTTGTCGAGCCCCGTGGCACCGGTCTCCGTGGACTTGTAGTTGAGCCCCAAGGTCTTGTCTGCGAAAGCAACGTCGAAACCTCCATTAGGTTGAGGAACAATTTTGAACGTCATGAAGTTTCCGCCGGCGTTGGTGCCAACGAGCAAAAGCAAGGAGGAGTAGCCGTCCTGCCCATACTCCAAGATTGCAAACTCCAACGCTGTCACGAAGCATTCTCCACTCACTGAAGGAAGGTGTTTGGTGATGTTCTCCAAGTTCATGATCACCGCCGGCCCACGGGAAATGTCGCACACCACAAGTCTGCCAGAAGTGTAGCCAACAGCAGCAAAACCCGCATTGGACATTTTCAAGCACGAAATTCGCTCGCTGTTCTCCACCTGCATTAGAGACACTGGTAAGAAGGAAGGCTGGGCGAACTGGCCCAGAACACGCTGCGAGAGATCGACAATCCGCACGTCTCCGTTCTCGTGCTGCGTCGGACACTTATCGTAACCTACTCGTGCCGGCTTCACGCTTGCGGGGTTCACGTTGCTCTTGGTGAACTTACAAATGGCAACATTCCCATTGGCCAACCCGACAAGCAACTCGCGCGACTCAAACGAGCACGATACTTGCACTGGGCGGTACGACGAGGACTCCGAGCCGTTGTAGAGCGTGTCCTTCAAGTCAACCTGCACCAAGGTCTCGGTGTCGTTGTAATCCCCACTTGTCAAGTCCATGAGCCGCACGCACCCGTTCTCGTGCGCAGACACGGCGATGTTGTGGATGTTCTCGTCGAGCCCCAAGCCACGCGGGTAGTGTTTGTTGGTTGGTGCTCCGCCGGTCAACAACAAGTCTTGGGGGCCCTTCGTTCTCTTGTCGGAGACCACACTGAACCAGTCGACTCTGCGCACGGCCTGGACCGTGGAGAATGTTGTAGGTGGCAAGATAGACGCCAAAGACGGTGGAAGCGTGGCTGCTTGCTGGCTGTGCGTCCTGAGCTCCGTCATGTAGATGGCTCCTAGACTAGTAAGCAGAATGAGTCTGGCTGGGTTGTGTCCGCCGGCGAAGTAGGGCTGCGAGTCTGCTGCGAGAGGCAACAACGACGTAATGAACTCAAGCGGGCCCTTCTCCTGCAGTCTTCTGTTGAACTTCACGGGAATCTTGCGAACTCCCTCCTGTGGTCTGGCGTAAAATTCCCCCTGCTTCTCGTGCGACGTCAAGCTGTACTTCAAAGTGTAGCCGAAATCCAAAATATCCAAGATGTCTGGCTTTGAGGCAGATGCACCAGCTACCACGAGCAGCGTGAGCTCAGGGTCCTGGCCCGTAATCCATTTCGCTCTAATATTCTGCGTGGGCTCCAACGCCACGGCCTGGCCCTGCTTATGTAAGCCCGTTTCCTTGACTGTTCTTGCCTCCAACAAGGTCCCGTCGTTGGCGTCCCAGAACAGGAGCGTTCCGTCAAAGTGCACGAGCACCACATGTAGGCCGTTCGGGTGGTAGTGAGCCTCGTTGACTCTGGGCACAACCTCCTTCGCAGACCCAAAAAGCTTCTTTTTACCGCCGGTCTCGACGTCGTTGGAGTGCTCAAACCCTCTGGCACCGTTGTCGAGACGGTATACAAACGCATTTTTGATGCCTCCCCCACTGATGGAGTACTGGACCGCACAGTGGGAGTACGTCACCAACAAGGTGCCGACGTCACGTGGGTGCCACTCGATGCACAAGACAGGCGACATTTTCTGCTTGGGCATCACGACTTTCTGCAAGTTGTCGACCCGCATTGGCGTCATCAGTAGTCTGTCCACGTCGTAGAACAAGAGCAGGCCATTGTTCAACCCCAACACCAACCAGTCCATCAGCGGGTCACTTTCGACCGCGGTGACTGTTCCTGGCGCCAGATAGCTGCCCAAGATGGTCTTGGAGTGGAGCGAGAGCACGGTCACGGCACCCAGTGTCTCCACGCATACCAAATATATGCCCTTGACAAACCGGAGGAAAGCGACGGACCCGTTGGCCTTCAACTCAAACACAACCTCAACGGTGTTCTGGCCATACACGTGGATGGAGTTTCTCAGCGTGCCCACGGCAAAGAGCGACTGGACCGGGTCGAATGCCACAGCCACTATGGAGTCTGTGGGTAGGCCTAGCTGGTCCCCGACAGTGGCTTTCAAGAGCTTTGCAGATATTTCCGGGGTCAAGTTGGCGTTTCCCGAGGACTTGATGGCATTGCTGACTGAACTGAGCGAGAGTGGCGCCTTCCTCAGCTTGATTTTGTTAAACATGGAGTAGTTGTGTATGGAAATACGAGAGGAAGAGGCGCACAGAATAAGAGCGAGCAGAGCGAGCGAGAGAGGGTGGATATCTTGGGAAAAGAAAAAAGGAATATTTCTGATTGGAAAGCAGTTTTTCATGTGAGGATCATTCATGAGTTTGTAATAATTGACTATACTGCTATTTTCATGGACTTGCTCTTTTTATTAGAACCCCATAGTGGAGTCTATCTGAGTGTATCTCTGGCTGCGAATAAACTATGCATCGAGGAAGAGAACAGTTAGTATAGGAATGTGGAGGTGATGAAGCGTGCGAAGATATTCTACATCAGTGAAATCATAACAATGAAAGTTCCCTTACTGTTGTCTTTGGTCCTTCTCTTTCAATTTCTTTAAGTAAATTCTTTGGGTTTTTTTGGGGGTTTTTCCCAGTTGTCTGTCCTAATTTTCATACTTGAAAACATTCGCAACTATTCTCACCAATTTCACTATCTCTAACAAACAAAAGTGGCACACAAAATTCGAGCACACCATAAAGTTAAAAGATTCCAACAATTACGAACTAAGTTCAAGCAGCTGAGCAGTCTCAAATCATTACTACCAAAATCAAAAAGCTCCTGTTGACCAAACTCCCACTTACCTTCGTCATCTCCCACACCGGAGGTACGGGTGTTCGGTATGGAACACGTAACTTCAAAGCTGCGTGCAACTACTCTCCACGCTGAAATGGTATGTTCTCCCAAATCTCCCAAACACTCGCAAATACTAACCCCAGTCTGTTGATCAACTCATTGGCTTGGCAATGCTCGCGGTTGCTACTGGTGTCTTTGGCTACTACACCGCTTGGGTGTTCTTGTTGCCCTTCCTAGATGAGGACAACTTCCTCCAGAGTTTCTTCTTGCCAAGAGACTACGCGATCAAGTTGCCCTTGTTGTTGCTCGTGTTGGCCATCTTGGGTGTTGGTTCGTTTGTCGGAAACGTCTTGTTGAAGAACGCGGAGAAGGAGAGATTGAAGAAGAGTAAGAAGTCCGATTAGTACGTGTGACCCACATACAAGGAACAGACTGTATTAACACCCAGGACGATCCAGCGACGCCACGAGGGCACAGCTCTTGCTGGACTTCCAGACCTGACTCGATATCTTTCCGTTTATTCAATGCCACATGCTTATTTTGCCCGGATTGTGAAGACTCCACTTTTGGTGATGTACTTCACGCCTTTGTAGGGTTTCACCGAGTCGCCCATCCCGCGTGCGCTCACCACTTTCAAGCTGTCCACCTTGAGTCCACTGGGCACTTGGCCCTTGTAGGAGAATGTAACGTTGTAGTGGGACGGGGACACCACCTTCACTGGCTGCGGAGACTGGGACTCTTGTAATGAGGAAACCGACGAGTTCTCAGAAAACTCGTCTTTGCCGTCTTTGCCCCTGGTGACAACCACCCCCCTAAACACCGGCTGCACGCCCGTGTGCAAGTTATTTATCGTCCACTCACCTCTGCCGTTGCCCTTGTAGGCGAAGTCCCCGTGGGTCACTCTGAGCGTTTTGATGTTGCTCACTGCATTCTCGAGGTCCTCCTCTGTGGGCTCAAACGCAAACACCTCCACAGTGATGCTTTCTATCTTGGTCACAGGCTGCTGCTTCAGAGCAATGATGCGGAACTCAAACTCGTTCTGGTGGACGCCCAAGTTCTGCTGCGTGTCGAACTCAAGAAGGCCAAGCATCTTCATCTGGGTCTTTTCCGGTAGCTCATCCAAGTCCACCAGATACGTCATCAAGGTAGACTGGCCATCGGGTGGAATGAACGAGAGTGACCGGGACCGCTCCCAGGACTCGGCCCGGATGCACGGATGCAACTGTGCTGCATCAATGTATGTGAATGCCGTGTTGAACAAGATCTGCAATTGCGGCACGCCGCTAATGTGCGAGAGACAGTCGATCCTGCCATTTATGGTTGCTGTGACTGGCGCGAGGCGCTGGCTCGACACGATGTTCAGCAGCGAGTAGAACGCCAGGTCGAAGTTCTGGCTCGCCGAGACCTGTTTCCTGCCTCTCTTCGGCCGGAGCACCACACTCACCTCCTCCACCACATCCACGAACATCTCGTTGTTGGTGTACCGCACGTTCAGCCTGCGCCACGGGATGGTCTCGCTTTCACTCTGCGGTGCCACCGAGACCTTCAGGAGCGACGCCAAGCTCTTGTGCGTGGCCGCGGACGCCAACTCGTTGCTGGTGCTCAAGATCTTGGAGAGGAAGCTTTTCAGCAGCACCAAGTCGCGGAGTCTGTTGAAGTCCGTGGTGTTGGGGATCCCGTCGTTGATCATCTCGTTGATGAGAAGCGTCAAGGTGTCGTTGTTGGCGTCTATCTTCGTCAGCGAGAGCGGGGTGCCGAAGTATTCCTTCATTACCTCTACCAATCTGGAGATAAGCACAAACGGGATCAACGGGTTGTATGTGTTCTCAGCTTTGTAGTTCTGCTGCAGACATAGCAAGTAGACGTGCAAGTGCTTCAATTTCTGCGTGCACACGAAGTACTCGGCGTTGATCTCGATGACTGGCGCCGGGTTGGTTTCGTCGAAGTTGCCGTACTTGGACCGCACGCCATTGAGCAAGGACTTGAAGCCGGGCGCGTACAGCGACACAAGGTACTGGAACACCAAGTTCTGCTGGCTGTCCGCTATATAGACGGCCTCGAACATGTATATCTGGGGAGAATTGGTGGGGGTGTAGATTAGGTATAAGTAGTTGGATGGAGTAGATATGCAGGCTCAAGTATGTCAAGAGAGGGAAGCAAGGAGTCCAAGTGGAAACCAAATTCAATTTTTGATTCTTGATGTGATTCTGAAGTCTTCGCTTTCTCTGTTCTACACTTTATTTTTTTTTTCACGGGTGAATTAATATAAAAAGGGGGAGTAGTAGGGGGATATATAAAAAAAAGTAGTCGAGCCGTTCTAACACAATAGGGAAATAGGTATCGAAAATGGCAACTGAGGGAGGCTGTTCATAGCAGTAACTGTTGAGCTTGCAATATGGGACGGTTCAAACACACACACAATTAATAAAAATGCCCATACCACAGACTCACCAGCCCAGCACAATTCTCACAGTTTGGCCAAATTAGATGGTTTGCACTCACTTGTGGGAGGAAGATCCACCCTCCTCAGCGAGGTCCGAGGCCTCTTCCTCGTCAACGTCCAAGTCAACGTCCAAGTCTCTGATGACGTTCTCCTCAATGTTCTTGACATCAGCCATACCGTAGAAGGCGATAGTGGCGATACCAACAAGCCCAGCGATGATGGAGAAGACAAGAGCAACGATACCTCTGGCGGTGAAACCAGCTGGCAATGGCTTTTGCTGCTTGTTCTCGCCGGTCAAGTCCAAGTAGTTGACAGTGTTGCCTGCAGCGTTACCGGTGTAGTTGACGCCGACGTTGTTGCAGACCTCCTTGAAGTTCTCAGTCAACTGCTGGGACTCGGTATCTTGCATCTCCTCTGGAGCCTCAATCATCACCATGGCCAAACCTTGCTCCAAATGCCACTCGATGTGACAGTGGAAGAACCACACACCTGGGTTGTCAGCCTTGAATCTCATGACAATGTAAGACTGTGGGTTCACGTACACAGTGTCTCTCTGCATTGGCACCTCAGGGTAAGCGGTGTGGTTGCTTGGGTCGAAGGAAACTGGCGACTCACTGTCATCCACACCGGCACCTCTCTCAATAAGCTGGAAGACGTGGCCGTGCAAGTGGAAAGGATGCTTTCCGGTATCCTGGTTGTTCAATCTGATGTCGATAATGTCGTCCTTTTGCAACACAAAAGCGTTCACGTTACCGTACACGTAAGAGTTGGTGGCGTAGTCACCAGCAGACAAAGCAGTACCAATAACTGGAACCTTCGAGGAGACGTAGGAGATGTTGTTGAAGAAAGCGTAGTTGACACCGTCGCCCAAGTTGTCCATGACCACATCGACGGTGATGGCGTAGTCGGCCTCGTCCATGAGCTTGTCACCGGAGGTTGGCACCAAGTAAAAGTCATCAAAGAAGTCGTCGATGGAGTCGATGTAGTACTCGTCTGGCAAGTCGGCCTCCTCGTCGTAGACAATGTAGTTGGTGGAGTTCAAGATCAAGTCGCTTGGGATGGTGTCCAACATGTCGTCGTCGATCTTGTTCATGAACGCGTAGTTCTTGTCGGTCTCGTTCTTGGTCTTGATCAACACGTCGTAACGCTGGGCAATGGTGATATAGATCAAGTCCGTAGTGTTCTTCTCCACGTACACACCGTCCACAGCCACAATCTCGAACTCGTGGTCCTCCATGTACAAGTACTGAGACACGAAACCACCAACGTTGACAATTCTGGCCAAGTAAGTCTTGTTGGGCTCCACGTGCCAGGTGTTGTTTCTGGTGTCGTTGAACAAGGTGTTCTTAGGAATAGGCTCAGCACCGGTAGGGTTGTATCTGTTCAAGAAAGACTTGATCAAGTCCTGCGAGCTCTCGTGGTACCACTCACCGATTGGGATGACGACCTCCTCGTCGAAGTCAAAGGGGTAGTCGTCCTTGCTCTCTTCCTCAATAATGAAAACACCTCTCATACCGTCACCGTACTGACCCGCAGTGTGCGAGTGGTACCAGTAGGTGCCGACTTGGCCGGTGACAGTGAAGTTGTACAAGAAAGTATCGCCAGGAGCAATTGGACACTGGGTCACCATCTCTGGACCGTCCATCTGGTTGGTACCGTTCTGGAACAAACCGTGGAAGTGCAAAGTGGTGTTAGCATCGTCAAAACCGTTGGTCAAGTACAAGTTGATGGTGTCGCCGGTCTTGACTCTCAAGGTAGGCAAAGGCCAGGAGTTGTTGAATCCAATGACTGGACGCTCGTAAGTACCGTCAGGGTTGGCATCGACCCAGGTAGTAGTGTAGTACCAAGTGTGAGTTTCAGCCGCGACAAAGGCCGCCAATAACGAGAAGATGAAAGTTTGAACTGCTCTCATTTTCCCGTGTGCAAAAATAAAATCCCCCTATAGAATGAAAGAACAGGCTGAAGAAAAAAAGGGAAATTTAATTGACTCAAGGGGGGTATTTATATGTACGATGCAAGATTTGCATAGTTGATGAATCTGATAAAATTGGGCACCGACTCTCGGTTCGTTTAACCAATAAAACCGCACTCCTGCAGTTGAGCCGCATTGACAGTAGGTGCTTTTGGTCAACTTGCAGGAAAAAACTGTTGTAATTGGCTGGAAAATTTTACTGCTGCAGGCCTCCGTCAATATTTTATGTAAATGTTATTAACCCTGACAGCCATACAATTGACAGAATAGAGTTAAGATTTTTCATGTGACTGATAATGGGCTAGGAGATGGACGCTCTCGAGAAATGAACTTTAATTTATGGGCGTCCGCCAAACTCTACTGAGAAATTTTTCATTTGATCCTTTTGATAACCTCGGGCACCTGTACTAATAAGGACTCGCCGATACTCATCGCACCACACAGGCTTTTTGACGTGAACCTCGCTAATCGTTTCAGGAAACCACCGAGAAAAGCCTGAAGAAAATTTCAAAGCCAGCCAAATTGGAGAATTTATGGAGCTCTTCAACTTTTCATTTGCTGGCTTTCCTTTTTTTTTTTCCCACCGTTGGATTGTGACTTGTCTGTGGCACGATTGTCTGGTGTGTATCTCTATTGTATTCTCTTCTCGTAACCAGAACGCGCAAATGTTGGCAGCCCGGAAGTCTGGCCGGAATCAGGAGATTTTCAGCGACGGGATTTTCAGTTAATTAATTAGCAAAGTGAGAACTTTCGTTCGGATTTCCTTGGTTTGCACACTTGCACTTTTCTCTCACTGGCTAAAGCACGGCGTCCTATGCTGTCGCTAATCAGATGGAAAAGAAGAGGCACCAAAGGGCAGAACACCGTCAAGACTTGTTTATGAAAATCTGACAATAATCCCTTCGCCTTTTTTTCATGATTTCATATCTTTCATTTTTTCATTTGTTCATGATATTCAAGTTTTTTGTCTTACTTTCTTAAGTCTCTTTTTTTTTGGTATTCTACCTACTCAACATTGCTCGCGACTTCCCCATAGTTTGCACATAACGCCTGACAGGTCATCATACAACTCTGTTAACTACACCCACCTTTCTTCAGATGGTGTCAAAATGTCGCTGGCTGTTCGTCATGCTCTAAAACGCACACGCATACCAAAAAAATGCCGTTCTTTTTCCTCCCTGCCGCTTTCGCTCAATACTTCTCTGCCTTCTCTAGGTGGAGTATGGCAGTCAATAGAGAAACTCAGATCAAGAGAGACAACCACCACAAAGGAGAGCTTGAACGTGCCTGAAGCTTCCAAATACAGAAGACCAACACACCCGACTTCTGTGCCGCTCAGCAAGCTTTTCTCGACAAATTTTCCGCTTCTGGTCACTGAGCTGTTTGAAGACTACGCATACAGAGAAAACCCTTTGAAATTCCAGCATGATTTGTTGGCAACCTTGCCTTTTTTTCCAGAAGCTGATTCGGCAGGCAGACAAGCTGAGGTTTTGCAAACAAAGTTGTCTCTGGGATACAACATCAACGAGTTTGTGATATACCCACCTACTTTCCACGGGAAGACGAACACAGAGCAAGTAGAGCTATATGAGAAGTGCAACCATTTGATCATGGTGCACGGCTACGGCGGAGGGTTGGGGTTTTTCTTGAAGAATTTCGGACCCATCGCTTCCTTAGATAACTGGGTGGTGCATGCCATTGATTTGCTAGGGTACGGCTGCTCGTCGCGGCCCAAGTTCACAGCTGACTCGTTGGAGTCTGTGGAAGACTGGTTTCATGACTCTTTAAGTGACTGGCTTGAGAGAAGAAATCTCAAAAAGAGCTCCGACCAAAACTTGGTCATGGCCCACTCGATGGGTGCGTATCTCATGGCAACATACGGGATTCGCAGAGATCCTCGCTTCTGCAAAAAAATGCTAATGGTCTCGCCAGGAGCCGTCATCAAACACAGAAAACAGGTCCCTGTGCCCGCATACTTCGCCAAGTTGTGGGAGCAGAACATCTCCCCGTTCTCCTTGGTGCGGAACGCAGGGCCCTTGGGATCCAAATTGGTCAGCATGTGGTCCTCAAGGAGATTCGCCAATTTGCCAGAAAATGAGGCAACGTTGCTCCACAAGTACGCGTACGGAATCTTTCAAGGCCCCGGGTCGGGCGAGTACATGTTGAACTTCTTGCTTGCTCCGGGCGCTGAGGCAAGGCATCCGCTCATCGAGAGAGGAATCCATAAGCTTAAATGCAAGTTGCTCTGGTGCTATGGGCAGGAAGACTGGATGGACAAGAAAGGCGGCGAGTTGTGCTCCAACATCGTGAACAGTATGACTGGCGACTCCACGAGTAGCACATTGTGCGAGATAGAAAATGCTGGCCACCACGTGTACTTGGACAACATCGACGAGTTCAACAAGATGGTGGTCAAGGAGATGGAAAAATTTTAGAACCAAAAATGAATGCAATGCAATATAAATAAATCCTGTAACTCGTGTGGCACAATTTCGGAATTGTTGTTGGAGCTCATGTCTTCAAGAGGGAACTTATATCTTCTGGCTGTTCTTCAGGGCCCTCGAATTTGTCAATGATAATTTTCATGGAGATCGGGAGATTTGGGTCAGTTACCAATAGCTCCTCACCTATATCCACCAAGTCGCGTAGCTTCACCTCTAAATTATGCCGCGTTTGCTCTTCAAGGAAAGCCGGTTGTCTCATGTACAAGTTTGATCTCGCCGTGGCCACGGAGGGAGTCCTCAACATGACTTCCTGTTTCGCAGCCAAATGGTCGATGAAATTTTGTAAGGTCCACCATTTCTGCACGTTCATATGCTTAACTTTGCTCCCGCAAACTGCGCAGTTTGGTTTCTTCGAGTGAGCGTACGTGTAGGTGAAGATGGAATCATCACCAGAGTACATCATGTAATTGTCGAGCACCGGATTGCAGCTTGTGACGATTTTAAACACTTCGTTACAGCACGAAGCGGCTATAATAGCGTTGGTGGACGCAATTGCCGGGATGATGTTCTTCACCACGCCCAACGTCAAGGACCTGGTCACATTATCTATGCCGAACTCCTCCGCACGGGCAAGCGCCAACTTGTGCATGACGTCAACATCTTCCGGAACATCGGCGTCGAACTTCTTTCCGGGAAACAATCTGGGCCACTCCAACTGGCTTGCCCACTCAATGCAGTGCTCAGGCAATCTAGGAGTATTGGCTATAGTGCACACCGGGTACGTGGTCTTGGGCGAGATCATATCCAAGGAGCATTCAAAACACGAGGACACTGTTGGCAAAATCACCCTCGACTGGCCCCTAAAGCCCTCCGTGCCGCCATCTACCAATGGAATCAAATTGTTCATCTCAGCATCGACAAACCCCACCAACAACGCGTTGATCCACCTGCGGGCTTCGACATTGTCTAGCCCGCATATAACCACGCCGAACTGCTGGTAGAAGTCGGGCGTTTTGTCCTGAATCTTGCAGAAATGCGAGGTGATCTGTAAAGTGGGGTCCCTCATTCTGTAGCGAATAAACGCAGCCGCGGTGTCTGCTTTTGACCTCCCGACATCCGAAGCACGAAATAAGAACTGCCTGTTTAGATTTGATACGTCCACTGTGTCCATGTCGATCACGTGTATGTCCTTGAACCCTACGAGGGCCAAGTTCTTTAGGATTTCACAGCCCAAGCCACCGGCGCCAACCACCAAGATTTTCGTAGTGGAAAGCGCCAATTGTGCCTGGTCGGCCTCGTACTCCTCGGGGAACTCATTATATGGACCGGGCACCGCTAGTAGGGGCGCAACTCCAGATAAGTTTCTTGCCATTAGTAAGGAAAGTGGTTGGAGTTAGCGAGTGTGTGCAGGCAACTCCAACGCGAAAGCTGCGAAACCAGGTAGATTGAGAATCCACAAGGAAGCAACAACTGATGGCAAAAATAAATATGGAGAACTCAAAAAAATTCAAAATGTTTGATTGCGTTCCCCGTCTTTCTTCATTTAGTTTTCTTCTTTCTTCTTAATTCTCCACAGCTGCGCCATTCTCATTCTCCTTCTCGCCGTTTTCCTTGTGTATGCGCTTGGATGCCGGTCTCTGCGATGGAGGCATGCCCAATGGTCTTTTCCCCAACGGTGGACTCATGGGCACCGCTGGCGTGGACGACTTTCTGTTCATCTGGCTCGGCGTGTACACAGTGGGCACATCATTTCGTCTCACTTTTGCAGATTTGGACGGGTCCACTGTGCGCCGCACGGACTTGGAGACAAATTTGTGGTCGTACTGAGGCACATTCAACTGGTCTGCAGTTTGCTGCACTTCCAAGGCTTTTTTCGAGCTTGTGAAGAAAACTTGCGAGGGCGTGGGTGCCGCTGCAGGATTTGCCACCTCGTCTTCTTTTCCTCTTCCGGAAAGTAGTTCGAGCTCGTAGTCGTCTAGTCTGTCGTTGAGTTCGCCGTCTTCTCCCGGCATATCGTCGCTGAACTGGAACAGGTCGTCGAAGTCGGCCAAATCGTATTTGACAGGCTTAGGTTCAGCCGCTTGCTTTGATGGAGTTTCGTTTTGAGCAGTTGAGGCGATTCCATTTGGACGACTCTGCGGGTTTTGGTGATTTTGTTGCACTTGGTGATTATTTCCGTTTTGAGCAACTTGGGGATCTTGCACAACCGGGGCAGCCTGTGCGCGTGTCTTCATTTGCAACTCACGCTCCCTTTTAACGACCAAAGGGTCTCTGTAGAAATCGTCGTGCTCAAGTTCCGACGGTGGCAATTTGACTTTTTGCATCTTGGCAATGATTGTCTTGTCGTATAGACAGTTCCCCAAGACATTCCCAAAGCAACGTAGACATCTCTTCAATCCGTCCGTGAAGGCCTCCTTTTTACATTTTTCGAACGCCATGGCCTTGTTCTTCGCGTTCTCAATGAACCCGTACCCGAAATCTTCATGGAAAGTTCCATCCTTGATAGTAATACGCACCACGACGGAAAGACCCAACGAAACACGCCCTGAGCCATGCAGATCCATGAAGTCAACCTGTACACTGATTAGTTCCGAGGACCAGCCATTGAATCCGAAGATCTCGTTGGCCAAATTGAGCGCTTTCCATCCTTCAATGTAGCTGACATTCTGGCCGCCTCCGCCGGGCCGGAAACTCACGTATTCTGGGCCCAAAATCTTATTGAGCTTTCTTTGGATCCTGAGCTCTTCCTCCTTCGTGTATGTGACGGGCAGAAATGGTTTCGTGTTGCTTGATCTGTACTGGTTGCCATTTGATGAGTTATTCTGAGGACGCGGCTGGTTCGGCCTTTGTGCGTGATTTTCAGGGGTTTGATGGTTTGGCGGCGGTCTGGGCCTGTTGTTGTTTTGATTGCTCATCTCAGAATTTTTAAAATGAAAGTTTGTGGCGATTTGAGTGGAGATCAGTGAAATAGTATGTAGTTGAGGACGAGAAGCGTGTTGTTTTGGTGTAGACAGTGTCTGCAGGATCACTCTAGAAGGTATTTGCAACCATTGGGCAAAAGTGACGACCAATGGGATTTGAATTTCTGAGATAGGGGTTTTGTGTTTCAAAATGTGTAATAATAATTTGAAAACTGTTTGATCGATCAAAATCGCAATTTGTGTGCACTTTTGCTGGACATGTGTATCTCTTTAATAAATAATTACCACTCTTAAAAGACCCTATGGAAGGATCAATGGTGGATGTGAAAAAAAGAAAATTGTGGAAACACACGTATCCTCACATTTTGAGAATACACATATCCTCACATTTTGTGAAGCTCTTTAATAAGCATTCTTTTTTTTTCCTCATACCTCTAATCTGATTTCGCAGTCTCACACTGCTATTCTGTAGAACTCTTTGCGTTCGCCGGTGAAGAACTTGTGATTTGAAGAAGCACCTAAACTTAGCCTTAGTAAAGTCGATCCAGTTCACTTATCATAGAAATCAAGAGACTTGTGAGCTGGAAAAACCAAGAGTACGGTGACCTGAAAATTTTTCATAAAATACATGTAGTACTAGATAAAATACTGACCTTAAAGTCACGTAATAAACAGCTACTAATGCTTATCCTGCGAAACCCATGACAACCACAAAACACGAAATGTAAGTCTGCTGCTAAATGCAAGCTATTTATAAGCTGGAAACACTCTAACAAACCGAAGACATTTAAAAATTTTTATTGTTTAACTCAATCTCCAAAATGTCTGTCAATCTCAACCTCCTGATCTCCTCGTATCTGGTGCAGGGCACACAACCATACAGGAACTGATTGGAGCAGGTGACCTCCAAATCTAACTCCCTGGCGAAAAAAGTCAATCGAGTATTTAAAACCACAGCCTACTACTTTGTTGGCGACACAGATATTGTATTTGTGGGCTGGGTCTGAAAAGTGATCAATGAGGCAAATTGTTTTAAACTTATAATGTACTTAAAATTGATCAGATGATATACAGAGTGGCGACTGAAACACCGGACAGTGGCAAGTAGATGAAGAGTTTCGGTGTTAGGATTTGTGACAGCATAAATGCCATTCTACATAATTCAGAGTGCCGGCAACATGTCATAATACTAAATCAAATATAAATTGTTTGGTGAGAGGTGGTCAAGTGACACCTTGTCATTCAAATGAGAACCACAAAGACGGTCTCAACGCCATCCAAGTGATGACATTTTCATATGCATTCTGCTGATGCATTCCCCTCCATGAAGTCGGTGTTCCGTAGTGATCCATAATAAGGCTAATTTGTCTTTGTAGCTTCAAGTCGGTGGACTTCATTGGCCCCCTTGCGGTTGAAGCCTCGACGGTGTTCCCCTTATTTTGTCGGCAACATCATGCAACTCAAAATGAAGCAAAGGTTGTTTATTAGCTGAAAAAGACCACAGTCTTCTCGGTCCAAGCCGCTTACTTAGTATGGGCTTAGCAACCTGTCAAACGCGCAAAATCTTCTCATAATTCTTGAATTTCGAGTTTCAGTAGAGTGAAACCTGAAATCAGAGAGCAATGGTGTTTAAAGCTAGCTCCAACAGTTAGGCCTATCGATAAAAGGTCTCAACGGCGCCGATATCGAGATGTGTCGCCCCGAAATTTTCACCAGAGGTGCACCTTGGGAGCTCCTACATTAACATAAATAAGGGGACTCAAATTGGTGCATAAAGCAATTCTAATGAAGTTAGAGCCAACTACAAGATCAGAATATGTACCGAGTATTCTTTTATTGCTGAAAATTTTCAATGTCTGTCAGTCGATCTCCTCGTATCTGGTACAGGGCACACAACCATACATGAGCTGATTGGAGCAGGTGACCACCAAATATATAAAGACCACCGTTTTCCCGGAGAAAAAAGCAAATTGAGTATTTCCAAAACACTCAATCGTCACACAAAACTAAAAATTTCTCCGTTGAACTTTCGAATCGTCAGACTCTTCGTCTACACCGCAGTCATTCTCACCATCACGTCCTATAGAAGAAACTTATGGACAACACGGTTATCAGCCCGAACATTGATGAGTGACATAAAAAGATATGATGCTATCGTGGTTGGCTCGGGACTTGCCGGCCTCACCGCCTCTCTAGAGCTCTCTACCCGGGGATTATCGGTAGCCTTGATCGAAAAGACAGACAAACTAGGAGGCAATTCAGCCAAGGCCTCGTCGGGTATAAACGGGGTTCCCACGAGGTTCCAGGAGATTGGCAATGGAGACACCGCCAAGATCTTCTACGAGGACACCGTGGCCTCAGGAAAAGGTTTGTCTGACGAGAAGTTAGTACAGATTTTGGCAGACAATTCAGCGGAGGCAGTCCATTGGCTAGCGGACCACAACATTGACTTGAGCTCCGTGTCAATATTGGGAGGCCACTCACATGCACGAACACACAGGGGAAGCGGAAGTTTACCTCCGGGATTTGCAATCACCTCTGCGCTCACCAAAAAGTTGGAGAGTGAGCCAAATGTGGACATCAAGACAGAGCACCAATTGGTGAAAATCAATAAGGAGGGAGGAAAAGTGGTTGGGATTGAGACTGAAAGCGGGGGTGCCAGCGGGAGAATTTTGGGCAAAAATCTAATTTTGGCCACGGGTGGATTCTCAGCAGATTTCACTGGCACCGAGAGTCTCATCAGACGGTTCAGACCGGATCTCTTGAGCTTCCCCCTGACCAACGGCCAGCAAACCACGGGAGACGGGCAGAAGATAGCCGAGCGGGATTTGTCCGCGGAGCTTGTTCACATGGACAAAATACAAGTGCATCCTACAGGATTCATACAGCTCAAGGATGCCACCACAAGGAGCAGCAAATGGAAGTTTTTATGTGGAGAGGTGATACGTGGGATTGGCGGGATCCTTGTTTCATCGAGAAACGGGAAAAGGTTCGTGAATGAGTTGGCCACGAGAGACGAAGTGAGCAGTAGTATAATCACACACTGCACTATGGAGGAGGACCAGCCAGCTGTGGCCATGATCATTGTCAGCGAAAAAGACTACTTGAGAGCGAAATCTCACATTGACTTTTACCTTTTCCAGAAGGTCATGTTCAAGGGGGATGTCAACGACATGCTAGAGAAATTGTATGAGGTTCAGGGCCACAAGGTGAACTCTGCAGACATCGAGAAAACGTTGTCAGAATACAATCTGGGATTAAAAGGAATTGATTCTCTTGGAAGAAAGAATCGCGGCCATGAAATCGGGCCCACTTTCTACTTTGGGTTTGTCACTCCAGTGCTTCATTTTGCCATGGGTGGGATCAAGATAAACACGGACGCACAGATAATTACGAGCACGGGAGCGGTGGAGAATGTCTTTGCCATTGGCGAAGTAAGTGGTGGTCTTCATGGCCATAACAGACTCGGTGGGTCCTCGTTGCTTGAGTGCGTTGTGTTTGGGCGTAAGGTTGCAAAATACATCAGTGAGCGAGAACTGAAGATATAGAGTGGGAAAAAGAGCGCCGGATATTCGTGATAATGAAATTGTTGAAATTCACCGATCGGATAAACCCGGGACAAGCCTGGTATTATTATCATCTGTTTTTTTTATGTTTCTCGGCCTCACTCACAGAATATAGATTATCTCCCAAAGTCGGGGAAGTGACTGCTCGCTCAGCTCGCTAGCTGCTCAATAGTTCTGACTTCAGCATTTGTATGAATGAAAAAGTCTTGAATAAACTCAATAAGTATATACACGTATTTTAGGCGTTCGGTGTAGATATTCTCGGCCCAATCTATAAAAGCTGGTGACATATTTTGCGCGCAAGCCTGTCAAATTCGGCCGAGAAGGAAGAACATCACTGAAGGCGAAGAGGAAAGATGAAGAAAAAAGTATCGTGACACAACAAGACCCGCTTCCTGGTTCTCTTAACATAATCTGCCAATCTCTCCTATACTTCCCTACACTTCACATCTATCGTGTCACATTAACATTACCCACCTTCTTCTACTCCTCAGTTCGACTGGTATGGCGAAAGCAGACCAGGACTGGGAACCTCGGCGCCAAGCATCTCCAACGCATTCAAGTTCTCCTCGGTAAGCACACCCTCGGGCGTGGCCGCGGACAGTTTCCTCTTTCGGCGGTCCTTCCGCTCCTTCTTCACAGCCTTCTTCTCCTCGGTCGCAGCAGCAAAAGCCATCATGTTCTTTCTGCGCCGCATGCCTTCGTTGATCCAAAACTCGTTCCTGTACAATTCCCAGCCCTCTCTGATGTCGGTACTAAAACTTCTGGGCATCAACACGAGCTTGACGTCATTTAGTCCGAACCGTGGCTGGCACTGCAGTTGGCCCGAAACCAACCACACTTCCAACTTCGAGCTGGGGTTTTGCACGGTGGAGGGAACCGCTGTGTGCAAGATCTTGAGTGCCATGGTGCACAAGAACAAGCCAAACTCCCTGGTCAAGTCAGCGGCTGCGTCAGTGAATGTGTTCTTGATCTTCACGAGTCTCACATTCAACTGTCTGAGCCCCTTATTGGTCAGCGACAAAAAGCGCCGCGGGAGAACAATGGTTTTCTGGTACTCGCCCGATAAGTGGTAGAGCAAGAGCGTCATGCAGAGCGCAAGCAAAATGAGCTGTAAAACCACCCGGGAAGTGCCCAGGTGCTCGTTGAAATAGAGGTGGTGCGAAATCGCCGCGATGAGCGAGCACAACACCATCAAAAACGTCAAGTACTTGCGTCTCAACGTGCGCTGCTGGATCGCCTGCTGTCTGAGCGACTCCTCCAATATCAATAGGTTCCTGAAAATCTTACCCGTGGCTGGTGTTTGCGTATATCCTATGCCCAACATCTCCAGGCGGTGGGACTTTTCCAGCGCCACATCTGACGCCCTGGACTTCCGCCGCACTCTCCGCTTCACTTTCGGCGTCAAAAGCGGCGACGAGCTCAGCGAATTGTTGGTCTTTTTCCGTCGGAGCGAGTCTGACTTTCTGTCGAGCTGGGACTCCAGGTCCAGCGCACTCGAGTAGATGGCGGTGGCCGAGTCTCTGTCACGTGTGTCTGTGTCGAAAGTGATGTGGTTCAAATTTAAGTTTGGCGGATTTTCGAGCTCTTTTATGTTCTTCAGGGACTCGCCGTCACTTTCCGAAAAGGGCGAGCCGAGCGACAGTAGCGAGTGGGCGTTTTCGTTTTTTGACGCCAGCAACATGCTGTCCGAGTCGGACTTGCTCAGAAATTCAGGCGTCTGCGGCTCCTCCATTTCCAAGTTGAGCCGTTCACTTTTGTGGTAGGAAAATGTTGATGTCTGATAATGTGGTCTGGCATGTAGCGCTGCGGAGTCGGCCACTTCCATTAAGGGCAAGTTATGGGAAGAGACCTGTGGGGAAGTAAAGAAGATTTATAGGGGAATTTTGTGCTATTTTTGGAAACAGATAAATATTTATAAGGGAAAATTTTGGTGGGAATTGAGCGGTATTTATAGTTTTTGCCGGACAATTGCATTGTGAGAGGTCCGTCTGACCTGCGAGACATTACTCTCTCAGACAGAAGTGAGACTCGGAGAAAGAGGAGGGATGTTCGAAACAGGAAACGAAAAAAGAGAAAAAAAACTGGGAAGAGGAATAGACCGAGAAACTCGATTTCACACTTTTTTTCAATTTCAATTTCTTTTTCATCTTTTGCTCTTTTCCTAGTATATCTACATCCTCTGTGATGCCCCAGATTCTACGGAGGTACGGGTGTTTTCATGCCTACACGTAGTGCAGACTGGCAAGTCAGATCTAAATATCTACCATGTCCCTAAAAGAACAGAAAGAGCAGTTTGTCTCTGGATTATCTGGCGGATCCATCTCTGAGGTCTATGCAGTTACGGGTATAGCTTTGGCTGCGTTCTTTTCTCACTCTTTGATGAAAAAATGGGCACTCCCCAGTATCGAGGCTCTAAACGGACAACCCGTGACTTTTCTACTAGAGTTTTACTTTGACGTGATGCTATTGCTCCAGTCCATCACAATATTCAGTAACCAAACGGCGAAGTTGTATTTCCATGCTTTGTTTCCATCAATTGTCATATTTGGGTATAGATCATTCACAGCTAGCCATAAACTGAAAATAGCCAAACTGAAAGCAGTGAAGCCCATGAAGAACTCCGATACAGAATTACTCCCGAAAAAGCAATTCATAACCGCCTACAGAGCGCAGATGATGATCATTACGAATTTGGCGATTTTGGCTGTGGATTTCCACGCTTTCCCCCGGAGATTTGCCAAAGTAGAGACCTGGGGAACCTCACTTATGGATATGGGAGTTGGCCTGTTTGTGTTTGCTATGGGATTGGCCAACTCGAGGTCTATTATCAAGAAGAAATTGGTTTTGGCGCAAAAAGAGCAATCCTATTTCAAGTTGATCTACCAGAATACCATCAAGGCATTGCCAGTATTGGTTTTGGGTCTAGCCAGACTTGTCTCTGTTAAATCCTTGGAATACCAGGAACACGAGACCGAGTATGGAATTCACTGGAATTTTTTCATGACTTTAGGTCTTTTGCCCATCGTGTTGGGTTTATTGGATCCAGTCTTGAATTACGTACCTAGGTACTTTGTGGCCCTAGCCATAGGCACCATCTACGAGGTTGCATTACAAAAAACGGGACTTACGAAGTTCATTTTGGACCAGAATAACAGAAGAGACAACTTGGTCACCATGAACAAGGAAGGCTTGTTCTCGTTTATTGGGTACTTAAGTATCTTCATATTTGGCCAGAGTTTCGGTTCTTTTGTTTTGACGCTGCGGAAGACACCCAACAATTTGCTAGGGCCAAGCTTGAGCTCAAAGCCAAGAAAATGGCTTACTGTGTCCACCACGCGTGGTCTCTCTATTGCGTCCATTTTTTCGTTCGCTATTTTCTATGTGGTTTTGGAATCCAGATCCACGGGCAGTATATCCAGGAGAATCGCCAATTTTCCCTATGTCATGTGGGTCGTGAGCTATAACGCTGCGTTTTTGTTGGGATTTGACCTCGTGGAGCAGCTCATTGGGCCTTTTCATTCGACCATATTGGAAGCTATCAATAACAACGGGTTGGCGATTTTCTTGGTTGCAAATTTGACCACCGGGTTGGTCAATTTGAGCATTAATACGTTGGAAGTGGGGAACGGGCTCTCTTACGTAATCTTGATTTTTTATGCCTTGAGCTGGACAGGTTTGGCCATCTTCTTGGATCACAAGAAGATATACATCAAGTTATGAGGGAGAAGAAAGGAAGAGGAACAGAATGATGAGAGAAGAGGCTGAAGACTTCTCCGATTTGTGACTTGAAGAGAATTAATCTCCAGGAGTTTCTTTGTCGATGTTCCTCACACGTACCAATGTCACTGTACTGGTTCTCAAGTCTTAACTGTGGAGATTTTGCAGCCACGCTTTACCAAACAATTATTGCCATTTTGACGATAAAGTCAAAAATTGGAGAGTTATTTGCTCCAAATTAACAGGCAAATGTTTCCGTATCAGCTTAGTTATACTTTCCCATTCAGGACCTCCCCAGTTTTGGACTCCCCGGGATTTGCACATGCCCTCTCTCTTAGTCCGACGCGGAAATGCAGGGTCCACGTCAAACCGACCAGAACACCTAACGAAATAAAACCCACGAGAAGAAATTTACCAAAAAAAAAATTCGCAAATGAAATTACAACACCACCTCAAGTCAGAAGAACCGCTCCCAGCCAATTTTGCTCACCGTCTCGTCCAAATGTGGCTTATGTGAAACACGGAAAACCTTCCACCTTCCACCTTCCACCCCAAAACACCCGTACCTCCCGCGCAGTGTGCTAGGCCACCTGGGCCGTTCGGGTAAACTCGTACCCATATTGACCGTCTTTCCTTGCTATACCGAAATAGCAAAAACCGGAAAAACCAACCAATCACATCTGTACACAATGGCTCTGTCTGCGTCCTGGACCTCTTTTTTGAAATCCATCGCCTCCTTCAACGGCGACTTGTCGTCGTTAACTGCGCCTCCGTTCATCTTGTCCCCAACCTCTTTGGTGGAGTACTCCCAGTACTGGGGCGAACACCACGACTTGTTGTTGGAGCCAAATTTCATTGTGGGCGACGACTCGCCTGAGCAGAGACAGGCCATGGCGTTGAAGAGAATCATTGCGGTGACCAAATGGTTTATCTCCACCTTGCGTTCTCAGTACTGTCTGAGAAACGAGAGCATGGGCTCGGAGAAGAAGCCGCTCAACCCGTTTTTGGGCGAGGTGTTCTTGGGCCAATGGCAGGACAAGACATCCGAGGGTAAATTGGGCGACACCGTGCTTTTGTCGGAGCAGGTGAGCCACCACCCTCCAGTGACTGCGTACGCCATAGTTAACGAGAAGAACAGCACGCTTTTGCAGGGGTACAACGGGATCAGGGCTACTATCAGCACCACCCTGATCAACGTCAAGCAGTACGGCCACGCGTTGTTGGAGTTCAAGGACTTGAACGAAACCTACTTGGTGACGTTACCTCCGTTGCACATCGAGGGCCTCATCACGGCGTCTCCCTTCGTGGAGTTGGAGGGCACCTCGTACATCCAGAGCTCCAACGGGTATCTTGCGGTGATCGACTACTCCGGCCGCGGCTACTTCTCCGGCAAGAAGAACACGTTCAAGGCGCGGATCTTTGAAGACAAGTTGGCCAGTGCACACAAGGAGAAGGCATTGGCGACCATCAGCGGGCAATGGTCGGCTAAATCGTACATCAACAAGGGCTCGGCCACGCCACACAGCGACGCGGAGTTATTTTACGACGCTTTGGCCAAGTCTCCTGAGCACTTGGTGGTGAAGCCAATTGAGGAGCAGCACAAGCTAGAGTCTAGAAAAGCGTGGGTGAAGGTTGCCGACGCGATCAAGAAGGGCGACTACGACTTGATTTCCAAGGAGAAGTCGCTCATTGAAAACGCACAGAGAGAGTTGAGAAAGAACGAGAAGGAGGCCGGCACCAGCTGGAGCCCACGGTGGTTTGACTCTGTGGACGTCAAGGACCAGCCTGCAGGCTTCGATCCATTAATTTCATTGGCCAACGTGGCAAACTTGTCCGTGGCCAATGTCCCCTCCGGATCGATCAAGGGCACGAAGTACGAGACCGACCAGGCACTCCACTGGAGAGTGAACTTAGACAAATGGGCAAACGAGGAAGAGTTACGAGTTTAATAGGCGTTTGGTTTTCTGCGATAAATTAAAATGAATGAGGAAAGTGTAGGAAAGGTGAGAAATAAGTTTGATAGAAAGTGGACGTTACTTTTATTGAGCTTTTGACTTGAGTATTGGGGAGTGGCTGCAAATGTAGGGCTGGAGACTGATTGATGTACTTTTTGTTTTTCATCACGTGCTCAGACCTAGGGCTTGACATTTGTTGCACGTGATCACCTCACCAGCACCGCCTCCCGCCTGCACTCCCGCCATCCCCGTGGTGTAAGGGTTTTCTCACCGCTTCCCAAAGTATAGCTATAGCACCCGCGCTCTCTGCAGGTCCATGCAGAATTTTCTCACTCACTCTCACCGAAAAAATTTGAGCTTTTTCTTAAGAGATCTTTTCATCATACCAATCCATCGATACACAATGGCTGAGTCTCACAGATGTATGTAAAAATTACCACCAGAATCGAATCTCCGAGGCCGCTGAACCGGATTATCCATGCAAATTATATGAATTACCCGAAGAATCTCCACATTGATGAGTTACACGAAGCACAAGAAAGCACCCACACCAAAGATGGAAAAACCGAAAGAAAAGACAAAATTGAAAAGAAGAAAAACAGAGTCATTCAAGCAAGAACCCAAACATGCTTCCCCAAAGTTCATTTGACCTTTTCCAGATTCATAAATTTCATTGCCATATACTAACTTCCCAGTGTACGTTAAGGGAAAGCACATTTCTTACCAGCGTTCTAAGAACGTCACCAACCCTAACACCTCTTTGATCCAGATCGAGGGTGTGCAGACCCCAAAGGACGCTAAGTTCTACTTGGGTAAGAGAATTGCCTACGTGTACAGAGCTTCCAAGGAGGTCAGAGGCACCAAGATCAGAGTCATCTGGGGTAAGGTGACCAGAACCCACGGTAACAACGGTGTGGTCAGAGCCAACTTCAAGAAGAACTTGCCACCAAAGACCTTTGGTGCTTCTGTTAGAGTCATGTTGTACCCATCCAACATCTAAGTTGAATGAAGTCACGAATCTATCACCATAACCAATTGTTGTGCATGCTTATTACGGGAAGCCTACGGCACTGTCTTTGAGGCGGTATAAGGGTGTTCAACGTGTATAAAATGAATTCTTTCACCTTAATAAAACGATACAAAAACGCAGTGTAGAATCTGGGAATTCGATCAGAATTTGGAAATCCAAAAGTGCAAACATACTAATTCGACCTTCACAAACACACTTATGACATCGAAATTCTAAAATTCTCCCTCCTCTCGTCTTGTCTTGACCTATTCTATCTAACATCTGTGTGCTGTGTACAGGACCTCTGTCTCGACTATTGACCACCTTTACAAGTTAGAACCTCCACATCAAATGGCAGACACAGAAACTGCAGACGGATGGTCGGACATGGACTTTGATGATGACACTATCGGCAGTCCGCAACCCGAAATTCAAGCTCCCAAGCCTTCTGAGGAAAAAGTTATACGGCCAAAACCGAAATCTGCTCCGAAACCAAAAGATGTCCAGCAATTGCCGGAGCAGACCCAGAAAAACGGAACAAAAGAGAACGGACACGATTCACAGCCTACGAAAGATGACGTGGCCGAGCTACAGGCGCAGATAGCGCTGTTGCGCGTGCAACTCACCGAGAAAGATGTACAATTGGAAACATTACAAAACAACGCGAACCAACAGGAGCCACAGCCTTCAATTGAAGACAATGCGAATCTGGAGCAAATCAGCGTGCTAGAGGAAAAGTTAGCAGAGACCGAGAAGGAGAGAGACAGCGCCAAAGAGCAGTTGGAGGACTTCTTATCCAAGATTTCCAGCATGAAGACTGTTGTGCGTAACTACAAAGCTGCACAGGCCGAATTGGAGGAAGTGAGAGAGCAGTTGAATCTGGTAGCTGCTGAGAAAGACGAGCAAGCGCTGGAGATGGAAAGAATCTCGAAAGAAAACGAAACGAAGTCAGCTGAAATAAAGAAGTTGACAGACACACTTGAGCAGATCAAAACGGAAAGCACAGACCTAAACAGCGAGTGCGACCGTTTGAGCTCTGAGTTGACAATTCTCAGAAGAGATTTGCAGCTGAAGGATGACACATTCCAAGATGAAAAGTACGCGTTGGAGAACGAGGTCAGCAAGCTCATGAAGAAAGTGAACGAGCTGAAAGCAGCGTACAACGTGCTCGAGTTGACCAAAGAGGAAATCTCGATGGAAAACAAGAACCTACAGCTGATCATCGAGGAGCTCAAGGGGAAGGTGGAGACCAAAGAGACAGAAGTCAGCGAGTACACCAAGATCGTCAGGGACATGACGACCAAGTCGGAAGAGGCCATTGAGGAGATGAACAAGGAGATCTCGCTGAAAAAGACAGATTTGCTCCAGCTCACACAGCAGCTTGATGCTTCCGAGCAAGAGAAGAAGAAATTGCAAGAAGAGCTCGCATCTCAAAAGGAGACCATCGGCAAATTCGAAGAGGAAAACAAACAGATTGCGGAGTTGAAGGAAGAGATCCACAGCAAGCAGCTCATAATAGGCAAACTAAGGCACGAGGCCATTATCCTCAACGAGCACTTGACAAAGTCACTTTCCATGCTCAAGCAGCAGCTGAGCAAAACAGACAACACCGTTGACCGCGAGTTGATCTCGAACGTGTTCTTGAACTTCTTGCAGATTCCACGAGGCGACAGCAAGAAGTTCGAGGCGCTTCTGCTCATCAGTGCATTACTCGAGTGGGACGAGCCGAGAAAAGTGCAGGCTGGGCTATCACACGGGTCAGGCAGAGGCAAGGACGACGAGGGGAGACCATTGAGACAGAGTTTTGTTTCGTTGTGGACGGATTTCTTAGAGAAGGAGAGCAGCACCAAGAACGCGAAATAGCTGCGAAATAAATGCATAGGATTAGACGTACAGTGTAGAGAGGAACAGGAAAGGATGATTTTTTAATGAATCTGAATTCTGGAATGTGCTTACCCAAACCATTTGTGCTCAACACTTGTTTTCGTTTTTTTATTTTTCTTGGTCATTCCGACTTTTGCTGGTGCCCTTTACTTGTCTCTTTCCTACTCTTCCTCACACTGGTCCTGTACTGAGGCGCGTCTTGGATCCACTATTCCACTGTACTTCTTCACGTGTCCAGAAACCTCAATAGCAAATGGTGGATATCAGGCTGTTCTTCGCCAACGGCCCGCAGGGGGTATGTCGATTACATAAGCAGCGAAATTGGGATATAAATACAGCTGCATCCCCACCCTTGAATGGCCCCATACTAACCTCCAGCTGAAGCGTGCACCCAAGCCCAAGCAAGCTAAGGCAAAGCCCGAGCCAATTGACGTGGACGACGAGCCGCCGGCAAAGAAACACAAGCCGGACGCGGAGCTGAACGCGGAGCTGAAAAGCAAGTTTTTCAAAGACAAGCAAAAACCAGAGGAGACCCCAGTTGAGAAAGTTGCATCTCCCCAGAAACCGAAGAAGGTTGAATCTCCTAAGAAGGTTGAAACTCCAAAGAAGGTGGAAAGTCCCAAGAAGGCTGCTGCTCCCAAGAAGGTTGCAACTCCCAAAAGAAAAGCGGCAAAGACCTCATATGTGAACCTAGACTCGGATTTCGAGGACTCCGAAGACGACTTCGAGCCTGAGGAGCAAGAGGAAGAGGATGACTTTGAAGGCGACGATTTTGACGAGGAAGAGGAAGCTGAAGTTGAGCCAGAGGAGCCGGAGCCCGAGGATGACGATTTGAGCATCCAGGAGATCGAGCCTGCCCCGAAAAAGCGGAGAGCATCTCCTCCAAAGTCTGTTTCTGCCTCTCCCAAGAAACGGGCCAAGACCACAGCTAAAACTGTAATCAAAAGCGAGCTTCCTAGTGGCGAGTCTAGCGGCATTAACACCGACGAGATCCTAGCAGAAATTCCAGACGCAGAGTTGCCTGAGGCCGCAGAGACAGACGGCAAGTTGAACTACTTTGCCTTGAAGAACAAGCAGCTGAACGTGCCTCCGCCTTCTGGTCTTGCTGATCTTCCAGAGGCGGCGCCAAACTGTCTTGGCGGCTTGACTATAGTCTTCACAGGCGTGTTACCCAGTCTAGACAGAGACGCAGCAGAGTCCTTGGCCAAGAGGTACGGAGCGAGAGTGACCAAGTCCATCTCCAAGAAGACGAGTCTTGTGGTGATTGGCGAGGAGGCCGGGCCGCTGAAAGTGAAGAAAATAAAGGACTTCGGCATCAAGGCTATCAACGAGGGCGGGTTTTTGGACTTGTTGAGGAAAATGCCTGCTGACGGCGGAGATAGTGCCAATGCCCAAGCAGCCAAGAGGAAAAGGGAGGAAGAGGAACAGGCGGTGATCGAGCAGGCAATGGAAGAGGAGAGAATCGAGCAGGAGAAGGAAAAGAAAAGACAAAAGGAGCTTGCACAGAGGGCCAAAGCAGTCAAGACAGAGTCAGCCCTGAAGTCCAGTGCACCACCTCCGCCCAGGGAGATTCCCAACAGCGAAAAGTTGTGGACGGTGAAGTACGCACCCAGCGACGTGACGCAGCTCTGTGGAAACAAGGGCCAGGTCCAGAAGTTGAAGATGTGGTTGTCCAACTGGTTCTACAACGCCAAAAAGGACTTCAAGTTTCCCGGTCAAGACGGGTCGGGGGTGTTTCGTGCAGCGCTCATAAGTGGTCCTCCAGGTATTGGCAAGACATCAGCGGCGCACTTGGTGGCCAAAGAGTTGGGGTTTGACATTTTGGAGAAGAACGCCTCGGATGTTCGGTCCAAGTCCTTGCTTAACTCCACGGTCAAGTCAGTGCTCAACAACACGTCGGTGGTTGGCTTCTTCAAACACAGAGACGATGCGCACCACGAGGTGAACGAAAAGAGGTTCTGTCTCATCATGGATGAAGTGGACGGAATGTCCAGTGGAGACCACGGCGGAGCCGGTGCACTTTCCGCATTCTGCAAGATCACCAAAATGCCCATCATCTTGATTTGCAATGACAAGTCGCTCCCCAAGATGAGAACTTTCGACAAGGTCACGCTCGACTTGCCTTTCAGAAGACCCACGGAAACCGAGATGCGCTCGCGGTTGCTCACGATTGCCCTCCGAGAGAAATTGAAGCTCGATCCGACGGTCATTGGCCAGTTGGTGCAGGCCACAGGAAACGATATCCGGCAGATCATCAACTTGATGTCGACTGTCTCGAAGACACAGAAAGTTATTGGCCACTCGAACTCCAAGGAGATCGCCGAGAGCTGGAAGAAGCACACGGCGCTCAAGCCATTTGCTATTGGGCAGCAGATGCTCGGAGGCAGCATCTTCAATCCGAACTCCGGGTCTACTTTGAACGACAAGATCGAGATGTACTTCAACGACATCGACTTCACGCCGCTCATGATCCAGGAAAACTATCTCCTGACCAAGCCCAACGGCGTTCTGTCGCCCTTAGAACATTTGAAGAGAGTTGCTGATGCCGCCGACGACATTTCGCGCTCTGACCAGATCAACAACTTGATCAGGTCCAGTGAGCAACAATGGAGCTTGCTTCCTTTCCATGCAGTGATGTCCACGGTGAAACCGTCCATGGCCGTCAACGGAACTATCCAGGCCAGAGTGAACTTCACGTCGTGGTTGGGAAACAACTCGAAGACATTGAAGTACCTGAGACTACTCCAGGAGCTTCAGTACCACACGCGAATGAGAACTTCTACAAGCAAGACGGAATTGCGGTTGGACTACATGGCTGCGCTCAAGGACCGCATGACCGTGCCGTTGCTCAAGGAGCAAGAGGCAGGAATCGACAAAGTGGTGGAGGTCATGGACTACTACTTCATGAGCAAGGAGGACTGGGACTCGGTGCTTGACTTTGGTGTTGGCAACAACGCTGGAGCTGACATACTCAAGAAGATCCCCACGAAAGTGAAATCTGCATTCACGAGGAAGTACAACGCTGCTCTGCACCCTGTGGCCATATACAAGACCGGAAACTCCATCGGCAGCGGGGTTGCACGCAAGCAGAATGTTGATTTCGAGGATGTGGTGGAGGACGATACGGCGAAGGACGATGAAGAGCCGGAGGTGGAGAATGACTCGTACGATGCTAAGAAGGATAAGCTTATCAAGGAGGTGAAGCCTAAGAAGGCTGCGAAGAAGACGGCGAAGAAAGCAGCGCCAAAGAAAAAGTGAGAGAGATGGACTGAGAATGGACTGAGAGCAGAAAATTCGAGAGACAAGTCTATCTTGCATGGAAGTCAATAGATGCATTGGAAAGAGTCATGTAGCTCCAGCACTGGAAGCGAGAACGCAACCTTAGGGTCAGATTCCAGTAACAACTAACAATCAGTGACAACTAACAATCAGTGACAACTATCAATGAGAGACATTCATCAATTGGACTTTTTTCACGTGCTTTCTTTTTATCCCAAATATAATTTCAACGCAAGCTCACACGGGGTTTGTCACTCAGGTGTGTTGGTGTGGAGAATGGAGAGTGGAGTTCTTATCTTCCCCGTTAGCGCAGCGTGAATTGCCGCCATGCTTTTCCGAGCTTCACTGGCAGGAAGTATAAGTACGAGTTTGTCGGAGTTGAAAGCGGACACCAATTGGAATTCAAAATAATTTTTTCGTGTGTGTGGATTTTCCTGTTTCACTTTTCGCAACTATGGATATCGGTCTCGCCTCAGCTATTCCCGGCACTATTGAAGTAAACTCACACAAAAGTAAACCTCTTCTTAATCAATTTCCTGATTCTACTCTCCACATATCCATACAAGTGCCGAAAAACAACTGAAAAAGAATAAAAAGAAAAAAGAATCAAATGAGTCACGCTGCCTCAACTCAACAAAAATCAAGCAAATGTAAATACATATAACTATATGCTGTTCACCTCACCTTTTCTTCCTCTCCTCCCGTCTGTCTGACTCCGTAATACAAATTGTGCCTCGTGCCTGCGCCGGTCCAGATCGTGGGCCTGTGCACACCATCCCCAGAAAATTGGCCCCGAAGGACCCAGACGAATCCAGAGAAAAGCAAGAATATCTGAAACTCAAGAACGCAACACAGTCCATTTAATTCATGGCATAAGTCATTTATGTTTCTGTTTATCTGATTTTCGCTTTCTCTTCTTTTTTGATTTCCTTCTTCCTTCTTCCTTCTTCTCTTCCCGTGTGTTGCCCGCTGTACCCGTAACCTTACTGTGCACGCAGGGTGTTTATCACGCGCAACTAAAAAGAAAAATTCGAAAAAAAGGTACAAGAAACTAATGGGCCTACCATGACGGATCAGAGCCCAATGTTCAATATCCCGCCCAGGAAACACGACCTGTCCATGCTACTGCTACGCATCCCGTCCCCGGCCCTGCTAGGGCAAGCCGACGATCCTACAATTACTCATACTTCATCTTCATACACTACGGGGAATCCTCTGGCCAAGAGCCACCACGGGCCCTTACCAAATATCCCCAAGATCCACTGCGGGCCTCGAAGGAAACCACCGCCAATAGACTTTTCAAAGATCGACGGGTCTCACTCGTTCACCCCAGACACTAATAGTCCGGCCAATCCGTCGCCAATGGACACTCAAAACAACCACAACAACCAGACCAACCAGAACAGCCAGAACAACCAAAACAACCAAAACAACAACGAACTCTCGCAGGCTTTGAAGGTGGACACGTCAGCTACACCGCATAGACGCCCGCTCGCCAAGTTGCAGCTGTTGACGCAGCTAACCCCGGAAGACTGGAACGAGCTAGCTAACCGAGACGAGATCGTCGAGCTTAGCAAGTTGGGCGAGGGCAACGGCGGCAGTGTCTCGAAGTGCGAGCTCCGGAGCGGGTCCCCGGTGTTTGCGCTCAAGTTGATCAACGCCGATCTGAACCCCGACACTCAGAAACAGATCATCCGAGAGTTGCAGTACAACAGGCTGTGCAACCTGCCCAACATCGTGCAGTACTACGGCACGTTTCTCGTGGGCCAGCAGCTGATGATTGGCATCGCCATGGAGTACATGGGCGGGCGGTCGCTCGATGCAATCTACAAAAGAGTCATTGAGATCGACCTGACCAACAGAATCAACGAGAAGGTGTTGGGCAAGATCTCCGAGCTGGTGCTCCGCGGGCTCAGCTACTTGCACCTGCAGCGAATCATCCACAGAGACATCAAGCCGCTGAACATTTTGCTAGACAAGTATGGGAACGTCAAACTCTGTGACTTTGGGGTTAGCGGAGAAGTGGTCAACTCCTTGGCCACCACCTTCGTCGGCACGCAGTACTACATGGCGCCCGAGAGAATCATGGGCAAGCCGTACAATGTGAGCTGCGACGTGTGGTCGTTGGGACTCACCATTCTAGAAGTGGCCAGGGGACTGTTCCCGTACCACATGCAGACGGACGGAGTGCCCTTGGGGCCAATCGAGCTCTTGTCGTTGATCCTAGAGTACCAGCCGCGGCTCGAAGATTTGCCCGAAGAGGGGATCTACTGGTCGGAGCTGTTCAAGAGTTTCATCGACTACTGCTTGAAGAAGAACACTGAGGAGAGACCTAGTCCTCAACAGATGCTCAAGCACCCGTGGTGCGTGGGCCAGCAGCAGTTGCGCGTGGACATGGAGAAGTTTGTGAGGCGGCTCTGGGGGGATAATTTGGATTAACCATGGATATTTAATACAGTCAGGTGACGATGGAACAACTTGGGTAGAAAGTGTAGACCAGAGGGAGGTGAAGTAAGAGAGACTATGAACAATGTAACGAAGTCATTGGGGGAATCCTGAAAAAAAAATATCAGGGAACTTGAATAATTTTTTTCAACCAATGCCTTCTATCACTTCTTTTCATATCGATATTTCAGGATTTCCAGTACTTGGTTGTAACTTCAATGCTGGGTGTAGTTTTCCATATTTAAGTGAGACTTGAAGAATGGGTGCGAAATGTATTTCTTCAGATGCTTGCAAAAATTGCAATACGGCATCAAAATGGAAATGACAATATATAGATATAAAACCCTGCCACGTAGAAAGTATATAATGCTCTTTTTGAATAATTCTGATTGCGGACGTTGAGAATCTACCCGTTGCTGGTATTCTCAGTGCAATTGAGTGAGAAGAGCACCAAATTTCCACTCACCAAGTTGACAAAAAAACCAACCAAAAAGACCGGAAAAAAAGATGAATTCACCAAAATTATTCTACCGGAGTTTTTCTCCAACTTTATATCTACTCCAACCACAGGTAGTCCCAACCATCTGAGAGCCACTTTTCTGTGCCGCGCACGCCCTCACAGCCAATCAACTGTATCTCAAAAATATTACCCATAGTTAACAGACAATCATGCCTATTCCATTCGAAGGGTTGTTGCCCTACGCCATCATGACGGGCTTCTTCGGCCTCGCCGGCCACGGTGTTGGCTTCATCAGATACTGGGACAACGGCTGGAAAAACGACCGCTGGGACTTGGACCAGTGGGACCAGAAGATGATGGATAGAGACTTTTTGTTAACTGGCACCAAGCGTGGGCAGACGTCGGACGCCATTGCCCCTGAGCATTTCAAGACATCGCACATCATCAAGGAGTCGTACTGGACGCCATACAGAGACCAGTTTTTCTCCTTCAGAGAGAGATTGTACAGAGGTTATGTCAGTGGCAGCTGGGACTTCAGTTAGACCAGAAGAGAATACACAAAATAGGGAAAGACATGTAGGAAAAGATGAAAGTTAAACACCGGAAGCTACATAAGATGGAGCAAGAAGCCCAAAGTAATTTTTGTTATTGAGCTCTATCTTTACTTTCTGATGGTACTGGTGTGCCCTACACTTGGCCTATGCTGAATATGCAATACTAGTATACAAAGATGATGCCCATAGTCTCCCACCGAAACGCATCCAAAACCCTTCAATTTTAAAGTTTTCCCGACTCTCTGAATTCTCCATATTTCCTCTCTCCGCTCACTTGAAGTCCTTGTAAGTCCACTTCTCGGTGAACTTCTGCGCGTACCTTCTTCTCTTCGCAACTGGCACTCTGGCCTCCACCCGGCCCGACGCCTGCAACTTGTACATCTGGTCGTAGAGCAAGTTGCCCTCGGGCTTCACGCTCCTCAAGTTGTTGGTCAACTCGTCCAGCAACTTCACCTCGATTGGTTTGAACGTGATGTCGCTCTTGCCGTGACGAACAAACTTCTTGGCTGGTCTGGGTTTGGCATTGGCCTCTTTCTCGTCCACTTGCTCCTGGATCTCGTCCAAGCGCGCCAAGTCGCGGATCTGCTGCTTGAGCAGCCTGAGCTTCTGCTCGAGCTCTCTCTTCTGCTTGTTTCTGGCCTCCTTGTTCCGCCTCGTCTTGGTCTTGATTTTGAGTTCCGTTCTCTTGTTGAGCGAAAGCTTGTACTTGTCCTCGTCGTTCTCGGGAACTTCCTCCTCATCTTCTCCAGCCACGTCATTGTCCTCGGTGATCTCGTTGTCGTCCAACGTCTCGATCAAGTACTGGATCCGTCTCTGGTGCTCCTCCATCGCCTGTCTCTTCACCTCCAAGTCTTGCTCGGAGTTGAACTCCCGGTCGATCAACGCACGCCACGAGTCCAAAGCAGGATTATACGATTTTCCCGCATGCACGAGCTCGTCGTCGTTGCCGCCCACGTCAAGCTTTATGGGTTCGTGTTTCAATGTCTTTGGGGCTCTGGTGGCCTTGGTGTACGCCTTGAATGCTGTTTGCTTGTAAATCTCGGGCTGCTCGACCTCCTTCTCGTCGGCCCAAACATCAACATTAGCCGCCCGCACAATACCGTCCTTGTCTGTTCTAGCTTTCAACGCAGACTCAGTAATCAGACGGCCAGCCAACGCCATCAATTTCTTTGCTTGTGGCTTGGAAATTCTGTGCTTGACTTTTCTCGATGCCATGGCGGGCACCTTGGACTTGTTTTCCAAGATCTCCTTCAGTTTCAACTTCGTCACTGGGGTCTTGCTGGTGGTCCCCACAGTATCTATGACAAAGTCCTCATCGTCGGCACCATGCAAGATTTCCTTCTCTCTTTTCGCCTCCAACGCAGACGTGATGTCGTCGACATCGACGTTCTTTCTCCAGGCCTTCTTGCCCTTTCTGGACGGCTGTGCTTTGCGGTTTTCCATTCTGGTGATGAGTATTAAATTTTGAGATGAGATAGATGAGGCAGATCGCCGCGACATGCCGCGACATTGTCTACAGGCATAACAGTGGTATACTTATAGAATGAGATCAAGAGAATTCTGAGAAATGAAAGGAAAAGAAAAAAAAAATCACCCGGCTGTTTCAAAGCTGGAGACTGCTTTGGCTTTCATAAAACATTTTGGTTTATGTTTTCCTTTGTGTTTTTGTTGTGGATCAGGCCTGGTGCTTTCTGGTATTTGCAACCTTGGCCAAAAGAACCTGCTATGCACTTACATAGACTCACTTCTAAATCCCAAATCGGAGCCTTTTCCTTGACGATCTTAATGCCTCGTACTCTTTCGTCTATCTCCCCACATCCAAGTATAATTAAAGTTCACGTCCAAACATCCGTGCACCACTTCTCCAGTTTCCATGTGACAGGCTGCCTCTAACATGTGAGAGTAACCCTCCCTTCCCCCCCACTCAAACCCCTCAGAGCATGTGTAACACTCGCTTAAGTGTTCTCCGCATGGAAATTGATGTGGCACGGAGTATTGTCCTTTAAGTAATATTTTCTTTTCCCATTCATTCTTCACAATGAGCGTTTCACATGCTCCACCACCAGCCTGGACAACTCGCCGTAATCGTAGATGCTAACGTTGCCACTCACCGAGACATAGGAGGGGCACCCGAATTTCTTCACAAGCACACGCCCTAAGTTGGCTGTGAAATCATGCAAATCCCCGTTTTCGACACCTTGCAACACACTCGAGTAGCTGGTGTCCTTTGACGGCACAGTGTAGATGTAGCTGCCAATTTGGGAGTTCCCAGTCTCGTTCACATACACCAAAATGGGTGCTTTGGCGTTGGCAGGAGCATAGTGCACTGCAACGTCGTAGTCGTGGTCGCCCACCGATATTAGTGTGGATTTCATGAAGAAGTGATAATGTGGGTTTGGGACAAGTGGGGGCCCTGTGCACACCAACAAATAGCGTTCGGAGGTTAAGTCCGCTTACAGAGCCGTTGGAGGTTTCAAACCCCATGTTTAGACTGTGACATTGACACTTGGCTCTTTTTATTAAAAACACCGACACCCAGAGAAAAATTTCGGTGTTTCTCCAGGAATCGACCACACCTCCGTTCGCACCACCCTCATACTATTTTGCATCCACGGCAATTGACTATCACGTTCACCACGCGGTCGAATTTCCCACAATTGAGTATTCCACAATCACAATGACGGCCAAACCGAATGGGAAGAGCTCGTTCGTTCAGAAAATCTCCAAGTTGGTGCTCGAAAATGACTTCCCGTTGAAAGTGTATGTGGACACTGGCACATCCGAGGCTCCAGAGTTGAAAGAGTTGAAAGAGTACCTAGACACGAGAGATCTTCGGTGGAAAGAGGAGAAACTGGCAATTGAGGTGGAATTGAGCCAGACAGAGTCAAAGGAATTTGTCAATTACGTTCATGGGAACTGGAACTACCTGCTAGATTACTCTGCCTTTGGCTGTCATCCTGGCTTATTGACTGTGAGAGGATACGGCAAGTCAGCCGAGGAGTTGAGAAGCGAAATTGAAAAGAGGATAAAGTACAAGCTGCTTTCTGAGATTAAAGCAGAGAAGGATACTTTCACTGTGAAATTCGACAACCACCTAGACGCTGACTATCTATTATCGCAGTCCACTCCCACTTTTGGGTCCAGTCCAGACTCAAACTTCAACTTGCACGTGTCTCGGTACACCAAAAACTTCCCAGGTTCCAATGACGACCCGGTAGTCTACGATACCATAGTGGTGGAGAATTTCCATGAATTTGGCCCGCTCAGCTTGCTGCAATTCGAAACACTCATGCTGAAGTTCACCTTGTTTCTGCCCATAGAAACTGTGTTCTTCCCACTAGCCAGCAAGGAAGAAAACTTGAAATTTAAAAAAGTCGGGTTTATTGGGTTACCCCAAAACCAGGAGACGAACTCGAGACTCTTGAATGCGCTCTACTACCTCACCGACTTGACGTTGCTGGAGCTCTTGGAATTCTCCCAAAGTGACATATACGATCTAGCTCGGGACTTGAACACCAGAGAGCAAGAGAATTTCTCCAAATCGCCCAAATTGAAGTTGTCCATTGCTCAGAGAAAACACAACCACCACCTATATGAGAATTCCGACTCGCCATACATATGCTTCCGTGACGGTTCCTACCAGTTGGCTGAACCTGACCTAGGCTTGCACGAGTCCGAGTACATCAGCAGGTTCATCAAGTCCTCGAATTACCAGGAGACCAACGTCTACGTGAACAACTTCCCGATCATATTCAACAACGACGACCAGCTCTGGGCGGAGTTCTGGAACCAGTTTGGCGTGGACCGCATAAAGTCTGCGAAAATCATCAAGCCGCAGTTCTACCTGAAGAAACCGGATGGGTCTTTGGGCAAAATCGGGTTTGTGTTCTATGAGGAATTCAAAATGGCATTGAGAGCAATCATCTTGACAAACAACAAGGTCATCAAGTATGGCGACAGCCCCAGTCTTTTGATCCAGGCGTCTTTTGCAATCCAGAAGAATAGCTCGCATTCGCAGCCAGTGGGGAAACCACAGAAGTTCCACCAGAATCTGCTCAACTACTACCCGGAAGCACCGCTACCGAAACAGTTTGGCAGTACCTCGCCGTTTGTGCCCATGCCTGACCAGTACATGTTCAACCCGTACATGATGCTGATGCCACCATATGGAGTATCCGACGAGAGATATGAGGAACAGAGAGGAGACTTGGGAGTGGCCAATTCGTTCCCGCCGCAATACGGCTACTACTTCCCATACATGCCATACTCGGGCCAGGTGCCAGGACCCATTCCTCCGCCCATGAACTACATGCCCTACGAAGAGGAGAGAGACCCCAGATCGTGAAGGAGAAGAATGACTAGAAAGAAATGATGAGAAATTGCACTGGCCTAAAGGTTCTTGGGGCGCACCCAGAAGCTGAAAAGAGTGGTGATCGAGGGAAATAATCTTATTGACAGCCGATATGGGCTTGTCCTTGTGTCCAGACATAACATCCCACGACTAATCAGAAATAGATGATAGCAAAAGTGGAAAATACCACACTGATTCTCAGTTCTCTCCTTTTCTCATCTTCTTTCTTTCTCCTTTTCTCTCTTCCCTTTCTCTATCTACACCTTCCTGACTATGTTCTCGTCCATACTTCCTGTCTATGTGTCTATGCTATTTACAAGGATGGAGGCGCCTCCCTGCGCTTGGGCACGAGCTTCGCCTCCTCAAACTGCACGGCAGCCTCCTCGGCCGCATCGAGCTCCTCCACCGGCCTCACCTCCTGCACTTCCTCAATGTAGTACTTCAACATGCTCTCTATGCCGTTCTTCAACGTCACCGACAGCGAGTCGCACGACCGACACGCACCTTTGAGCCTCAAGTAGACCACACCCGAGTTCTCCTCGAAACTGACAAACTCGATGTCGCCGCCGTCGTCCTGGATGGCTGGTCTGATGCGGGTGAAGATGAGCTCCTTGATCATCCCCACAACCTCGTCGTCCTCCTCGCTGAACTCCATGTCATTGGAAAGAGTGGCCTCGGAGATCACCGGCGTGCCGTTTGTGAGTTGCTCGGTCAAGATGGAGAAGATCTCGGGCTTTAGAAGCGACCACTCCATTTCGTCTGCGGATTTCTCGATGGTGATGAAGTTTGACCCCAACATGATGGACTTCACGCCGTCCACGGTGAAGAGCTTCATGGCCAAGGGGCTGCACGCGGCTTCTCTGCCACTGAGGAACTCTCTGGTTTCGTTTTCGGGTAAGATGTTCATGGAGGGAAGAAACTTGAGTGCATTCTCGTTTGGGGTCTCTGCGGTCTGGATGAAGAGGTTTCTGGCAAAAGGTAGCAACCGGGATGCAAATGTGTGTGTATTGGCTGTTCTGGCTAGCGAACTTCTGGCTATTGTAAACATGGGTGTGGTTTTTTAGTCTGTGAGATCAAGTTGAATGGCATCTTAGTAATTGCTGCACACCCGTACCTCCGGAGCACACTGACGGGTTTCGCAGCCAATGTGCATTATAATTTTGGTAGCCTTTTTTTGGCTTTCTCAGCTGAAAAGCAATTTCTCGAACATCAGCGCGGTTTTCTCCTCGAACTTCAGGTCTCCGGCCTCGTTACTGATCAGCTGGTCCAATTGCAATTTGTTCTCTGCAAGCATCAAGATGTTCTCGTCGATGGTGTTCTCGGAGATCAACTTGGTCACCTTCACCTCGCTGGTCTGGCCCACACGATGTGCTCTGTCTTCGGCCTGCTTGTCGTCGTGAGGATTGAACGACTGGTCGAAGATCACCACATTGTTGGCTGCAACCAAGTTGATGCCGAAT
Organism: Sungouiella suratensis; assembly: GCA_030566815.1. Taxonomy (NCBI): domain Eukaryota; kingdom Fungi; phylum Ascomycota; class Pichiomycetes; order Serinales; family Metschnikowiaceae; genus Sungouiella; species Sungouiella suratensis. Next base: position 427,435 of record JAKUAV010000007.1, on the reverse strand, counting down.
CCACCGGCTTTCGTAGATAAAAGAAACACTGGAATGGTCGAGTCCTCGTAGAATCTATCGATGATATCCTGTCTGGTGTCCACGCTGGTCTGGCCGTCTAGTCTGAGAAAAGTGATGTTGGAGAAACTCAAGACCTTTTCTAGGATGTCGAGCATCTGTGTGAAGAGCGAGAAGACCAAAACCTTCTCCTTTCTCTCGATGACGTCGTTTAACACTTTGAGCAAAGTGTCCACTTTCCCACTATCGAGCCATTTCTCCTTGTCGAGCACATACTGGCCCAAAGTGTTGGAGAATCTCTCGCACAACGCATTGAGCTCGTAGTCGCTCATCACCTGCATATCCTCGAAGATATACATTCTGTTTGCTGTGGCATACTCGGGCTCCTTCATGATCTTGCGTGCCATCTCCTGCAACATCTTGTCGGTGTATAGTCTGCGGAAAAGCAAAGGATGCATGGAAGCCTTACGCAACGACATCATGACGTTCGACGACGATGCAATAGGCTCCTTCCTTGCAGATTCAGCCTCCTTCCCAACCAAGGCTTTCCTTCTCTCTCTTTCGAGCTTGGTGGCTTTACCCTGAGAGATGTAGTCCTCGTAAATCTCTCGCTGCGTTGGTGTCATTGTGCACTTCACAATCTCGTGAGTCTTGCCCGGCAAGTACTTCAACACCTGCGCCTTCTTTCTACGCAACACAAACGGAGTCATCATGGTTTTCGCCTTGGTGATCGCCTGCTGCGACAAAAGCGGGTTGTAGTTGTCGGTGCTGTCCACACTGGCCTTTTTGTTGAACAAACCTTGCAAGTCCTCACGCTTTTCCACAAACAAGTTGGGCAACATGAATGCCAAAAGGGACACCAACTCCTTCAAGTTGTTCTGCAACGGCGTGCCGGTCAAAAGCAACCGGAAGTCCGCCTTCAAGCGCATGAGCTTGTTGTACCGCTCACTGCTCGAGTTCTTCAACATGTGACCTTCGTCATACACGATCATGTCGAAATGTTGGCTCTTCAAGAACTTGAAGTCTGGCGGCTGGCCCGTGGCCAAGTTGTACGTTGTCACCAACACGTCGTACTGCATCTCCTGCAACTCGTAGCGCAAGTCCTCACGCTCAGCCTGAGAGCCGTAGTAGGCCTGCACGACCAAACTGGGGCAGAACTTCTGGAACTCTCTGAGCCAGTTCTCCAACGTCGACGACGGCACCACCACCAAGTGCGGCTGGTTCTTGTCCAGGGCAACTTTCAAGTGGGCCATGAACGAGATCACCTGGCACGTTTTGCCCAAGCCCATCTCGTCCGCGAGAATGCATGACAACTTATTGTGGTAGAGCAAGTTGAGCCAGTTGATGCCCACCTGCTGGTAGTTCTTCAAGTCGATTTCGGGCGCCAAGAGCTGTGGCTTCAGCTTCAAATAGGGGAGACCTCTCTTTCTCGAGACGACTTCTGCATCTTCCTCCTCGTCCTCGGCATCCACATCCACCATACTCATCTCTCCCTCGCCCGTCACCTTCACGCCCCACTTGTCCATCTGAGCTGCGATGACGTCACCGTACTCCGAACACTTCTTCACCAACGAGTCCACGGCCTTGTACCCTTTCAACGAGAACTCCGTGCTCTCCACTATACGCAACCCTATGGCCTTCTTCTGCCCACCACGTCTCTTTGTTTCTGGCTCAGGTGTGGCGTCGTCAAAGCGGTCCTCGGAAATCTCGTAGATGTTCTTGAACGGCCGCTTAGAGATCAACATGTTGGCGATCTTGGGCTGCACATTGCAGATGTCCACTATGTCGTCCACGGAGGAGTTGTTGAGGAACTCCAAGATCTGGCCGTCGATCGAAGTGAGCCCGCTCCCGTAGTTGTCGTCGTCGTCCTCCGCAGACATATCGTCGCTGAACACGTCCTCCTCGAGCTCGTCGTCGGACTTGGGCCGGGCCTGCTTCTTCTTCCGGTTGGCTCTGATTTTCTCCTCCAACATCTCGAGCTCGTCGATCTCGGCCACCGTACCGCTGCCTGGGGCTAATCGAGGCACCGCGTTCTCTTTGAACGCAAACGCCTTGCTCAAAACGCCCGGCAGGTTGATCAAAGTGGGAGTCACCGACTGCAGGGTGGCTGGGGTCACGTCATCCATGTCGCCCGCCCGGACGAGTCGTCTTTTCTTGGTCTCGGTCTTTGGAACAGAGAACAAGCTGTCGATGCGTGTCTGCGTTCTGTTCCTGTACTTATCTAGAATGGACACCTTAGGTTTCAGGAGCTGGATCTTGGTGTCGGGAGCTCTCGCTGGTTCCACCGCCAGCAACGTTCTTTTCTGGCGTGCCTTACCTGCGGCCTTGACCGGAGACGCGTCCTCCTCGTCATAGCCGCCGTTTGTTGCCGAAGATTCGCTGGGATCAAACAGTCCATTGTCTGATCTGCTGTGGTCGCCAAAATCAACCAGAACAACTTCTATATTGCCTGAACCACCTTCAGACCCGTTCAGCATTGGCCTGTACACCAGCTCACCCTGCTGTCTGGCTCTCGCCTCCTCCCTCTGCTTCATCTGCTTCTCCTTATCGTACTTATTCATACGGTCATTGAGACGGATGTTGTCGCCCAACCACAGACAAATGTCCCGGAGATTGCCCTTCCCCTTCACCATGGCCTTGAAGATCTCGGGCTCCGTCAAGTAGTAGAACCGCTTCAGCAAGATGGGCCAGAACTTGTGGGCGTAGAACCTCTTGCGCATATCTTCCTTACGCTTTTGTTCCTCGGCCAGGCCATGACTCGGTGGGATTTGTTTTGATTCTTGGGCGGGGGATGACCTGATATTTATAGGCAGCGAGCTCGGGACCTGCATGACGTTGGGTTCCTTTTTCGGGGTATGGTAGCTCATGGTGGTGGAGCTGGGTGAGCGTGGATTTTTTCTACCGCGTAGGAAAGATGAGGTGAGACGTGAGGCAAGCAAAGCATGGAGAATGGAGAGAAGGATGAGGATTTTGGATAAGTGAGAAGGGGAGAGAATTTAAAATTGGGTGAGATTGAAGAAGAATGTTGGAAATTGTCAAAAGTGGTTTTTTTTTACATTTTTCTATCAGTCACTTTCAATACGATTGTGTGTGCTCTTCTGGCTTATCTGTGGTGATCTGTATTGCTGCCAATTAGGGCATACAAGATGCGACAAAGAATGAACACCCATGAAACTCCAATGGGGCAGATGCAATTTTCAAATGGAAAAAAAGTAAAATTAGGACAGAATCCAGAAGAGTTCACAAAAAGCTCTCCATTTCATTATTTTTTCTGATTTTTTTCCACTTCAATGTTCACTTCTGCTTCTCTGTGTTTGTGCCTCTTCCTGGTCTCCTCCCTGCAGTACGATAAGTCACCATCTATTCTGAACTATGCCATATAAAATCCTAGCGTGTGGGTCTAATGGAAGTTTCCAGCTAGGAACTGGTGACAATGTCGATACAGACACACTACGAGAAATTTCCGTGGAAAACGCATCGAAACCCGTCCAGTTCGCCTTTGGTGGTAACCACACACTCATCCTCTTCGAAGACGGCCAAGTACACGCGTGTGGAGACAACTCACAGGGCCAATGTGGGGTTCAGAAGAAAGAGGTGATCAAGAGCTTCACAAGGATACCGGGGAAGTTCTCCAAAGTTGCAGCTGGGTGGGAGTTCTCGGTACTTCTATCTTGTGATGGAGATCTTTATAGTTGTGGCCATGGACCAAAGGGTGAGCTAGGATTAGGCGAAAAAACCACAGAGGCCGAAAGTTTGACTCGAGTTGAGTTACCCAAGGGTGTCAAAGCGAGCGATATTGCCGAAATCCAAGCTTCCATCAGCCATGTTCTTGTGAGAACCGCAGATGGGAAATTTGTGGGCTGGGGAGCTAGTCGGAAGGGCCAGTTGGGGAAAGTTGAGTTTCAGAAAACAAGTAAGGGCCAAAACAAACCCATTGGACAGATTTGGGAGCCCAGAATCGTGGACTTTTCAGGGTCCCAATATTGCATGGGAAGAGACCGCACGATAGTTGCAAAAGACAAAGAAAGAGGTGAAGAAATGCCTGGAATGAGTGATAACAATAAGATCAAGACTAATGGAATTGGAGTTGAAGAACAAAACTCAAAAGTTGGGATTGAGATTTCTGGAAAGGACCCGGAGTTCGTTGAGTGTGCTCCGCTCATAGTGAAGGCGATGTGGTCGTCAGTGCACTATACCCAACATGGCCAAAACGGCCTCGAAATAATTTCCAAAGGCAACAATCTGCACGGCCAGCTCTACAATTTCACAACACCCTCGCCAATTGTCGACTTTGAAGTTGGAAGCGAACATGGCATTGTGCTTCTCCAGGACAATACAGTGTATGCGTGGGGATGGGGAGAACACGGCAACTGCGGACCGAAACAGAAAGAAAGCGTCACTTTTGACTACCTAAATTTGATCTACTCGAGGCAAGAGAAAGTCGTGCAGTTGGCCTGCGGATTGGCAACCACATGGTTGGTGATTGAAATATAACTTAAAGAGGTTTGTGAGCCAAAAAGCACTAGCCAGTTTTTCGTACAGAATGTTGCGAGGTATCTTTCCCATATTCATCTAATGCCTGAAAAAAACGGGCTCAAAGATGGAAAATATGTTCAACGTCGTTGGTCTAGGACAAATGTATCGGCAGCGGATCAATGGTCTAGACATCCCGGAGGAAGTTTCGACTGAACACTGTCTTCTTTATTATCCAGAAGCCATAGCAAATCCACAATCCATTGTGCAGATGTTATGGCAGAGGGGAAGGGACGAAAAAAAATCGATGAACTCGAAAATGATTTCAAAATCCTGAAAATAACGGAAAACTCAAAATGTTGAAAATTCCAGTATTGTAATCTCAAAAGTAAAGAAATAGTTGGTATTACTCTTCTCGAGAAAGTGATGGATCGAATTTTCCAGCACTCACCAGAACTCGCACTGCGGCCGGGTAACCCTGCACTCCACAGTATAGATAGACAAGCAACTGCACAACCCTAGAGTGAACGTCAAGAATTACCTGACACCAATTTTTTCTTTGAGGCAATGTTCGGTGCAGTGTGCTCGGGAAGACCAATGGAGCTAGCCCGCCAGGTCGAGCCCACCAAATGGGTGTTCTCCATAGACAATGCTGCCAATGTCAACCACATAGCTGTGTTCTTGCTTCCCCAGACAGACTTCACGGACGTCAACTATACGGCGTTGGTGTACTTCCAGCTACCCAATCTGACCGATTTCAAGTTGCTCGGCGGCCTCAATCCGGCGAAACCATCGGCGATTTTCCGGTTGAACATCGCCAGCTCCAACCAGTCCCAACTGTCGCATTTGGCCGACGACGACGCCATGAACGACGACGAAGTCCCGGCTGCAAATACCAATTCCGTACTCAACATCGGAATCTCGATCGAGCCCACGCCGCACGCTGAGCAATTAATACAGCAGGAGCGATTTGCACCCAAGGCCATTCTACCTCCACCGAAAACCAGTGTTTCGCAGCCAGCTCCACAGCAGCCGCTGGAAATCGCCAGTTTGGCCAATAAGATCGTGAAGCACGCGTACAACTACTTGGGCAGCTTTATAGATGCGCTGGGGAAGGTGCCGATGAAGGCATTTGACAATTGGTGGGACAAGTTCAAGTTGAAGCTCGCCAACAACCCGAACTTCCTCAACGAGCTAGACTAGAGATTATTTGGCTGGTTGTCTATTGCTATACAGATCAGATCAAGTTGACTGCCACGAGAAGTGCGCCTGCGCCCACACAGGCCACGTTTGCACCGTTGGAGGTCGAGGCAGAACTGGAGCTGGAGTTGGAGCCAGAACTGGAAGCAGAACTGGAGCCAGATTTAGAGGTGGAGCCAGAGGCTGCGGCAGCGGAGGTCTCCATGGACATCCCGGACATCTCCGACATCTCCGACATGGCGTGGGTCATCACGGAAGTGCCCGAGGTCATCACCATCATGGAGCCCGACATGGACATGTCGTGGTCGTGGTCGGTGTGGTCAGCGTGGGCGACAGCGAGCGAGAAGGCGGTGGCAGCAGCAAGAAGGAAGTGCATCATAATTAAAGATTACTGGAAGGTGATTTTTTTTTAGAAGTGGGCATGCGGCTGTATTTATATTGTTTCGGTTTTCTTTCTCGGCGGCTAAGACGTGGCCGATCGGAGAAGTGTCTGTGCATTTTAGTCGGAGGCTTTTGCAGGCTCAAGTAGGTTTAAGAGTTTTGGGGACCTGGACTATCTAGAAATGTACGATAGATGACAATGAGAATGATTTTAATTGATGACAAAAATTTCACTTCGGACTGATATTATTATTTAATTAACTAAAGTCTTTTGCTGTTCGTGTATATCTTTCGTCGTTTGCACTGGTCCAAATTGGCTACTAAATTTGCTCGCACAATAGGTTCTGGAAATTAAGCTCGTAGACAGAAAACCGTGCACCCACAACCAGATGATTCCCAAACAAGATTTCAGAGCCATTTATTGAATTTGTTTTTCTCCGGATTCCAATTCAAGAAATTTACTTCCTAATAATTTTTTCATCTCCACCCTCTTCCTCTCTACACTTGTCTCATATTTCTGTCTTATATTCCATACAAACGGGTCTACATCAAGAGACCTCCGAGCACCGCGAAAAGCGCACCGCCGGCCAAAACTGGACCGGTGGCGCCAGCAGAAGAAGACGACGAGCTCTCGCCCGAGGAAGTGGACTCAGCCGCCGAGGAAGAGCCAGTCTTTGAGGCAGCACCAGCAGAGCCAGAGGAGCCAGAAGCACCGGAGCCAAGAGCCGCAGTCAAGCTGTGCAAGGCCGCAGACAAGGACAGATCCAAGGTGGGGATCGAAAACGATGCTGCGGAGCCGCCGGAGGTGGCGGTGGCGGTGGCGGAAAGCTGGCCAATGAGAGACTTCAACCACGAGTCGTAGGCAGCAGTATCGGTGTCTGCAATCAGAGACAAGGCATTGACGGCGTCGGACAAGTTGTCAGCAGCGGCGAGGGAAAGAGTGGCAGCCAAGGCAAAAACAGAGACCTTCATGATATTATTTTGTCTGTTTTTTTTTGTTTATTAAAGAGCGGTGTTGAGAAAATCTGGGTGGAAAATAAGGTGGGGAAGCCACCGGTATTTATACTATTTTTCAGCTGCGAAATGTGCGGGGCGCCGCACCAGGTGGTAGGCGAGAGTCCAACGTGTATGACAAATTGATCGAATATTTTTTTGTGATTATTACTTTCCGTGTTTTTCTTGTTGACACAACGGCCCCTCGGGTTTGTCTTGACCGTGTTTTCCCCGTTTTCGGTTGAGGTTGGCCAGCTTAAATTGCCCACTCCAACGCACAGAAGAAGCAGACCCTGCAGCACAGTGGATGGGAATTTCCGCTTTGGGTAAAGAGCAGGAAGTGCGAAAGTTGCATTTGCCATATTTGGACAGCCACCGTGTAGAAGGAGGAAGGAAAAGAAAAAGGAAGAAACTCGGAAGGAGAAAAAAAAAACAGGAAAAAAGAAACTAGGAAGGAGAACGATTAAAAGCTGTTTCTTCGATTATGTGAAATATTCACGGTTTCAGAATTTTGTGACTTCTCGATTTTGACGCGAGTGGATCTTTCACTATTTCCCCAGTATTTTCGCACCCAGAATTTACACCTATTAGAGAAATTTGGACACACATTAATCGCATGGACCAAAGCGATACATGGTGGGCCAGTTTGCTGATGTAAGGACCCATACTGCCTTGTCATGCTCTCACAATTTGAATCTTCCCAATTTAGCATCGCCTTCAATCACCTTTCGGATCAATGCTGCCAAACTCTCACTTGTTACTTGAGGCCAAGGCTCTTCTCAACTCTCGTGAGTCGAGTGTCGTACCCATCCATTGTCGCTCTCAAGTCTCTCTCATACTCAACAAGCAAATTGTCAATTCGTTTTGCCGCAGCCTTGAACTGGGTATTTGTCGCTTTCTATTCATCCAACGCACCACTGATTTCAGACACCGCGGACACCGAGACTGCCTTCGATTCCTTATTATCACCAGTATCACCAGCTTCAACATCGGAACTACCAGAACTATCTTTCTGATGTATCATATACTGCCAATATAATCTGTTCATCGCTGCGAGGATCTTATTTTCTTGCTGCACGGGAGTCAATCCCTGTACTTCCTTGGGTTTCATGGAGATGACTAGCTGGCCCTCCTGAAAAGCATCAGACCTATACTCTTTGCCCAAGGAGACCTCCAAATTGTAAAAATTTGAGGTCATTGTATCTCTTAGGATCAAGACTTGGGAGCCCGCAATTAGATGCTCCAGTGCTCTTTACTGTGTGTGACACTCTTCTCTATTCTGTGTTTGCCCTTTTTGCGAAGTGAGGTGCATGAACTCACATCTCAGGAGAGTGTGAGCCCTCAGGCAGAGATGGAAAGTGGGAAGAAACAAAAAGTGTGTTTCGGTAAAGCTGGGAATCATTTTTTGTTGTGTAGGTCAAAGTTAAACTGAGAACAATTCATTGTGATATAGAGTTATTGTCACACACACTGAATGGTGGGTTAATACTCAGATGCCATGACATGCACCAATGGGCAGAAGCTGAGAAGTATGGGTTGATAGAAACAACTCACCAGACATTCTAGAAAACGCCGAGAACGTCCAAAATTCTCCGTTTCACTCGTTTATGTGAATGAGTTAATTTTTCTCAAGAAACAATTTGTTAGTTCTGCCTCTCTGGTCTCACAAATCTAGGGTCCACTTTCTCCATAATTTTTGGCTGCGAAAAACCCACTAAGCCACCACATCTCCACTAATCTCAACGGACGACTACACTGACACACCCTAAAAAGATACTCTGAATCCATACAAATATGATCATTGATTCAACTGCAACTAAAAACAAACTCAAAATATAAAACAAACATCATAATTTACTTCACTTGCTTCTCACTCCTACAAGAGGAACAAGGGAATGCCGGCCAAGATGGCACCAGCCACAACCATGGGGCCCTGGACGTTTCCGCCAGCGCTGGAAGTCGAGGATGACCCAGAAGTCCCAGAACTGCCTCCCGTGGCTCTCGCCTGCGCAGCCACGCTCAGGTCGTCGTCGGAGTCTGTGTCGTCTGAACTGGTGGTGGTTGTTCTGGTGGTAGTGGCCCTGGTGCGGGTGGTGGAGTCCAGCTCGTCGTCCGAGTCGTCGGTGGTGGCGCGTGTGGTGGAGTCCAGCTCGTCGTCCGAGTCGTCGGTGGTGGCGCGTGTGGTGGCGCGTGTGGTGGTGGTGAAGTCCAGTTCGTCGTCGGTGTCGTCGTCACGGGTCCGGGACCTGGTGGTGGTGGTCGTGTCCAGCTCATCGTCGGTGTCATCGTCGGTGGTGGCTGTGGTGGTGGTCAAGGGCGTCCAGGTGTCTGACTCGTCGTCGGTGTCGTCGTCCAAAGTTGTGGTGACCGCGGTGTTGGTGGTCTGAGCAGCCAAGGAGTTGTTGTCGTCGTTGTCGTCAGCCAAGACGAAAGTAGCCTTCGAGGCCAAAAGGGAAGCGAGTGCAACACGAGAGAAGAGCATGATGGATTTGGTGGGAAGAAGTGGGTGCTTGAATTATTGAGGGAAATCGAAGAATACAGGAGAAACGGACTCATTATATAGTTTTCCGTGCACAGCCTTACGTGAAGAAAATTGTATTTTTAGAAGAATGGTCTCGGCCTGATCTGCGAGAATGTGGACCACAAGCTCAGAGATGGAGAAGACCCGCAGAGAAAGGAACAAAAAAAAGGAAAATTGAAAAATAATTTCTGAGCGAAGAAATTCCATTCAGACCTGACTCCATTTACTCTTTTTGAATTTTCCATACATTTTTTTTCTCTCACTTTTCTTCTCTGTCTCTTCTCTTTTCCTTCTTTTGCGCGTTGGAATGCCGAGATCAGGCACAGCCGGGGTAATGAAATTTGCCAAGACGATCAGTCAAGGGGGAAGCCTGGTGCTGAGCCACGATTCTGGATTAAGCCACAAGATTAGAGTCACGGGGAATGAACAATGCTAGGGAACACTGTTGACACTTTGACTGCTATATTTAGAATTCTGCTGTTTGAAAGAGAGATTGAGGTGGTGGGTAGTAAAGTTAGGTGTGTGTGGGTGAGACTCGCCAAGACAGGCAAATCGGGCATTGGGAAAAAGAGGAGGACAGAGGAGAAAAAGGGACGGAAGCAGGGAGAGTGTAAACGAGTCATGTGAATATTCAGGGTGGTGTCGTTTTTGTTGTTTTATTGCATTAGATGGAGCATTTAAGGATTCCATTGCTCTGGTTGGTATACTGCTTTCATTTATTTGATTGCGAGTATCAGAAAATAGTGGCTGCGAAAAACCAGTGTGAGGTAAATGTTAGATAGCACACAGATGTCAACACAAGAGAATGCAATACACGTTTAAGTTAAGGAGAAAATGAAATGAACAAAAGCTGATTGACTTTTATATGACTTAATTTTTTAAAATCAGTTTATCAGTTGATCAAATGTTGTCTCTGTGTGCTGCCCTTTTTGCTGTCTACTCCCTTACAGTTTTCGATGGAATTGCTCATATTTTATTCTTTCCCGTTTTCTTACAACAACAAGAACGAGAAGCTGCCCAAGAGAGCGCCGAAGGCCATAAGTGGGCGTGTTCCATCTGACCCGGCCGAAGTGGAGGAACCAGAAGCAGACTCAGAAGAACTGGCCCCAGACGCAGCAGAAGGAGATACAGTGCCAGAAGCTGAGCCAGAGCCAGATCTGGAACTTGATCCGGAACCTGAGCTTGAACTTCTTGTAGTTCCACTGCCTGTTTGTGTTGGTCTGGTGGTGCCTCCAGTTGCACTTCCAGTTGCACCAGAGGAGTCTTCACCCGTCACAGTGGCCGAGACCAAGTCGGAGAGGCCCGACAAGAACGGCGCATAGAGCGTGAAGGGGTTGCCCAGCTCAGAGTAGATGTGGTCCAAGTCTGTCTTGTACTTGGAGTAGAAACTGTAGTACCACCTAGATAAGGCAGCAGTATTGGACTGGATGGCATCAACAGCCGTTAAATCTTTAGAAACGTCGGATCTTCCATAGAAGGAAACCACCTCGCTCAAGTAGCCCAGATTCCACACCTGGTTGATGGCACTCTCGTAGTTGTCCCAGTAAGATTCATAGTCGTAGTCCGAAACCACATCGCCCAATTCCGAGTAGTAGTCGCCCAATTCCGTGAAGTAGTTGCCCAAATCTGAAAACTGGCCATAAGCGTCTGAGATTTGGCCGGCGGCGGCAGATAAAATGGCGTTGAGGTCAGTCGTTGCAGCCTGGGCTGAGGCCACAAGGACAAGTAGGGAAACCGAAGACAAACGCATGAGCCCGTGGAAATAGTTTTTGGAGTTCAAAAAAATAAGAATACAGAAAGTGGGTTCTTCAAGACTTGCTTTGCCGTTTTTCTGGTTTTTCCTTTTTTTGTCTGGGGAATTCTGCTTCTTTTATAGTCAGCCGCATGCCCGTATATGGTGCTGAGCCACACGTCAGCCACGCGGAAAGAAAAACTGTAACTGATATTTTGGTGACCCTATTGTGTAGGCTGAAACTGGCAAAGTCAAAGGGAGAAAGGAATTCCTATTTTTACTCGACGTCATTCAATTCCATTCAGCAACCTATGGCATTTTGCAGCCTAATAGCTAAGCCTCCCTTGACTACTTTGACTTTCCCCAGATGATATTTTCGATTTTGCCGGTCACGCTTCCAACGTGCCGCTGTGCCGATATTCTCAGTTTGTGTTAAATTTATTGGTCCGGTCGGGTTCATAACGGCCTACGGGCAAAGTACGGGCAACTCACCGTAAGTAGAATAGGTGGAAAGGAAAGGGAAAATGGGAATCTGTGATTGTGAAAAAAAAGTTGAGGCGGAGAGTCCGGAAACGCGTGACAGAAAAGCTTCTGAATTTGAGACTTTGCAAATCTCTTTTTGAAAATTTTAGTTCTATTGTCTTGACACTGTCATGTGGGCTGCGCACTGCATAATGGCGCTCATCTAATTCGTCTATCTAAACTGATAAATAAGAAGATGAGAGGAAATTGGAGATAAAATCAGGAATGTCTGAATTTCGAAAAGAAATCTGAAACCATGAACTTGTGCCTTTTTCTGATTTTCCATTTTTATACTTTTTCCACCATTTGCAGGATCTGTTGGCTGCACCCATTGTTCAGTAGTAAATCTCAATTGGGAAAGTATCTCGAACCAGGTGCAGGCCGCCATGTCCCAGATTGTTGGGCCCAAACAAAACCACAAAAAATCATCTCTGAAATCCAAACTAAAAAATGGTTCGTCTTGGCTGAGTCTCATAAATATCCGTATCCCTATCAAATCTTATAATCAGACAAGTGCAGCTTGAGTATCCCAATCACCGTATCTCCATGTCAAAAGACCCGTACACCAGCTGATCTCACTCGTAACAATCCCCTTGACGTCTCCTCCAGATTTACTTCATCAACACAAAACTCACTCACACTCAAAAATCTTAAATGGTGCAATCGCCGCTGGAGGACACCACACCCGTGCCTCCCGCCAAACCAAAAAGGCAGGCGCCCCAATTGCTCGTGTACAAGCCATTCACCAAAATCCAGCTTGTCATCTATGATATTTTCCTATGGATGTTCACGGTGATCTTCGACTGTTTTTTCCGGGAGATCAGACCGAGAGGAGCTTTCAGACTCCCCAAGCTGGGCCCGGTGATCTTTGTTGCTGCGCCGCACGCCAACCAGTTCGTGGACCCGTTGGTTTTGATGAACCAGGTGAGAAAAGAGGCTGGCCGCCATATCTCGTTTCTTATTGCAACTAAATCGTACAAACACGCTGTGATTGGCCCGTTGTCAAGGTTGCAACTTGCTATCCCCGTGTCACGTGCCCAGGATATGCTTGTGCCCGGAACAGGGAAGATCACTGTGGATTTCCAGACTGACGGTTTATTGGTCATTGGCAAGGGCACCAAGTTCACCGAGGAGTGCATGGTGAGAGGCCTTATAGCATTGCCCAAGTCGCTAGGGGCCTCGGAGATCGCCGAGATCCGCTCGGACACCGAGTTGTATATCCGGAAAGAGTTCAAGAGATCAGACAAGATTATCGAACTCTTGAAGAAAGGCACGCCGTTCAAAGTCGCCGACAAAATCGACCAGAAGCAAGTCTACGACTACGTGTTCAGCCACTTGAGCAACGGCCACTGCTTGGGGATCTTCCCCGAGGGAGGCTCGCACGACCGCACAGATTTGCTTCCATTGAAGGCAGGAGTGGCCATTATGGCTCTAGGAGCTATGAGCAACGACCCGAACTGCAACGTGAAGATCGTGCCGTGCGGAATGAACTACTTCAATGCGCACAAGTTCAGGTCTCGCGCAGTGATTGAGTTTGGGCACCCAATAGAGATCTCACGTGACTTGGTGGACAGATACAATGACCCAGAGACAAACAGAGACTCCGTGAAGGAGTTGTTGGAGACCATCACCACTGGATTGCGTGCGGTCACCGTGAACTGCACAGACTACGAGACGCTTATGATCGTCCAGGCTGCCAGAAGATTGTACGCTGGCAACTTTGCCCAGTACTTGCCGCTACCGATGGTCGTGGAGATGAACAGACGGTTGGTGTTGGGCTACGAAACGTTCCGGGACCGGCCCGACATGCAGCGGCTCAAGGAGAAGATTTTGCGGTACAATGATTTCTTGAAACAGATGCACTTGCCGGATCACCACGTGGAAGACTGCGACGAGACGCACAAGTTGAACTTGCTCCCCGTTTTCCTCTCGAGAATCGCTCGCTTGATCTTCTTCTTCATCTTGGCGTTACCCGGCGCAGTTCTTTTCTCGCCTGTGTTCATGCTTTCTAAGTATGTTTCCATGAAGAAGAAAAAGACGGCCTTGGCGAACTCCACGGTGAAAATCAAGGCGAACGACGTTGTGGCCACGTGGAAGATCTTAATCAGTATGGGTGCAGCTCCCTTGCTCTACAGTTTGTATGCTTCTTTGGGTACCTGGTACTGCAAGCATCACAACTACCTTTCTTCGTTTGGTCTCGTCAGTATGTGGTTCGTCTTGTATGCTTTGGGAGTGTTGGTGACATACTCTGCTTTGATTACCGGAGAGCAGGGCGTCGACCTACTTAAATCCATCAGACCGCTCTACCTCTCCATTTTCAACGGGTCTTCCATCACCGAATTAAAGCAACTCAGAAAGGAATTGAGCGAGGAAATCACCGAGGTCATCAACACATACGGCATAGAGCTCTTCCCGGACGATTTCAACTTGTTGGAGATCAAGGACCACGAGAAGAAGAACTCCATTTACGTCGACAGCGACGAGGAGGAGGAGATGAAGACCCAGGAGCTCAGAAACAGACGCAGAGCAAGAAAGAGAGCACAGAGAAAATTGGGGAAAACAGACGACGAGAATCTGTCAGATGCGTCTTCGGACAACTTCTCGCTGTCTCTGTCGGATGGCATTTCGCTCATGAACTCCAACTCGAGCTCGTACACCAATATTCCGCTCTTCTCAGACTACGATTTGCATGCGAACGCCAAGAACTCGCTGGTGGACATCAAGGGCTTGGCGTCAACTATTCACTCGTCTCTACCATCAACAGTCTCCATGGCTGACGATTTCAACCATAAGGCGCCATCCACACCCACCACAAGCAGCATTTCGCGGGACAACTCGCACATGGAGCTCAATTTTGGCGCGAGAGTTGATGCTAGCAAGTTGAGAAACCCAATCTCGCCAGAGAGTATACGGCACCGGCGGAAGCTCAGCGAGAAGATCAAGAACAAGGTGATGGAGAGCCGAGAAAGGGAGTAGTGGGAAGGGGAAAGGAAGGGAAGGGAAGAGAAAAGCAGAAAACTAAACGGAAAAGGAGTTATTTTGGATCAGTCAGACGTCTTTTCCAGCATTTGATCATGAATTTGTGAAAGCATTGTGGACTAAATAAGGTGTTCTCATGGTTCACTTTTCAATCTGCTAATTACATCTCCAGTGTCACGCTCCTCAATCGCTAATTGACGTTCGCCTGTCTCTCATAGAACTCCGCGACTTGGGTCGAAGTGGTGGCATCCTCCACTCCCTTATCGTCTCTGACCCTGATGAAACGCGGGAATCTCAAGGAAATGCCCTTGCCGTACTCCAGGTGGCCCGCTTTATATATCGGACTCAAGGACAAGTCTGCAGTGAGCACCTCAAACAACGTCGTTGGCTCGAGCCAGACGTCAGGCACAGCGTTGGAGTTCTTTGTGTCGTACACGTAAAAGGGCTTGGGCTGCGAGATCTCCGTTGGCTTGAGTTTGTTGTACAAGCTGACGAGGTCTTCATCGGAGAAGCCAGTGCCGATCTTGCAAGTCGTCTCGTACTCCCCGGTATCGTCATTATACGAAGCCAACAAAAAGCCACCGTAGGACCCAGTTCTCTTACCTTTGCCGACATAAGCACCCACGACAACAAGATCGAGCGAGTCGCCCACACCAGCAAGGTAGTCTTTTTTCAATTTGAGCCAGTTTCTCGACCGCTTCGATGGCTCGTAGTAGGAATCTGCCCCATGGAGCATCTTCACCATCAAACCCTCACACAGATCCTTCACGGACTTGTCCAAGAACGCCTGGAGCTCGTCCAAGTCCGAGGAGTCCTTGGCAGTTGCAAACTGGAATTTTCCTTCCAAAGGCGCAAAGTTCTCGTGCAAAATGGCTCTTCTGTCTGCAAACAGCTTGGTGATGAGTGACTGGCCGTTGTACAAGAGCAAATCAAAGGCAAACAAGCAGATGTGGACCTTGATGTCTTTCTCGTCGACGTCCTTTCTTTTCCGCGTCGAGAGCACCTGGAAAGGCAAGATCTTGTTCTTCTCCCTGTCCCAGGCCACGGCCTCGCAGTCCAAAATCATCAGTTTGGGGTTTTCTGCATTCGCCAGCTCGTTCGTCTCCTTGATGAAGTCCTTGACAATCGAAAGCAAGTCCGGGTACCGCTCAGACATATCCTCCGAGTTTCTCGAGTACACGCGGACTTCTCCATCGGGCAACAAGTGCACCTGTGCTCTTTCTCCATCGTACTTATACTCGCACGTGAACTCCTCGCCCTGGAATCTGTCCAAGACTTCGCCAATGGATTTCGTCGGTTTGGCCAACATCGGTTTGAGCGGCACGCCGGGAGTTAATTGGCAGTGGTCGAGCAAGTTCATGATTCCGTACTTGTGGGCGTTTCTGATGACAATCTCGTAGTTTGGAATCAACGAGAACGCCTCCCGGATGACATCCTCTGCTTTGGCCAAAGACTCCGGCGAGATTCTTTTGTTTGTCTTGTTCTCGAAATTTAGGAACGCCTGCGCCAAAGCCACCAACACGGTTTTCTCCGCCAAACCTATCCGCAACTTCCCCTCCAACGACCGTATTAGGAACTTCGCCTCGCTTGTTTTCGCGTCGCATGCAGTGAGCATCTTGTTGATGATGCCGATTTTCCTCGCTTGCGAGTCCTTTCCCGTGGACTTGGCGATACTCGTGAGATTCTCAAACACAACATCCACGTCCAACGACGCCGGCTTGAACATGGTCGGCTGGCCCGATCGGGACTTCTGCGCCACTAGTCCGAGGTCCCCGACCTCCTGGTAGTCTTTTTTAATTTTGGAGGGCGCTCTTCCGTAGCACTCGCTGATGGCTTTGATGAGCAAAGTCTCACCCAAACCCAATTCTAGATCCGGCTCGTAGTCGGGCCCCAATCTGTTGATGAACAAGTAGACGATTCTGACGAGTTTCTCCGGGTCCGGGAACTGCTCGAGAACCTCCAAGTAGAACTCCGAGACCATGGCGGTCATTTTCAAGCGGCCGGATTCCTGCTCGATTTTGTCGAGAACAGAGGTGATTTTCAGGTACGGGATCTTGGTTGTTGTGGCCAATTTCTGGTGGATGTGTTCCTTCTCGGAGATCTTGATGAGTTTTGCAGCGTCTTCCACCTCGTTGGACTCTGGCGTGGTCAGCTTGGACAGAGATTTAAGCTCAGAGTCTGCATTGGTCATTTCAACATCGGAAGAAGCATTCTGGGAACTGTCAATTGCTGGTTTGATGTTGTTTTTGTTCTCAATTGCAGGTTTCGATGGTGCCTTTTCCAATTTTTCCTCAGTTTCCACCTTGCTTGTGTTGTTAGTGGTAGCCAGTTTGGTCAGTTTGGTTGCCAGTTTGGTAGGCAGTTTGGTGGTTTTAGCAATCTTCTTTTGCGGCCCAGTTTCGCTTGCTGGTCGCTTCAGACCAAAGAATCGTAATATAGAAGGCTGGTCCATTCTTCTGGCGGAGATCTGGGTGGAAATTCTCAAGGCTGTTCTGGTGATTACGACGCGTCTCAAGTTGAAGAGGTACATATGGGGTCGTGTCTCGAGTGTGCGGGACCTATGTAGGAGGCAGCCAGGACTGGGGAAGAGGAAGCAGTGAGGCACTTTTGGAGAAATAAGAAAAAAGAGAAAAGAGGAAAAGACAAAAGACAGAAGGTTTGGTTGTGTTTTTAGAGTTTCTTATTTTTTTTTTTCTTTTAAATTTTATTGTGGACTTGTGTTGTGGTGAGTGTCTCACTTTCACAGCCAGGAGATTACAGTGGAGATTACAGTGTATAGGTAGACTGCACTAACATAGAGAGGGCCAGGACAGACACCAGTAATCAAAAAGAAGATAAAGATGAAATAAGTCTATGATATGTTTTTTTTTCTTTCAATTGAGAGGATGAAAGCACTGCAGCGACATGAAAGTATCTTTCTTGTTCTTGTGTCTTTTTATTTTTTTTTTGTCTTTCCATCTTGTCATGTTCCCATGTTCCATCTGGGGTCTTTTGTCTCTGTTCTCACTAGTATCTGGTTTTTTCCACTCACTCAGTGAACATCTCAACTCCACAAAGATCCACACCAGAAACAAAAGCAAAAAAAAATTTATAAAAAGAATTACCTCTCCCAAGACCCCAACTGTCCTAAGAATTGTTTAAAACCCTTTTCCAGATCTTTGAAACTCCCACTTCCTCGTCCTCTACCTCGTCCTCTACCTCTACTGTGTCGCGCACGACCATTCTCACCTTGAAAACAACTACTACTCTCCACACAAACTCGAACACACCTTCATTTCCCAATGCCTCTTTTCAGAGACGAAAACTTCCTTGTGGTGCATGCAGGGTCCGAGCACACCGTCTTCCTCTTCGGTTTGCTGGATTCCTTGACTCCTCCCCACTACAAAGTACCTACCGTCGTGTACTTGGACACAACCACCAACCAGTATCGGTCGACCAACCCAGAAGGGAAATTCCAGGAAATCTGGCCAATCAGAGGCGCGCGCATAGTCGACGTGAACGCTTTGCAGGCGCTCTTGAAGTTTGTCTTGCAGTCAATCATCCAGAGACACCCGATTCTCACCTTGAACCAGGTGCCGTTGTTGTTGCTCATTCCCTCGCTTTCATACGCACGTGCCGCCGTCGAGCAGCTCACAAAGTTCGTGTTCGAGCAATTGGAACTCACGGCGTTCAACGTGTTGGATCTCTCCGTCGCGGCGTCCATTGGCTTGGGCACTTCTGGCTCTTCCTTGGTCATCAACATTGGCCACGAGTCGACGCAATTAATGCCGGTTATCAGCGGCACCAGCGTCAAGTTTGCAGGCAAGAGAGTGAATGTGGGCGGCAAGACCATCGACGAGGAGTTATTGGCGTTGTTGCCGCAACTACTGACGGCCCAGATTGTGGCTTTGAAGAAGTCGCCTATATTCGAGGTTCTCAGCGGCCACGAGGCCAATTTCTACTCGATGGCGGATTTGGCCGAGTCCAAGGCCGCACCAGACGACGAGTTCGACGTGGCCAAGATTGTCACTGAGAATGGCGAAACGAAAGAAGAGGAAAAAGAGCTGAAGCCAAACAGCGAGTTGGAACACAACCTGTTTGTGGATCTGAACGGAGAGAAGATTGTCATTGGCAAGGAGCGGTTCCAGGGCACGGCCAAGCTTGTTGCCGCGCTCGCAGAGGCCATCTACGAGTGTTTGCTGATGGTGCCGGATGTGGAAAAAAGACAGGAATGCTACGACAACTTGGTGTTTGTGGGAGGCACGTCGTCGATTGCCGGCTTGAAACAGGCCGTTGTGCTCAGGTTGGTCGAGCAGTACTTGACCAAACCCGCTCCTTCCAAGAGCAAAAAGAAAAACGACTCCAACGGCGTGAACTCTGCTATTGCGGCCTATCAGCAGGCAGACGAGGCCAGCGAGAGCACGGGGGACTCGCAGGGCAACTTGCAGGTGCCATCATCGATCAAGTTGGTCAAGCACCCGGAGTATTTCCCCGAGTGGAAGAAACCAAAGGAGAGGGGTGGCTCGTGGGCAGACGTGTATGTTTTGGGCGGCCAGATCTACGCCAAGCAGGTATTTGGCGCCAACTCCAACCACGGCGGCGACTCCTTCATGGACACAGACACGTACGAGGAGCGCGGCCCGCAGGCTATCTGGGAGGTGTCCTTCTGATGTATCATAGAATGTAAAATACGGAGGCAGAGGTGTAGAAACAATACTAGAGATGTAGAGAAGATCACATTGGTCACAATCTCAAACTTTCAATTGTCAAAATTTCATCATTATTCATCATATTAATTATCCACGTTCTGAAGAAACCTCAGGTAGTTGGCTCTGGTGCCCAATACCAGTTTCTTCGTGTTCAGTCTTTCCAAAAGACTTTCCTGTTCTAGGCTCTTCAACTTGACCTCGTTCACCATGGGCAAGTCGGCGTCTAAATCATGCGGCATGCTCGCCACAGGCGGCAACGGCTTGTAAAATCTCTCCTTGGGCTCCTTGAAGTCACGCACGGCTCCGTTCATGTCCCGAAACTCCCGTACCTTAGTGTACTGGTCCCGCACGTCCCGGTACGGATCCTTCGGCCGGTCCAATGAAGCCGACGAGTGTCTTCTGTCGTCTCTGGACAATCTGACGGGGGACATTTTCGTTCTGTGCCTTGGCTTGTTGAGGTCTGTGCTGACCCTGGCGACTCTGGGCCGGACCAACTCGGGCTCTTCACGCAAGGGCGGAATGAACGGGCGCACGTCCCTCAATCTCTCCGAGACGACTTCTGTGGGCGTGGATTCCACACCAGGATGATTTGCAGCCATGTGTGCATGTGATAGTTGTGGGGAAGTGGCCAATGGGGAAACAGCGACTTTCTGGTCGGGCGCAGCTCCCAACTCCACGTTATTTGCAGATTTCAGGAATATCCCCAGCGTCTCTCCCCACAGTTTCCACAGATCCACCTTGATCCAGCCAGCCTTCCAGCACAAACCAACAAAGAAAGTGCCGTATATGAAGAACAACTTGAGGCCGTACGCCACGACTCCACCATAGTAGAGCAACATTGGCTGGGCCGCCAGCAAAGTGTACATTGTGGCCATGCCCAAGAAAAAGGGTAGAGACCACTCCATGAACTTCTCCACGGGGAACCTGGCTAGCCACAGCCGGTACCACACCATCAATGTGGCCACTGTTCCGGGTTCGGGCACGACCAGGTCCACGATCTTCTGTCGCTGTATTAGTTCGTCCATTGGCGTCATTGTTTCTGTTAGTGGACTGGAGTATGAGCTTGCTCTGGAGTGCGTATTGGCAGATGTATCGACTGCAATGTTGGGACTGGTGACAGATCCAGTGTTGACAGTAATGGAATTTGATGGCTCCTGTGATTTGTTGAGTCCAAACGGATTGTAGCCCAAATTCAACTTCTTGTTTTCAGCGCTCAAGTGTGCAGTGTTTTCTGTCTCCCGGGTGGTGGAGTCAGCCTTGTGTTGACTTGTAGCTGCATTAGGCAATGTGCGCAGCGGATCCTCTACATGGTATCCACACTCAATGAGCTCGTCGATGATTTTCTCGACGGATTCTTCTGTGGAGGACGACGGGGGCGGGGCCACGAGATCCAGCACTTTCGGCTCCTCCTTGCGGTAGATCCCGTCGGGCCCACGAACATAGCGGGCCTGTTTCTTGGTAGTTAGAGTAGCCATCCCATGGGGCTTAGATGAGGTGGGTGAGTGGGTGGGTGATTGTATAGAGGGGACTGGGGAGTCGAGCGGTTTGATTGGTGCACTGGAAAGGGTGGGCAGTGGAGGGCACCCTGAAGTAAAAAGTAAAACTTGAAAATTAAAATGTGGTTGAAAGGTGGGGATCGCGTGGTATTTATAGGCCGGTGGTGTATTTATATAGTGAGGGAATGGCCCGTGTAAATGGCCATGCGGAATTGATCGTTTCTGCCGCTTGCAGGACGCCACGAGATGCTCACAGTGTTAAACCACTCGGCTAAGCTGATGACAGCAATGGTGAGGAGACAAAAGAAAGGAGGGACGAAAAGGGGAGAGAAGAGGAGAGAAGGGGAGAAAAGCTGAAAATGAATTTCTGTCAAAACTTTCTTGGAGTTCATCAAACTTGGTGCTTTCTTGGGCCTTCTCATTACATTTCCTTTTGGGTGCAATTGCATGCATGAGTGCGAAGAGAATGTGGGAAAAGGTAAATAGAGTTGGGTGGAGATCGGAAAAGCCTGAAAATCTGGAAATAGGAATTTCAAGTTGAGTGATTGCGAGTCAGCCATGTAATGGATACAACTTCAAAATGACTTTCCTTTCTCTCCATTAGACTTGTTCCCTTCCTCCCTTGTCTTTCTCACTCCCTTCCTCCCTTCCTCCGTTGCTTATCTATGGTTGCAAGGTGTCACACGGAATCTCTGCAGGTGTAGACGACATGTGGAATGCACTAAAAGATAGACGATTGTGGCGACAAGTGAGATCAGTGGGTTGAAGATTGGTGGAGTTGAAGTTTGTGGTTGGAAAGATTGGACATGTTTTTTTGTGTCTGTGAAGTTTTGGGGACACCGGAAATGGCTGTGAAAAAAGGGAAAAAGACAGGGGGAAAGCATCCCATATTTATACTTTTCAATTCTGTTTTCAATTTCTGTTGCTGCTTTTTGGTGTTTCGCCATAACGTGATCTCAACTGATTACAGATCGGGACGTTACATTGCAATTCTGAGTGAATATCGAGATCATGGGGCCCCCAAGGCTGACAAAAACTGATTATCAACCAAATCTCTGAACTCATCGAAATTTTTTTTTTCTTCTCCACATTCAAGCTCACTTAATTCAAAAGTTGAAATTGATAATGATGTCATGAGTTATGAGCTTCTTTGCTACTCAAGACTTCATGGTTATCTCGGTTATGTATGGTCCACCAACAACTGATCCATCAACCAGCCAGAAACCGTGAACTAAAAAAAAAAAAAAGAAGAAAAGTCAAGAAAAGTTACAACGTTGATCGAAAACAGCAGCTCATTTTTTTGATACTCAATTTTTACTTTTAAATTCAAATCTTCCTCTTTCCTTCCCTTTCCATCTTGTGAGACTTCCTTTGCAATGCACAAGGGCCAATATTATCACCAGCCACATGTGGCGAAGTCACGGCTGTGCACTGAAGTTGCTCCAAACCTATTGTCGACAGTTTCACTTGAAGATCCGCTGGAGTTTTTTTTTTTTTTTTTGGGAGTTCGTGCCTTTCCGTGCCTTCTAGGGCCGTGCCTGTAATTGTGGCTAATGAAGGCTTGTGCGCATGGAAGCAGAGATAACCAGTGATTGCCTGGAAAATCAAAGAAAATGGGAAATTGAAAAAATTGGAAAATGGAAAAATGAAGAATCACATTTTCAATTCCAATCTTTAATTTGTATTTTCGGGAGTTTGAAGAAATTTTGGGAATATCGACTTGACTTGTAGATCCTCATCTCGTGTTTCATTCAATACTCCTATCTATGATCAGATGTTTTCTCAACCTACCTTGAAATTTCAACCATTCACTCACTGAGAAATTCTGAGAAGTGTCTTCATTGAAAAACCCGTACACCAACCACATTCAACCTGACCTTCCCAAAATCTTCGCCCGTTGGTGAATCTTCACTATGGTTATCTTTGGTTGCCGGCGCACGGAAGATTGAGCATTACGTCATGTGGCGTCGTGACAGAGAAGGAAAATGTCGTGCATATAGAATCACAGCCTGCACATAATGTGTTCCCAATGCGGCTCAATTAGGGATATTCCTGGCGCATTCACGGGTAGGAGTGCGAGTGGGAGTGGATGGACGGTCGACTTTCTCTGAGAGCAGGTTATATGCAGGACACACCATTTCCGCACCGAATTGGCTCCTTTCCACGTTAATACTACTCCACCGCCCACTTAATTGCGCTCGAGGTTTTCAGCTACCAAGTTCATTTGTTGACATTTGTGAATATTTTCCGGAAACTTTCAGGTTGTGCATATTAGGTGACCGTTTACCCGCTGTTTCCCCAGTTTCAACCCCATTCACATTTCCATTGCTTGCTTTCCATCCCTGGCAATTTCCACCGGATATAACCACGACAAAAGTTGAAAACTAGACGCTGAAAAATGTCCGTCTACCAAACCACAGGCCGTCCTCTCTCCCAGCAGGCTTTGTACCAGCAAAAATTGAGACAAGGCGTCTACAATGCCCCTGGCAAGCCAATTGTTGGAGTCAGCTCTAACGCCTCAGACGCTGCCGCTTTGTTGGCTGCTTCCTCGGACTTAACCGTGAAACCATCGTACGAGCGGTTACAGGCTGCCCCTGAAGCTCAGAACGCTGCTTTGGCGGCTAAAAAAGAGGAGATTTTGGCCTGGAAAAGGGGTCAATCTGACCCTTTGGCAGACGCTGCCGCCAGCTCCGCCAAGGCCTCGGGCCCTGTCTCGGGTCCAAAGAGCGAGTTGGGTGTTCCTGCTTACAACAAGGGCTCCGTGTACAGAGCCGCCACCAACAACTCCACTCTGACCATGACCTCGAGAACTACCCCTGAGAAGTCTGTGTCGAAGCACGGGTTGGCGTCGAAGTCTTCGACCATCACTTCCGCGTCGCTCAACATTGGCAAGATTTCGCAGTTGGCCGACAAGAACTCGTCGCAGTTGCTTAACAACCGGTTCAACCCGGAGCAGGACTACCGGTCGGGAATCTCCACTGCTCCTACCCAGTTTTTGACCAGCGACGAGGAGAAATTAGCCGCCCAGGGTGCTGGCCGCTCGTTGACCATGAAACACGGCGCGGGCTACTCGGACTCGGTGTCCCTGCAGAAAAGAACTAAGACATTCCAGGCTGCAGATGTGGTGGACGCCACTTTGTTGGCTGCCGCCAGTGCTAAGGCCAACGAGCGCTTGAACTCGATCAGAGCTTCTGAGCCCGTCAACTTGAGGGAGCAGGCGCTTGTGTACAGCAAGGCGTTGGCCACTGCCCAGAAGAACTCCGAGGAGAGATTGAAGAACAACAAGGCCGGCATGGTGGACTTGGGCGGAGGCTTGCAGTTGCCATACGCCGAGGTCGACAAGTTGGCCTCGTTGATTGTGCAGCCTGTCTTGGCCGACCTTTCCCAGAAAGCAGGCGCAAAGCGCGAGAGTGACGCCAAGCAGAAACTGAAGCACGCTGAATTGCTGCGTTTGCACCATAAGGCCAAAGTGGACGACTTCAACCGCAAGCAGCAGGAGAAGGCCGACAGAAAGCAGGCCGAGAAGGACAGAATTGCTGCCAACGAGGGCAGAAAGAAGGACGAGGACGGAATCTACGCTGCCTACCAAGGCGAGCGCAACACCGAGGTCGACGAGAAGTCCAAGGAGCTCAAGGAGTTGGAGGAGAAGTATGCAGGTGAGAAGGAGGAATTGTTGAAGCAGAAACAAGAAAACGAGGATGCTATCCAAGAAGAGGAGTCTGGCTTGATTGCTGAGCGCAAGGAGGAATTGGAGAAAATGCAGTCCGAGAGAGACGAGGAGTTGAAGCCCACACTCGACGAGTTGAAGATCGAGTCCGAGAAGTTGAAGGAATTGACCGACTCCAAGACTCAATTGGAAAGCGAGGTTTCCGCCGGCGAGAAGTTGCAGGAGGAGTACGAGGCAAAGATCGCCGAGTTGAAGGAGAAGTTGGAGCAGGCCAAGACTGACATTGAGGCTACGACAACTGAGCTTGAGGAGACTACGGGCAAGCGCGAGACCACCGATAAGGAGGTCGAGGAGTTGCAAACCAGCAAGGCCACTGAGGACGAGACCGCCGAGAACTCGCACAAGGAGTTGGACGAGCAGTTGGCGCAATTGGAGAAGGAGAAGGAGGAGCACCTCACCACCAAGGCCGCGCACAAGAAGGACATTTTGCTGGAGATCGACGAGCAGATTAAGGACGAGCACAAGATCAACAAGGAGTTGCCTGAGCACTTGCGTTTCGATGTCGACGAGGCCAAGTTCCGCGACACGGGCTCTCTCTTCAGTGCTGAGGAGCCTGTCAAGGAGGAGAAGGTTGAGGCTGTTGCACCAACGACCGAGACTCCCGCGACCAAGCCAGCAGCCGCTCCCAAGAAAGCTGTTTCCAAGGACTCCAAGGATTCCAAAAAGGGCTTCCGCTCGAAGTTGAGCAGCTTCAAGAATGCATTCAAGACGCCGCAACCAGCCAAGCCTGCAGCAGCAGCAAAGACCACCAAGCCTGCCACTGTCTCGTCTACGCTCAAAAAAGAGGAGAAGCCCGCCGAAGTTAAGCCAGTGGCATCCTCGACTGACGCGGAGAAGAGAAAGTCAGCCGACTTGTCGAACTACGAGGAGGAAATCTCCATCAAGGACGATCGCTCAAAGAAAGGAGGACTTTTCAAAGAAGAGATCTAAACCCCCGCCCCGGCGGCCATTTTTTAATTCACTTGTCATCCCTGTGTATCAGTATGTATCAAAATTGTTCAGATTTAGAGGGTGTAGGGAACGTAGGAAATGGAGATGTTGGACCAAATGTGAAAATCTCGAAATGGATAAAGTAGAACTGGAAGAGTAGTGGATTTCTTGGTGCTTGTGTGCACTACTTCACTAAACCTACTACTGATCAAAAACAAAAGGGTACACCAAAACACCCATATTCCAGCCAAAAATTTCATAGCAACATGTCTGAAACGTCAAAATCACCCATCCAAACGTTCCTAGCCAACTACAATTTCAAAATCGCCAACGCGTCCCAGGAATATATCGACCGCAGGAAGAAACAGATGGTTTTGTTCATGACCGCAGCTGCCGTCACCATCTTCACCTCCAGGTTCGCATACAAGTCCACAATCACCCGCCAGTACGTCCCGCTGCTCTTCCAAGGCAACCACTCGCCGCCATTGGGCTACAACTTCACCACAGACGCCGCCGTGGCCGTGGGAACAGGCACCATGCTTTGTGCGTCAGTATCGTCAATGATCACATTCGGCACGTGCTGGATTTTGGATGTTTCGAGTTTCAAGGAGTTTGGGTGGAGAATGAAGCTGGTTTTGGGTGGCGGAGAGCAGGAACAGAGACTTTCTCAGATGCCCATGGACGACGACACTGCGTATATCCAGGATGGCATAAATGACTTGTTGGACGGGAAAATCGAGGTGAATTTCGATGAGGAGTAGGTCTGGAGAGAAGGGAGAGAAGGGGAGAGAAAGAGAAGGGGAGTGTGGAACCTGGAGGTAGACAATGTACATAGTGGAGAGAAGGGAGGGAAATAGACAGACAGGGGAGGAGAAAAAGAGAAGTAAACAGAAAGGATTGTCATTCAGAGTAGGGAGAAAAGATATCGAGTGTTGGAGGTTTGAATTGTATCGATTTTTCAGGATTGTTGTGTTCCTGTTATAGGTGGAATGGAGATATGAATGGGGATTCAGAACCAAGAAAGACGATAATGGAAAAGACAGATAAGTTTGGTTTTGAATAGATTTTTCTGGAGAAAGGAAAAAAAAAACAGTTTTAAAAATTTAAAAACCACAATCTCAACTTCGGTCTATGTCTGCCTATTGCTGATAGTACTTACTACACTGAAGAGACAGGACCAACAGAAAGAAGATGTCAGGGCTCCATTATTTCCAGCAAACACCATCAATTACACCAAAGCAACCTCTCAAAGTTTCAATCATCTCCTGGTTCATTCTTTTCCTTTCTGTTCTTTTTTTTTTTTTTTCTCTTCTCTCTTCTTTTCTCCTTCTCGTCTATCTCAGGTCAACAGTATGCTGGCTGCATGCACGTAATTTACCGTGTTGGGAAATCATCGCGCTATCACTTAACCACATTTATTCCACCGCCAAACATCCTGATCTCACTGAAAAGTCGGAAGATCCTTTCTTAATAAGGCAAAAAAACACTCACTCAACACTCACTTTCACTCACACAGCAAAATTCCAGCATGGCCCGCTTGTCTACGGCAGCTTCCAGACCCAGGGAAACAGGGGTATACAGAAATCTACCTGGAGACCCAGTGACCCCAGGAATAAGGAAAAGAAGGTACAGGCCAGGCACCAATGCATTAAGGGAGATCCGGCAATTCCAGAAATCCACAGATTTGTTGCTCAGAAAGCTACCGTTTGCTCGGTTGGTGAAGGAAATCGCTGAAAATTACATTGGGGTAGATTACGGAATCCGGTGGCAGTCCAATGCGGTTTTGGCTTTGCAAGAGGCGTGTGAGGCGTTCTTGATTCATTTGCTAGAGGATACGAATTTGTGTGCCATTCACGCGAAACGGGTCACCATCATGCAAAAGGATATCCAGCTCGCAAGAAGAATCCGTGGTCAGGTATAGGGTAAGGATGAGAAGAAAGAGAGAGAGAGAGAGAGAAGAGAAAAGGGACAAGAGAATGAGAATGAGAGAAAGAATGAGCACATTGCTCTTCTCGTTTCGTCCAGTGTATCAATATTTCCAATGTACAATATAAATCAAACAGATTCCCAAGTAGTTCCCTGTACCATGTTCCTGTGCCATGTTCCTGTGCCATGTTCCTGTGCCATGTTCCTGTGCCATGTTCCGTTCCGTTTTCCGTTCCTGTTCTTCTCCTCAAGCTTCCTGTCCGCCGTCAGACAGCACGCTCCGTTTTCGCCCGCCACGATTGTGAGGGTTTGGGTTCCCGTATATGATCGTGGTGGTGCCGTTGGCGTTCACCTTGAAGTGCGTCTTGGAGTGCTGCGCCAAGTTGTCTGACCGCGAGAACTTCTTGTCGCAGTATTTGCAGTGGAACGGACGGATGTTTGAGTGGACTGACCGAATGTGCCGCTTCAAGTGTTCCAGACGCTTGAATTGCTTGTCACATTCAGGACATGGGAAGGGTTTGGGCTCGTCGTCGCCCTCCGCCAAACTGGGCTGCCGACTGGCCAGTTTCGAGTCGAGCACATACCCGTTGTGTTCGTGGCCAGAGTGGCCCATGTGGTGCTCGGAGACATCGCGGAACTCATGCTCGTGTTGCTCCAGATGCAGCGAAGTAGGCACCAGCCGCAACACCTCTTCCGAGGGAAGCGGGGTCATGGGTTGGAACTGCGGCGTGTACGCCATGCTGGGCAGCAGCGAGTTGGGGAACACCTGTGGCGGCACCGTATCCTCTGGAATAGATGTCGTGGCCAGCTTCCGCCTCTTCCTCTTGATGATAGGTACAGACCTTTGTGGGCTCATGTCGGGCCTGTTCGGAATCACCTGGATGGAGTTGCGGCGCTTCCAGTTTGGCTTGGCAATGCCTGTAGGGTTGCGCAACGCCGCCCCGTCCGGCTTCTCCGAAATGATGTTCTCCGTGTTGTTGAGCCAGTACGTAATTGCGCTCACGCACTCGTCATTCATCACATAGGTGTTTTGAGGGTTGATCCCCGTCAGCTCATCGCTATTCGCCAGA
Organism: Sungouiella suratensis; assembly: GCA_030566815.1. NCBI lineage: Eukaryota > Fungi > Ascomycota > Pichiomycetes > Serinales > Metschnikowiaceae > Sungouiella > Sungouiella suratensis. The sequence continues at coordinate 398,800 of JAKUAV010000007.1, read as the reverse complement.
GGAGGCATTTCGTGCATTCCGGGGATAGTCGCAAGCCCATTGGCTACGACTTCCTGACCCATGTAGTCGACATCAGTCAACTCACTTGCGCGGGAGAAGAAAGTCAGTAGAGAAGGCGACAGCACCGAGGAGGGCAAAATGTAGCGGGTGTTGACCGGGGGAGCGTTCTGGCCCGCAGAAACAGAGCCCCCGATCGAGTGCTGGACATTGCCCAAGAGCTGGCGTGGGTTGATGGTGCGTTCTTCCAGAGACAGCACACTCTCAAGCATAGCCGCCGAAAGGTCTGGCGTGGGCAGCTCCAGCTTGTGCGGGTGCAAGGACATGCGATTCAACTGCTCCACAGCGCTGGAGAACCGCCGGCGGTGGCTGTAGTGCAAGTTGGCATCGAATTTCTGAGGGGACGCCAACGACATGTCTGGCGTGGTGATGGTCAGCTGCAAGGCGTTATAGGGCAACGTGGCCAACAGCAGGGTCAGCAGCGAGTTCTCTGCGTCCTGGACGCCCACGTAGGGGTCGGCGTAGGGCGTGTAAGAAGAACCCGGCGTGTAATTAAAGAAAATCTCATCATTCAAGTCGATTCCGTCCGAGTTGACCGTGGTGAGCGAAGCTGGCGGCGGAATCCATTCCTGGCCATTCTGAGGGGGCTGTGGTTGCTGGGGAGCAGCGTGCAAGGCCAGAGCACCAAGTATCAGGTGGTTTAGACCAAGTGGTGGTGGGTTAGACATGGCGATAACCGGTAATAATTGCTGTGGCGATAACAGAGGCTAAAATTAGCAGCAGCAGGGGGTGTTTTGTTTTTCGATGCGAGCAGAGTTTGTATCTGTTAAGATTTTTTTGTTGAAGTTTTCTTTCTGAAGTGTGTTCAACCACACAGAAAATGAAGATGTGACTGGGTGGAGTTTTTAGTAACAAAGTGGTTAGAAATCAGCCCTATATGTCTGCAGGAAGGTATTGCCTCGATAGATAACGCCCGGTTCGGCACCGTGAGGCAGAGCGAAAAAAAGAGGAAAAGTGGGGAAACGGGGAGGAGGGAATGGCGGTGTATTTATACCCAGAGCCAAAAAGAGTGACGTGTTCTGTTCTTTTCAAAACCCCGTAGCCGCCGAATATAAATACAGCTCGATTCCCACAATTTTTTTCTCTTCGGTATACCTCGGGGTACTGTGGGGTGGTGTGGTGCGCATGAGGTGATTGTCTCTGCAGGACGGCCCAGATAGAGCGCCAGGCATAAGGAAGACCAACCACAGAAAAAAAAAAGAAAAAAAAACAGGAAAAGAAAATTGAGAGAGGCGAATTCAGATTTTGGTGCTCAGTTTTGTGCTCGAACTTCAGCAATTTCATAAGCATTCTCTCTGACTCTGTTCCACTGGTTTGCATGTGGCTCTCTGTGCACAGGAGGATTTGCAACTAATTCGGTTTGTACTGGTCACCGGTGATGTGGCTGCATCAACACAGCAACTATAACCCAGAGAACAATATGCGGAATCTCTTGGTGAAATTGGTGAGGCTCCAGAATCTGGGACGAGGACGAGACGGAGGAAGACAGAGGGAGACACTTTCTTTATGTATCGTTGTTGTTGTTTTTTTTTTGCAGTTTTTTCCTGTGAAGTTTTGGGTGTGGGTGGAGAAGTACCAGTTGAAATTTTTGTGAGCTTTTTTTGCGTCTTATTTTCTGGACTGAACACACTGTGTGTTTGAACAGGAAGCCGGAGATACCGCCGGAGATAGCAGCCAAAACGAGCAGCTCCAAAGTTCACACTGAAATGATTTCATTTTCAGATTTCTCAAATTCCGAAAAGTTCTTATCGTCGATTTTAGAGATTCTTCATGTGCCGTTCTTTATCGTGATTGTTCGCAGCTGATAACCTATACAGGCATACTGGTGCACAGCACATGAAAGTGAAGAACAAGAGAAAAAAAAAGAGAGAGAAAAAAAGAAAAAACAAAGAAATGAACAAAAATCAGATTTTGTGGTTTCTTCTTTATGATTATTTCACTTGTTTCTGTTTCTTTCTGTTTCTGCCTCTTGTTATGTGTGTGTCTGCTCACTTTCAGAATGCGATAAAGATTCTCAGCAGAAGAGAAACCCCAATGAGAATTTGAGGAAAAGTTCAAGAAAAGATTTCATTCGACTAAAAAAAATTCATTCACCATCAATGACACTCACTCTCATTGGTCAGTTTTTTCGTTTCTTAAAATTATTACATGGGTTTTGTTCCTCCTCTCTTCCTCCTGAACTTCCCTTCCCTTTTCCTTCTCCTACACTGCTGTTTCCTTTCCGAGTTATTAAATATTAGTTTCTCAGCGTCTTCCCTCGCTGACCTCCTCGGCCTCAACATCCTCGCTGGCCTCCACACTATCGGTGTGCGTTTCCTCTTCGGGAGATTTGGAGTCTATGGGTCCAGTCTCAATGTCCTCTTTGGCGTCACCGGCTAAAATCCACTTCTTCATAAACCTCACCAAAACTTGCGCCGTCATCACTTGCTCGGCCTGGTACAACACCAAGGGCACAAGCAACACTCCCAACTTCGGGTTGTTGGAGCCGTACTGGGAAGAAACAAGCGAGACACCCAAAGCGGCAGTTTTCGCCGGCCCACACAACATCACAGAAACAGTGTCTCTGCGGTTATAGTAGAATGGTCTGAACACCTTGTAGCACCACGTGTACGTCTTCGACAGCTCCGGAGTTGGCTCCAGAGACAAGTAGTATGGGATGAAGGGCGGTCTGGAGTAGAAAAACACAAAGATGGTGAAGAACAAGTAGATGCCGATGTTGAAGAAGACCAAGAAGATGATCAGCGCGTGGCTGACCGATGTGAAGGCGTCTTGTGCAAAAGCAGTCGAGAACGACTGGAACATGATCAAAAGCAACATGAAAGACCCAACCTTGCTCAACCTGAAAGTGGTCAATGTCCACTTCACCTGTTTGGGCCAGATGTTCTGCACCACTTGGCCAACGAAAAGCGGCACAAACACCGACAAGCCGATCTGCTTCATGACGTTCCTGTACAACACCAGCACGGAGCTGGAGCCTGCCGGGTTGCCAAAAGCCCACGTTCCCGTCATGTACATCTGCACCAACGCAGGGGTGATGAACGCGCCAAGCAAGTTGCCAATGACAACCTCACACGTGGTCAACACAAAATTGCCGCCCGCCTGCTTGGTCATCACCACGTTGGAGCTGACAGTGGTTGGACACGAGTGGGTGACGATGAGACCCACAAGCAACCAATCATCGATGGCGCCATCATGCGAGGCCTTGATTCCGGTGGCGATTCCGTAAATGATAGCCGACGTGATCAAGAAAGACGAGCTTAAAACAGTGAAATGAGCTCGCCAGTGAGCAATGTTCGAGAGCAAGTCTTTGGTTGCCATGGACAAACCGGAGATCAAGAAAATCACCGCCACCGCTCCGTACTCGATGGAGTATTCGGCCCGGATGGTTCCTCCCTGTTTGGCAAACTCAGGGAACGAATGGGCCAACGCAATGAAAACACCCAAAAGCACGAAAAACCACTGTGCTAGAAGAAAGTCGTAGACTGCCTTGGTCCACTTGTATAGCTTTGACAGTTTGATGGATTCGATGTTCATGCTGACTGAGACAAAGCTGGGATGTGCGAATAAATAAATGCAAAAGAAAAAAATGCAAAAGTGAATATGAGTTGAGGAGGCGGTTGGTGGTTTTTGGTATGCTATATATACTGGTAGGAGATTATATTCCGGTGACGTGCACGTGACCTGCGCGGACCGGCAGCGATCCGATAGTTACAATGCGGCGTAACTTTAGATGTTCTTTTTCGGGAATAACGACAAAATGGGCCGTATCGCCGAGGCACCCTGGACCTTGGTAAAGTGAATGGAACCCCACGAGAAAAATATTCCAGGAGTAGAATTGAGTATTCTGTGGCTATATTTGGCTGAGAGAAGTGGTTTTTACTGTCACTTTTAAGGATTTTCCAACTGAAAGGTGTCTGTATTGGTGATTTGACAGGTTTTCAGGAAGAATTGGAGAACCGTCCGAGAAATAGACGAAAACAAAATAATTTGTGTTCATTTATGCTTTTTTGGCATTGTAGCGTGATTATAACCATACTCTTAATGTGAGCAGTATACTTTTCAGAGAATTCCAGATATTTGTAGTCTCCATATAGTTGGGTGCAACATAGTAAAATCCAGGCAGATAATGCACAGGAACAGCTTTTATAAGTTGAAGCAAGAACGGAAACACAAAAGATGAGAGAACTTTAAACTCGAAAAATTTTTAAACCTCTCTTCAATCATTCGCGTCAAGCTATCTCTTCCTTTTTTTCTTTCCCGTCCCTTCTGTTTTTTTTTTGTGCTCATGAAATTTCTCTCCTTCGATTCTCGTATCTGCTCGCTATAATTCCACTCTAATTTGAAACACATGAATTATACATAAGCGAGAGAAAACGCAGATCAGGCCCTAATTTCAGAAACAAAGGCACAATTTTTAAAAACAGAGAAACAAAGGGATTTCCAAATTCTTTTTGAAATTCCCAGATTCTGTCTGTTTCTGTTCTTCCCCGTAGTTTCTCTGGTGTGCACACTGGACCATTGCTTGACTGTGACGGTAACAAACCATAAGGATATACACTCACTGATTCAGCCAAAGTATTCCCAAAAAGTTTTAGTTTCAGCATTTTTTTTAGCTTCAATTCCAATTCCAGGGTTCCGCCGCTGGTTTCAACCTGCAAATCTATTTCACTTGTTCCCTGCAATTTCACATTGGAAAGCCTCATCACACTTCCGTTTTAGGCAAGACGTAAACACAGCCAAACAACAACTCCATTTCCTTTCTGAACTTTCCAAAGAAAATACAAACCAGACAGTCGGCGAAGACCATTCAAGAGAAACCAACGCAAAATCAAAACTCAGATTTCAATTTTTCGGCAATTTCAAACAAAAACACATCCACCGTTTTCATGAACTCCGAACAGGCATTTGTCAACCAGTTCTGGGGCCAAGCGGACGGCGGGTTCCCCGTGGCGCAAACGAGAATCAAGAACTCGCTAACGACCTTGGAAGAGTTGCTTTTTTTCTACAAAGAGCGCATTGCAATTGAGAAAGAGTACAACAAGAAGTTGGAGAAACTCAATGGCCAGGCGGTTTTGGGGTCTGGCGAAACGGGCACTTTGAAAGTGGCCCTAGACAAGTTGCAGACGGAGAGCAGGAACATGGTGGTGCAGAACGGGAAGTTCCAAAGAAATGTGGCGTTGCAGAACTACGAGAAGCTCCATAATTTCTACCAGATCTACACGAAGAACACCAGCAAGATAGAAACACACATGGCGAAGGTTTTGGCGAGGAAAAAGGACGTCAGACAGCACTTGGAGAGCGCCAAGGACAAGTACAGGGCGGACTGCAGCCAGACCAAGTCGCTAACCTTGCTTTGCCAGACCACCTGGGGCAAGGAACTCGACAGAAACACCGCCAAACTCAGCAAGATCCGCAACGGCTTGAGCCAGTTGAAACTGCAGTACCAGGCATCCTTGAAGGCCTATAAAGACATCCACGAGGTGTGGGTGCGCGACTGGACGATTGCGCTTCTGAACTTGTACCAGTTGGAAATCGAGAGGATCCAGATGTGCAAGCTCAACTGTTTCAGCTACTGCAACAACATAGCGCTGCTCTGCGTGGACTTGGACCACTGTGCAGACGTGGCGCGTGGTCTGTTTGCGAAGATCGCCGCTCCAAAGGATATCCACGACTATGCTGACGTATACGGCACCGGAGACAAGATCTTGCAGCCACCGGGATTTGTGGACTTCATGGCGGGGTACGACGAGGACGAGAGCGAGAAGTTCGTGGTTGCAGACTTCAAGGACCCGGACTTCTCGCAGATCTTGACCAGAACCTTCTCGGTGCAGTCAGGAATGAGAGCCAGTCCCAAGAATGTGAGCAGTGGTGTCAATATGAACCAGAACATGAACCAGAAATTGAGCCAGAATGCTGGGTTGAATGCTGGGTTGAATGTGAGTCCAGGTGGGTCGCCCCAGGCAGACAGCACGCACATATCGGGACGAAATGTCAACATGAACGGTTCGCCAAAGCAGAAACTGCCCATGACGAAGACACTACCGCCAATCAGAGAGCCGCTTGTTTCTGAGCGCTACGACCAGCCGAAGTTTGAGCTTCCACAGGACTTGGCACCGAACTCCAGGAAAACCGACCGCGTCGACAGCGCAGAACTGGGCAACTTGGTGAACGTGAATGGCAACAGTCTCAGTAACTTAAATGGCAACTTGGGTGGCTTAAATGGCAACTTGGGTGGAGCAGCAAGAGAGTCTCCTGGATTTGGTCACCAGGGATTCGGTGATAACCTCGGAGTCAACCTTCTGAATGGACTCCCGCCAACACAAAATGGAAAGTTGATGACCATCAGAAAGATGCCGCTGAGAAACTCCGCGTACACGCTGGGCGAGGAGCACGACGTGTTTGACGAAAAACTCAAGAACTCCAACGGATCCTCCGAGTACTCAAACACGACATACAGCAACACGAATTCGAACCGGCTGTGGTCTTCGCCGCGACGCAAGGAACGTTCTGTGCATGAGGTGCAAGCGCAGATCAACAGGAGACTGCGCGACATGACGGATGTGTTTGCTGACGTGGCTGCAAAACCCAGACCGAAGAGCGAGGTGCACATAGCCAAGGACTTCTCGATCGACTTCATGGCGAAAGCTTTGGAGGACTTGAATGCAGGCGGAGACGGCGATGTTACTCAGTTTAGGCGGTCGGTGAGAGAAGCCAGTCGTGGCAGTCAGTCGAATCTGACTCTTGTGCAGAAAAGACCACCCTCAGATTTCGTCAACGACAGAGACGAGCTCGCGACAAGAAGAGACACCATCCTGTTCCGGAAACCCAGACCGAAGTCCATGGTGGACGCCGCTCTCAACTACCGAGATGGGAAAAGCCAAACCGAAACGTCGCCTGCCAATACTTCCACTGGTCACTCCTTTGGTCACTCCATCGGAAATTCTATTGGAAATTCTATTGGCAACTCCACGCAGAATCTCATTGAGAACTCCTCGGGCACGATCGTCAGAAACACAAACCGCAGACTGTTGCTGCGGTCGCCCACGAAGCTGTACACGAACTTGAACGAGCTCATCGAGAAAGTCACGCCGGTGACCCGCAACAAGTACGAAACCAAGGCCGTGGCCAAGTACACATACAACTCGCGGGAAGGAGGCGAGTTGGCGTTCCACAAGGGCTGGCACATGTATGTGATCCACAAGCAGGAGGACAACTGGTACGTGTGTGAGCTCGGAGAGAACTGCGGCGTGCACAGGGGCCGGGTCGGGTTGGTGCCGTACAATTACGTTGTGGAAGGCGACCGGGTTTTTTAGGAAATGGACAGGACCAGGAAAGGAATAGAGTAGGAGGAGGAGGAAGATGGAGAGGGACATGGATAGAAAAAAGAAAAGTGAGTAGGGTATTAGGGAAGATGTGAATGAGAAACTGAAGAGCGGCAAGATCTTTCTCGGTATTGTTCTTCTGGATTTCTTTCATTTCCACTTACTTCTTTTGGCCCTTAGTGTTTCCTGTTCTCATACATTTGACTTTTCGCAGCAATAGAAATTGAGCAAGAAGTTGACCATTCAGAAAAAGTCTCATAGTTTGGCATTCAAAATGAAAATATTGCAATGTTTGATTTTTTTTTTAATGAGTTCGGTGTATTTGTTACACCTTCATCCAAATGTATTTTCCTTTCCTGTTTTTTTATCTCCTTTTTTGTTTTCTCCCATTTCCTGGTCCCGTTAACTATTGCCAATATTTCGCAATTTTACACACTCCATTGCCACATCCACCAAATCTTAACTTTACAATCTCACCAATTTTTTCCCAAACCACCAGAAATTCCCCCAATTGACATTTCCCGCCACTATGTCGGACTCTCTCCATTTCACAGCATCGTCACCGTTATCTATTTTGGACCTCCCGCCTCTTATCATTGGAGGTGCAGTTTTCAATACCCAATATGCTGAAGATCCATCCAAATTGCCCATCAAACAACTCCTCGAGACAGCTTTCGAGAAAGGGTTGAGAGCGTTGGATACTTCGCCCTACTACGGCCAGTCAGAGGTGCTCATTGGCGAAAACTTGAAGGAAATCGCCCACAATTGGCCCCGGGAGCTGTACTTTATATGTACCAAAGCAGGCAGAATCCAGTTGGACGAGTTTGACTACTCGCGGGAAAACGTGAGGAGGTCCGTGCTCAGATCGTGCCAGAGACTCAACACGAGCTATTTGGACTTGGTGTACATGCACGACATTGAGTTTGTGGAGGAGAATGACGTCTATGAAGCTTTGAGAGAGTTGAAGACATTGAAGGAGGAAGGAGTGGTGAAGAACATTGGAATCTCGGGTTACCCCGTGGCGTACTTGTTGCACGTTGCCACGGCATGCACCAGCAACGATATTGGCCCGTTGGACGCTGTTTTGCTGTACTCCCACGGGTGCATTCAGAACACGAAGTTTTTCGAGCTTTCCGAGGCCTTTTTCAAGGCTGGAATCAAGAAATTGATGAACGGGTCGATATTGTCGATGTCATTGCTTAGATCGGGAAAAACACATGCTTTCCATCCTGCTCCACAGAGCTTGAAGGACAAAGTGGACGAGCTAGCTCACGATTTGCTTGAGCTGAAAATTGAACTTGCAGATTTGTCGACCAGATTTGCATTGAAACGGACACTTTTTGGACAAAAACCGGACCAGTGGAAAGAGGGAGATCTGTTACAGTGGGACAAGCGGTTTTCTGTCGTTTTAGGAGTGTCTTCTTTGGAGGAATTGGCTGCTGCTGTTGGTGCATACTACGAAGTTGAAAAGAACGGGAAATCTGGCGATGAAGAGCTTTTTTCGAAATTCCAAAAGGATTTGGGAGATCAGCACTTCAACGAGACATGGCCCAGCGGTCGGTTTTAGAAATTTATAGAAATTTAGATCACTTTGCTGACGGTGGGAAGTAGGTGATGTAAGCGTACTGCAGATAATCACAATGGATTTCCATCGGGATTTCCCCAGAATTTAGCAACACGTCCCAAAAACCTAGTTGTCGTTTTTCAATTGCAAAACCAAACATCCAAACATCTTCAACAGTCCTCTATTGTTATGTCGAAAAGAAATTTGGAGGAATTCTCCGTCGATTTGGACACGAAAAAGGCTGTTTCGGTGAGACTGTTCAATGGGATCAATTTGGTCGACATACGCGAGTTTTACATTGACAAAACCACAAAGGAGAAGAAGCCAGGTAAAAAGGGGATCGCTCTTACCGAGGAAACGTGGAAGAAGTTGCTCGAATTGAAGGACGAGATCAACGAGGCCTTGGAAGCGTTGGAAGAGAAGAAGGGCCTGAAAAAGCAGAAGACATCCTCCAAAAAAGACGCGGAAAAGGATGAGCAGGATGGAGAAGCGAAGGAGAATGAGAAGGAAGACAAAGATGAGGAGAAACTGAAGGAATCCTCGGTGAAAAGTGAAGAATCATGAGATATTCAGTGCTGAAAAAGTACACAGCAGCAATCTTGGAGAATCTCCATAAATGTATTGGAATGAGATAACTGGAATGAAATTACTGGATGGGTCCACATAAATTTCCAATTTTTTTTTTTGTTTCTTTTTTGTTGTTGCCGTTGATAAGTTCTGGTTCAAAGCCTCCACTTTATAGGACCTGCACACAAAACACTTGTCTTATCAGGGTCCACTGATTTTCCACATCGACACATTTCGGTCAATTAACATTATTTTCAGAAATAAAAAAGTAGTGGGTCGCTTAGACCCGGCTCGAAAACCCCATAATTCAATTTTTCTCAAATCCGAATGGTGTTTTTTGCCTGGTTTCTATTCCCGTCGGAGTCAAGGTCACGTGCACAGCAACAGATAGTGATCTGCTCAGAACATAAAAGTCAACCACCCAAATTCTCCCAAACTTAGCCGAATTTGAAATTCAACACCGGCATTATCATTTTCACCCTCGACTGTTTTTATTTGTTTGTTGTTGCATTTCGTTCACCACATTTATTCCACCTAATTCGACAGTTCTGGCTCACCATACCACAATAGACAAATGACCAGGAAGAACAGAAGAAACAAGCGGAAAAGCAAGGCCAAACACGAGCCCGAGCCTCAGCCAGACCCTACGGTGCCGCACAGACTCTCCCACCACAATCTGTACCGCTCAGACAGACTAGGAACCTCGGTATCCTCCAATTCCTACAGTCGCCGAAACGACAGGCCGCTGTTGCCCCTCACCGACCGCAACTTACAGACTTTGCTCGAGCAGAGCCGCCCAAACGGTGGCGCAGGCAGGTACGGCACAGTGGCACTTGACATGGACCAGTATGCGAGGCAGCAGCAGCAGTTGGCGCAGAGTTTTGGAGGGAATGAGGGAATCGACGGATTCAGCGTGTACAGCCACGGACTGGCGCAGCTGCTGCTTGAATTTGGCGAGCTGAACCCGCTGAGTGACCATCTGAGCGACCTGACGTCATTGGACGATGTTTGTTTCCCGGATTACTACGAGAACTTGTTGGACGCGGATCTGGCCGAAATCGAGCATGTTTGGCCGGACTTGAGCGTGTTGGAGGAGTTCATAGTGGAGGAGTTGGACGACATACATGCGGAGCAGGCCCAACCCGACCAGGAGGTGAACTTCCATTTCCCTGTGGCCAGAAGAGTGTCTACAAACTCAGGTTTGGCCAGATTGCCCAATGTGGAAGGTATTTCGCCCACAAACGAGGAGGCGCCGCTCTTGCTGCTGGTGCACGTTGACGAGCGGGCTCTGGTGAAGCTGCTGACACTGAGTTTCCGCGTGCGGCCCAAGCAGATCCAGCCGTGGGAGAAGAACCAGGAAAATGTGACATTTGTCAGTCAAAAGGGCCCGAAAAAGGATGCCTTGTGCAGATTTACTTATTTCCGAGAAGACATCGAGGGCACCATCCATGCTCCTACTTTGCTGGGGTTGGTCACGGACGAAACCTTGGGAGATTCAAACAAATCTGGGAATGATACTCTGGAAAATCAAGAAACACCAATTGGCGAGAACTCCAACGAGGTGATTCTGCAGAACTTGAAGCACTTGTTTCTGCCCAGCACGTACCGGAAGGAACTGCTGACGCGCGAGGACACGCCCAACCCGGAGCTGGAGCCCGTGGGACTCAACTCTCCAACTAATGCCAATAATACCGGATTGCTGGTGGCCAATCCTGTTTTGCGCTCGCAGTCGCAGAAATTTGCGCTGCCATTACCTGGAAACGTTCCGTCAACAGCAGGAACAGCGCCTGCAACCACCGTGAACAGTCTTTCGCACCACCACCACCACACCCCGCCATTTTGGCTTGATATCTTGGATCCGCTGGAGGAGGAGATGAAGGTGTTGTCCAAGACGTTCGGGCTCCACCCGTTGACGACCGAGGATATCTTCTTGGGCGAGACCCGAGAGAAAGTGGAGTTGTTCAAGCAGTACTACTTCATCTGCTTCACTTCGTTTGATATTGTGTACGAGCGCCGGAAACAGCGCGCCAAGGAGCACGAGAAGAAGCTGAGCAAGATGCTGGAGTACGAGAAAGACGACGAGTACTTCCCCAGCGAGCATCTGGGCTGGTGGAAGGCGGTGACCAAGATGTTCCAGGGGAAACTGGACTACTCGCGCTCGTACGGCAAGAAACTGACGGGGTCCTCGGCGCTTTCCAAGAACAAGCGCGTCCGCAGCGGCGAGTTGTGTCCGTTGAACATGTACATGATCATCTTCAAGCACGGCGTGTTGACGTTCCACTTCAGTGCCACGCCGCACCCCATCAATGTGCGCAGAAGAGCGAGGATGTTGAAGGATCACTTGACCGTTTCTGCAGACTGGATCTGCTATGCTCTAATTGATGACATCACCGACTCCTTTGCGCCCATGATCGATAGCATCGAGGCTGAAGTCTACTTGATTGAGGACGAGATCATGAAGATGCATTCGGGCGACACCGACGAGAGCAGCTCGGAGGACTCGGACCTGGACTCCGAGGACGAGCCGGTGCGCCAGCAACTCAAGCGACACGCAACCTCGGATGTTTTCTACAGAAGACAGCGGTCCAAGTCGATAGTGGAGATGCCGGTGCCCCAGCAGTTGATCAGAAGAAAGCGGGGGTCACGTGCGTACTCCATTGGGTCCAGGCACTCGCTGTACACGGGTCTGAGCTCGTCCAAGTCGACTTCCTCCAAAATCGTGGCCTGGAAAAGGAAAGGGGACATGTTGAGGCGGATTGGCGAGTGCAGAAAGCGGGTGATGTCGGTGATGCGTCTTTTGGGGTCCAAGGCCGATGTCATCAAGGGCTTTAGCAAGAGATTCAACGAGAACGAGTCAATCTCAGATATGCCTCCACACAACACCAGATTGGCCCTGAGACAGGAGATTCTTATGTACTTGGGCGATATCCAGGACCACATCGTCACCATGGTCCAGTCGCTCAATCACTACGAAAAGTTATTGGCGCGGTGCCACTCCAACTACTTGGCGCAGATCAACATTGACATGACCAAGGTGAACAACGACATGAACGACGTGTTGGGCAAGATCACCATTTTGGGTACCATTGTGTTGCCCATCAACGTGGTGACCGGGTTGTGGGGCATGAACTGTATTGTTCCAGGCCAAGACCACGAAGGGTTGGTGTGGTTCTATGGGATTTTGGTTGGGATACTGATGTTCAGTGTGATATCGTATATCTACGCAAAGAAGGTGACCGGGCTATAAACTCTGAGGCGCTTGTCTGTGCATCATGTGGCCTTATGCACTGCACTGCCAGTTGGGGGCGGTGTTGCAAGGCCTGCATGATGCCGGGGAGCAGCGAGCTTGCTGCCTTCCGCGCAGCGACAACTTATGAGTCGCGCACGCCCCTCACCCTCCGGCTACAGTTAAGGGACACTACTACCTGTCATTAACTACCAGTTCCAACTTCTTCTCCAAACTTGGACCACTCCACTTTCTGTGACCACACCCTACACAAATTTAATCCGTCATGAGCATTCAAATGTCTTTGGTCTTTGGCCTCTTGGTCGCCGAGATGTCGTTTCTCCTCTTGTTGCTTTTGCCCTTGCCACATATCGTCAGGGTCCGCATTCTTGACTTCAGCGCTAAGCTAGGCCAGAACAAGAACTTCAAGGTGGGATTGCTATTCACGACGGTCCTCTTGGGCCTTCAGTTCACCGACTGCGTCAACAAACTCAGAAGATTTTACAACATTGAAAACCCATACTTTGCCCAGCACAACACACAGCCGCAGATGGCAAACACCTTGCTGTACGACAAGCTTGCGTCCAAGTTCTATGCTCAGCGCAACTTGTACATCACAGGCGCGGTGTTGTACTTGGAATTGTCCATCAACACTGTTGTTTCGATCTTGAGGAAGTTGGTGTTCAAGGAGAACTCATACAGGGAATTGAGCAAGGCTGCGGGCTCCACCGACGCCGAGGATGAGCAGATCCGCAGCTTGCGTGAGGAGATCTCGAGGAAGGAGACGGACATTGCCACTTTGAAGAAGCAATTGAACGGCTTGCAGAGTGCCTACGATGGCTTGAATGCAGGGGAGACCAAGAGCAAGGACGAGTAAGCGGTGGAGGCTGAGACCGATATTTTGGTGGAGTTTGTTTCAACAGAGAGATTGTTCCTGGTGTTGTGGAGAGATCTATCTACATGACTTGCTCACCGGGAGGAGGAGATCACCTCGACAATTTATCTTCATCATCTTCATCTTCATCACCTTCATCACCTTCATCATCTTCACCGACTTCATCAACTTCATCATCTGTATCAGCATTCATTATATGTGATGTCCCCCATTGTACACTTGCAGATCCGACCTCCTTTCTTTACATCAGCCTTGCATAATGGAAACCCACCCACTGTCATTAAGCCGCCAAGTGCCAGCGAAGCCTAAACGTGCATTCATTCAGGCGCTTGTGATGATGCACTGTGAGGACAGGACAAATCGCGGATGTGCATACGCAGGGCAGAACATCTGAGGTGCATGAGCATTTGCCGGGCGATAAAGCACGGGGCATGAGGGAGAAACAAAGTGTATATGAGCAATGAAGAGTGAAATTTGGTGAGACGTTGTAGTTTGACAATTTCATTTTCTGTTTGAAATGCGACCGACAGAATGTGTGGATTATGTTTGGCTGAACTTCAATAATTGACTGATCAACGCAGATGTCTAGGTATACTCACAAACCCCAAACACCTGAAATTCAAGATCTTCCCAAACATCTCATAATCATCAAATTTGTTTAATTTTTACAGCCTTGTTCCATTTCTGTGCCTCGTATTGTGTGGTCGCCTATGCACGGTGGATGGAAATGCAGATCGCGGCGTATCTTGCATCAACAATCGGATCAGTAGAAAATACATGGATCTGGATGTGGTAATGCGGGGGTCCACAAGGGAAATGGAAGGATGGAGTTCTTTGAGTTTGTAAATGTTGTTGCGAGAAAATTTGAGTGGAACTGAAAAGTTTGTGCTGAAAAACTGGGACAATTTGAGTTGAAAAGCAAAGAAATTGTGGCTCCAAAGTTTCCATGTTTGAGCACCGACTTATGGGGAAGAAGTACGTGAAGAAATAGTTGGAAAAGTTGGAAACCAAAATTTCTGCTTTGATCTGAAAAGTCATATGATTTCCTCAATATCAGTATGTTCTCTCTTTTGACTTCCACCGTTCCCCTTTCTTTGCTTTCCCTTCTTTACTTCCCCCTCCTCCCCCCTCTACACTCTATAGATAACACATTCTATAGCAATTATACACCAACGCCAGAAACACCGTTGGGCATGTGACAAGCAACATTAATGCCAATGCCAGAAGCTGGTGCCCATCCAGAAAGAACAACAAACACTAACAGAAAACTTTTCCCTTCCCTTCGGGGAGCCAGCCCAGCAGAGCCAGTCACTGAGGAATTGGACCCAGCGAAGCAGGCAAAGAAGCAGAGTGAGCAAATTGAACAAAGAAGCAGCTTCAATAGACTAGCCGAGGCTGGTCTACTTCTTCTCTGCCTCCTTCTCCTTCTTGTGGCCTGGAGATCCTTGCTGAGGCAGCTGGTGCGACTGCAAAGGAGGCTGGTGGCTGGGCTCGTATGGCTTCTGAGGCTGGCCCTGGGGTGCCGAGTAGCCCGTGTACGACGAGTAAACAGGCGCCTGCGAGTAGCTCGAGTAGTTGGCCCCGCCGGCTGCTGTTGAGCCAGACTGGTTGTACGCGTACAGCTGGTTGTAGTACGAGGGCTGCGAGTAGCCGTACAATTGCTGCTGGGCGGCCATTTGCTGCTGCTGTGGCGCTGTCAACGACGACGCACCCTCCGCGGCTGGTGGGTACTGCAGTGGGTACTGCTGGTAGTAGCTCAAGTTGGGGTTGGTCTGCAGCGCAGCGCCGTTGGCGGCCGGGTAAGTGGCCAGGGCGGCGATTGGAGCCTTGGTGGTGGCGGCAGAGGTGGCCTGCGTGGTTGGCGTGACGCCTGTCTGGATCACGCGCTTGATGTCCCGCACAAACAACGGGTACAACAAGTCGACGATACCCTCACGCTGGGCCATGGCCAAAGCACGGTCAAACGGAATCCACACACCCTTCAAGTGCATCGACCCGATCTTCACCACATGGCGGATCTTCTCCAGCTTCAAGATACCGTCACGTCTGCCTCTGGTCATCTGGGCCACGTTCAAGAGCTTGGTGCCGTTGATCATGTTGTTGTCTGCACGACGCACCACGCTGACGTTGTTGGCGTCCACCTGGTAGCACAAGGTTTTTTCGTCCTCCCACATGGTGGTGGTGACCCTGGGGCGGATTCCTGGAGGCTGGTACTGGCCCACAGTTGACGAGGCCGCTGCGCCCAACGTGTCGGAGGAAACCAGGCCCTTGGCAGAGACAGGAGGCACGGACGTAGGTGCTGTAGCCGCCGAGGACAGCGCTGGAGCACCGGAGGCCAGAGCCACGCCGCCTGCAGACGACAGAGACACCGCTGGGGTCTGCGCTGCAGTCTGGCCCGGAGCGTACATCAGCGTCTGCGGAGCCGCCGACGAGACGGGCTGCGCGTTCTGCTGGTACATGGCATACTGGCCGTAAGGCGCCAGCGAGTTGGACGAGCCGTAGCCTGGGTAGTGGGCGTAATCGCCCTGCTGCGAGGCCTGAGGCGCCTGTGGGGCAGAGGCCTGTTGCGGCTGCTGGTACTGCTGGTACTGGGACTGCTGAGGGGTCTGCTGCAGCTGCAAGGGGTGCTGGCCCTGCTGCACCTGCTGGTTGTTGACCATGTAGTACTGGCCGCCGTAGGGCTGCTGGTACTGGGCCAGCTGGGCCTGCAACAGCTGCTGGGTGAGCGGCTGCGTCTGCAGTTGCGTCTGGGGCTGCGTCTGGCCCAGTTGGGGCTGCGACCCGTTCATGTACTGCTGGTATGGGTAGTGCTCCAGCCCGTAGTACAGGGTGGGCATCTGCGAGTATTGCTGCGTGGACATGACCGAACGAAGGAGAGTGTGACGATCAGGAAGATGCGTGGGTCACGTGTATGAGAAAACCTTTTGATTCGGTTTGGTGTGGTTCTTCTTCTTGTGCTGTGACTTGGTTTGTTGTTGTTGTGATTTGGTCGGCGGCTAATGTCAATAATCAATCAGCGACGAACAATACAAACAGGGGAACAAACGAGCGGTGAAACCGATTGGGAGAAACGAAACTCAAGAAATGTGCTTGAATTGGCGGTTTTCCTCGTGCAACACAGAAGGCGGTTAGGAAGTGATTTGTTGCGGTAGAAATGTGCCGCAGGCGCTCACTAATGAGATGAGAAACGAAAAGTCGATCTGGCGGAGTTTGGCGAGATCGCAATGGGAAACTTTGGGAAGTATAAACAAAGAAAAAACGGTTTCCTTGTGTTTCTCACAGAAAGAATATAGTAGACAAAATAAGTACAAGTCAATTGCACATCATGACAACGACCACACATATCACTGCACTAGGTAATCTGTGACACCGCTTGTGCGGTGCGCATACGCACTATGCAATTACTACTGACCTTTTCAGACCGGGCTCGCAACACGCTGCAGAAGTTTGCGCCATGCGATTGGCCAGCGCAGTGGGCGCCCGGACGTATGTGCTCCTTGCATGCAGAGAGGCTCTCCCATATGCCGGTCGAGGCATTTATTTCGCACCGCCGACGGCACGCTTCCGGCGTATACCCCGCTGCACATTTGGTATACTTAAATTAGAGATAACCACTTTGCGAGAATTTTGCAGTGGCTCCAATTTTTGCCGTTGGTTCCATTGACCAAACTCGGATGGAGCCGAGAATTCCGTGTGGATGCATTGCACGCGCTCCCAAATGCCAAGGCAATCCCACTCCTGAGCTCGCCACGGAAAGCCTGCAGGCAGCGCGCTGAGGTGGGTGTTTGTTTGTCATGCACTGCAATGCAATGTGATATCTCCTGCAACCCGCCAGTGCTGGCGCCAGAGGAGCACACTCTAACATGAGGTAGTTCATCTCGCCTGTGCGTCGAGTCCATCTAAGTCAGAATATGCTCAAACTAAAAGGAACCCAACGAAATTGTGGAACTGGTGGGAGGTGCCTGCAGAATGCGCGTACCTTCGGTTACTGCCGGCCTGCATGTAATGCAGCATGGCATCAGCTCATGGCGCGAAGTGGATCACGTGGCGTAATCTCACTTTTCCCAGTTATACGATGGCAATTGAGTGACTTGCACAGTTGGAATGTTGGAATTAGCAGTTCAGAAACAGTTACAAAGCCTGGTCAATTTTCCCGAGCGGTTTCCTCAAAAATTTGAACATGTCTTAGAATACAGCACTTCATGCTGTCTGCACGCACGTCGCTGCGCGGCCATGTGTTGCCCACCGAATGTACCGCGAGCCTGGCCTCAGTCTCATGTGGGAATCTGCCACTGTCAATGGCGCACCGCATTTTGTCTGTCGCGAAATGTCATGTTAGGCGTGGCAATTGTGGGAAGCTTATGCATGCAACGGCAGGGGTGCTTGGGTTTTGCATTGGACTATTGAATGTTGTACAGTAAAAATAGCAACTGCTTTCTTTTTATTGGTTGTGATTTTTATCATCTTCTCCTCGCTCACGCTTAAAATATCTAACCCAGCCAGACTTCATGCGCGGTGAGATTATCTGCGGATGTGGCGAGGGTTATATAAGCATTCAGCTACATTAGCTTGGCCTGACTTGCTGTACGCTAGAAGCTGGGGCACAAGACACGCTTGACGCATGCGGTTCGAGCGGCTAGTGGCTGCACGTATTTCGAGGGTGTGAGATTATTGTTTATGCACTTTGTAGATCCGGGACCAATCTCTAATGGTCGGAACTTTGGCCGGTGCTTAGTACCGAGGGAAGTTTAGTATGTGCAGAGAATTATAAGATCTCATATTAAGTTAATGAGGGGTTCCTAGTGTTCCCCTTGTTATCTGCAGGTCGCCGACGATCTGGCCAATGTATAATTATATATGTACATAGTCTTGGTTTGAATGGTACCAAGATGTTTCTAAATTTGTCCTCGGAAGAGTTCCTTGATGACCCTCTTACCGATTATGGTTTCCTTCACGATTCCCTGCACGAGTTCCGGGAAAACTCTGCCGTACCAAACCGGTTTCAACTGGCTGCAATTCCGAGGGAAATAAATGACGTTTCCGGCGTAGGCGTGACCGCCGATATGCGAGATGAGCCCGACGTCGACTTCTTTGCATAACCCTTCTTTTTCTAGAACTTTCTGGAACTCCTGTTGGAGGATCGGGGCAAGTGCGCCGCACCGAATGTCTCTCTGCGTGTGCCCGCAGATCAACACGAGATCCTTTGCTATTGGAGCCTCCTCAAACAACTCTGGATGCAACACCTGCTTCTTTGACTCCTTCTGGACCTTCGAGAAGGGGTTGTACACAGGTTCTGGTGCTTCTTCTGGAAGCAAGTAGTGTTCTATGAACTGGGGCAATTGGTCCAACTCGAAACTGACCTGTTTTGAATCTGGATAAATAAATACTTTTTGTTTCGCTCCTGTACTTTTACTGATTCCAGAAACTAATGCATTGGAGAGTGTCACCGGATGTGATGGACTGAGTGATTTTTTCTTCAACACCTCGAATTCGTTGGCCAAGGACCCCGGAACTAGGTCGATTTTCGAGGGCATGGTGTCGAAATTCGTGATTCCGTGCAGAAGTACGAGGACATGCTTCCACATGGCAGCTGCCGTGCCATTCAAGTTCCTGGTGAAATCGATTTGCTTGTCTTTGGGAAACTCAGGAATCTGACAATGTGTGCAGCCCGTGTCGTATGCAGGAGGCGGGCATTTTTCAACGAACCTTGTTGTGTAGTTTCTGAAGATTCGTAACATGCTATGGAGTTGTAAGGATGGACATTAGCAACTATTTAAATGATGTAAGTAGGTACGCTAAAGACGTGTATGCGTGAAGTGTACTGTGTGCAGCCCACCGAGGGTTCCGAGATACCGATCCGACTCCACTGTTGCCAATGCGAGAACCGGGGGCGCTTGCTGCAAAATCCTTACAGATTTTGCGACATAAACGTCTCCTTGAGCTTCCACCCCTTCTCTCCGGACTTCCAGTCGGCTACTTCCCGAAGAAGCAGTCTCACCATCACCAACTCATTTTCGTTCTTCAAGTTCACTGTTTTCGGAAGTGACAGCAAGATCTCGTTCGACTTGCTGAATCCATTTGGTTTCGTTGAAAGAAACTCAACAATACTCCGGAGCACCTCCAGCTTGTCTGTTTTTTCCTTCTTTTTCTTGCCAAAATCAAAAGACGTCAGCTCTGCTGCTTTTCTTTGCCTCAATTCAGTCAAGATTGAAGTCAGCGACAAATTTGGTGTTGGCGACTTCAGCAACGGCAGAGAACTTCTTGAAATTCCCAGGTTCCCGGATCTCTGAACACTTCCGAATCTTCCGGCCGTGCCGAACTTCCCTGTCCATGTTGGTGTCCCGATTTTCTTCTTTCTGGCCAACATTCTCGATTTCTTCAAAGCGTCCGCTGCCTCTTTTGCAACTCTATTGGCTTCCTTCTCGACCAATGAGAGCTCTTGCAGTGAATTCATGATCTCGTCGTGCTGCAACATGCTGTGCACGTTACTGCCCAAGATTCCGTCCATTATTCCGTCGTCTTTCTCCTCTTCCTCGCCTTCGAATTTGTCCAACTTCGACACCCCCATGATTTTTGCTACCTGCGTCAAGTCGTCGTCGTTCCTGTGCATTTTCAGCAACCTAGTGTTCTTCCGTTCCTTCGATCCACTGAAGGTTTTCTCGCTGCCACTGAACATGTCTCCAGTTTCCGTTCCCTTCTCGTCCTGGTCGCCCAAAGTGAACAAATCGTGTAAATCGTTCAACTTGAAGAACCTCCTCTGTTTTGGATCCTTCAATATCTTGTTGGTCAAGAAGGTCTTGAAGATTTGCCGGTGGTAGATCTTCTCTTCGATGGTTCCTGCCGTCATCAACCTGTAGATGGTGATATCCTTTTTCTGGCCCAATCTCCACGCCCGCTCACGTGCCTGGATGTCTGTCAGCGGGTTCCAGTCTGGATCAAAGATGATCACCCGGTCTGCGCCGGTCAAATTCACTCCGAGGCCTCCAACTTTGGTCGTCAACAAGAACACGTGATAATACTCGTTGTTGTTGAAGGTGTCGACCAATTGCTGTCGTTTGGAGATCGCCGTCAGGCCGTCCATCCGCAAGTAGTGGAAATCCTCGTCGATTTCCGTTGGCTTCTCCGCATTCGGGTCGATTCTTCGCAAATTCGCCAAGAACTTCTCCAAAATGTCCAACATCTGCTTTGTCTGGCAGAAAAGCAACGTCCGGTGGCCCTGGGACTGCCATAACTGCAAGAGATTCTTCACAACCTGCATTTTTCCCAGCTTCGCCGGGTTTCCGTAGCTGTACCCTTTCTTTCTCGTCAACATTTCTCTGTCGACCAAGTCTGGATGGTTGCAAATCTTCCTGAGCATGTCCACGCCCATCAAAACGTTCCGCTTCCCTCCCAAAATTGCATTCACATCCTCAGAACCCAAAAACTTCTCATACATATCTTGCTGGAACTGCGTGAGTTTCACAAAGAGCACCATTTCGTTCTTTTTGGGTAAATCCTGCGCTACATCCACTTTAAGACGCCGCAAGAGGTAGGGCGAGATCAAATCTCGTAGAATCACAGCACACTTGTACCCTGTTTGCACCTGCACGTTGCTGGCATTGGCGTAGCCTCCCATATTGATAGGAATTGCAAATTGTTGCTCAAACACAGGTAAGGTGCCCAATCTCCCCGGAAACACAAAATCGAAGAGCGACCAGAGCTCAATAAGGTTGTTCTGGATCGGAGTACCCAGCAAAATCACCCTGTTGTATGTTTTGATGCGTTTACACGCCAAAGAAATCTCGGAATTGGGATTTCTGATCTTATGGCCCTCATCAAGCACAGCGTACCCCCATTCGTGCGGCAAAATGTACTTAGAGTAGATCCTGAGCCCCACATAGGTGGTCACAAGCACATGGCCATCTCTCATCACTCTATCGACGATTTCCTTGGCGTTGGCCTGGTTGTTCGCTGCTCTCAATGAGATTTCCAGATTTTCATCATAATCCTCGGCTTCCAAGTGCCGCTCGAGCTCCAAGTCAGATCTGATGGAGTTCTTAGACATCCCGGACCCGATGCTGTGCAAAATAATGCATCTGAGCGGCGGCCACCACCTGTGGAACTCGTTTACCCACTGATTCAACACGGTCGCCGGCACAACAAGCAAAACTGGCTTTTCAAGTAATCCAGAATGGTGCAATCCGGCCAAAAACGAGATCACCTGAATTGTCTTGCCTAGCCCCATCTCATCGCCAATTATCCCGCCTGTTTTCTGCGTGTAGAGCTCCCAGAGCCACTGCACACAAGTTTTCTGGTACTCAAAAAGAGAAGGGTAGATATCTCCGGGAAGACTGAAGTTGGCGTCGAGTTTTGCGTCTGGAATGGACGGATGAGGCTTACGCCACTCGTCCTGGTCGTCTTGGGAGCTTTCAAATGGGATTTGCTCGGACTTTTTTGTCTTTATGTCTTTATCCGGATTAGACAGGTTTCGTAGTTTAGACCGTTCCCCAACCCAACGACGCAATCTCTCCTGGTAATGCGTTTCGTCGCCATCATCAACATTTCGGAGTGCCAGGGAATCGTACGCTGTATCTGATTCACTCTCTTCTAGTTCAGAGACTGCCGACTCGGCCTTTTGAAATTCCTCATCTTCGATTTCCTCAGACTCGCCATTATCCTGGAACTCGTCGTCTGAGTCTGCGTGTTTTTGCCGTTTTCTTGGTCTGACGTCATCCTCTGACTCGGAAACGTCGAAAGTCTCGTGATCTTGGGGTACTTGTGGGGAATTCTCTATGGCTGTTTCCTCAACCTTGATTTCTGGGGATTCCACAGCTAAGTCTGTCAGTTCTTGACCAATTTTCTCCGGACCACCACCATTCTGCTCCTTTTTCAACGCTGACTCCAAATCTGTGACTCTCCCCGCACTTTTCCGCCTCTCAACCTGGAATCCGGGCGCCCGCAAATTTGTGTGCGACTGAAACGCATCTCTAGAACTAGCAAACGCATTGACATTTCCAAACGCCGTGATTTTCCCCGTTCTCACCAAGTACTCTCGCTCGCTCTCTCCCTCCATTCTCTCACTTGTATTTTTCCCCTCCAGCCCACTTTCAAGCTGTTCCTGGTTCCCTTTTAATCTTCCCTGAATGTCTTTGAAATCTTGCTGCAACGGGCGCAATTCGTTCTCCTCGAACCAGGAAATTTCATCTTTCAAGTGTTTCCTCTGCAGAAGCTTCGTGTGAGGATTGGCTAGTCTCAGTTCCAACACCTTGATCTTCTTGCTGACCTTATCTATCTCCAGTTGCGTTTTCAGTAGTCTTTTCTCGTCCAATTCCGATTCTTTCGAGATTAACGCACGATTTGCCTTCCTGGTGATCTCCAGCTCGAGCTCATCCTGGTCAACTAGCTTGACGTCCAAATCCGGTAAGTTTTCCATTGAAAATTGGGGAATTCTGGGGAAATTTTGTGATTTGGAATCACAGATTCTGGGGTTTGGACGGTCACGTGATGTTGCTATCGATGAGATAAAGAGAGACAGAGGAGAAGGTAATAGGAATATTAGAGATTTTGCAGAATTTTAGGAAAAAGGAAATTGATAGATTGTTTTGGATGGCGTTGATTTGCTCTTTGGAATTTTGAAAATTTAAATTTTTGCAAATTTCAGGTAAGTTTCTGTGGAGCTCCATTTGATGGTGCATTTTGCAGCCTTAACTATGGGGAGACACACAAGCAGAATGTCAAGGAAGCAAAAGACCCCATATTTCGAAAAGAGAAAATAACGGAACATCATGTAATTCTGCTCGGCGATGTTCTGTTCTCATTTGAGTTTCACTTTCAGGTTATTGAGGTCTGATTCTCTCACTCATTAACATGTCAAGTCTCCAGTTCATTGGCTTCTTTCTCCCCCTTCCTCATAAATCATCTCGTATTAATAAATACTATTAAGCCGACTAATCTCTCTTGGCCTGCAAGTCGGGTAATGGGAGCGCCTTCACGGTGATGTACGAGTTCTGCGAGTTGGCAATACCTGCGTAAGCATTATACCAAGCAACAAACGCCGTGAGAATGCCAAAAACTCCGCCGGCCTTGGTGACATTAGTGCTGTCCTGGAACTCGCCAATGGCCAAAAGCAAAAACGTGATGCTCAACAAGAAAAACAAAAGGAAGAACGCCACCGTGGACTTCAACGTCAACACGCACAAGAAGAACGTAAAGATAAACCAGCCAATTAAAAAGATCCCTAGCGCATACCTGAGCTCCGTGTCGTTATCTCCGTACGCGGAAACAATCCCGAACGAGTCGGTTTGGATAGCCGCCCACGAGCACCAGAACCCAGCGTACGACGACAACGCAACACCACCAAAAGTGTTGCCAACGGCAATCTCAAACATACCGGCGACAAACTGCGCGGCGCCTCCGTAGAAATACGCCAATCCAATTACAATTCCGGCCGTGGTCACGCCCCTGGCCTGGCAATTAATTAACGACAACACAAAAGTCGTCAAGGCGAAAGCAGACAAGCCCAAAGGCGCTGGGTTGGCCAAGTCGTGTTTTGGTGGGGGCGCCAAACCGGGGTTAAGCGTACCGCCGAAAGCGCTGGCCAAGTCTTTCTTCAAGTACCTTTCGTTACCGAAAACAATATAGTCATCGTCGTGGACGATTCTGGTGACTTTTTCAGAGTTCTGAGGTCCAGAAGAGGATCCTGCGTTCTCGACAATGAGGGTGTGGTCTTGAGGTTGTTGGTTTTCCAAGTCGGCCATTGTGTTTTTGCTGGAAATCAAAAAAAAGTTTTGTGGTTTTAATTCTGGGGAAGGGTGGTATTTATATTTGTGGGGAGATGTATCTGATGATGGGATTAACACCGGAGTGGGGTGTCCGAGGGCAGATGGCCGAGATTCGGGGGTCCGGAACTCTGTCTTCCTGACTATGGCGGGATCACGTGACCTCAGCACCGGACCTTAACGACCGCACGCGGCTCATTGACCACGCAACAATCTCGCAAGCCTCCAATGAATCCGAATCGATGCAACAATCTCAAAAAATGAACTTCAACAAATTTCCAATACTATACGATGAATTTTTGGTGAGGGTCCTTGCCCTCGGAAGTCGTCAGATCCCCTCTTGTATACTACCCCGGATTTCATCGCGGCACCACACAAAACTCCGAGCCCCCGGTTTTTTGTGGGGAATCTAAGAAATTGGCTGCAAGACACAAGCAAGTAATGAACGGAATATAATTGACCAATGAGATGTCGAGAAAATAGACAACTTTGAGCAATTGCCTGACTTCGGTACTTTGTCGACCGTGGTGTACGGGTGTCACCAGTTAATTGTAATTTCTCGATGGCTCATCATCGAACGGCGTTAGAAAAACAATCTACGGAGACTTGTGTGCAGTACATTCTCAACGAACAATTTGAGCAACGAGCAAAAAAATATTACACTCACCAATTTGTGGGAGGTACGGGTTTCTTGATATGTGGGGCCGGTGGGGATTGTGGAGACGGATTATAGGAATTGCGGGTGAGGGAGGTTTTGTGGGGCGAAGAAGTCAAGAATTTTCAAGAAAAAGAAAAAGAAATTTTCAAAATGGGCATTTTGTGGTGAAGAAGATAACAGGGAGGAAAAGTAGTGGAGAGACATTAGTGAGGAGGTATTACTGAGGAGGAATTGGAGTGAGATAGAAAAGGAAGATGTGAGGAAAAGGGACATGTGAGGGAAAGTATACGGATGTGACACTTGATTACGTAATAATGAGTCAAAGGAAGGAATCACTAAGAATGATAATCATAACTGTTTCTCATGATTCATCTTGTTTTCTCTGTGGACTGTTCTCATTGCCTAGTTCACTACTGTGAGTTTTCATGTATTACGTAATCCAGTACGCCGTTAGTCAACACAGTAAAAATACCATGAAGTCAAAATCTTTTGAATGAGTCAGAGTCAACATTTTCTTTGCATACTCCAACATTAACTATATTCCCAATGTTCACTTGCTCCTTTCGGTCTCCACGGAATTTGGGTGCGAAATCCCGAGCTCACCAGCATCAACCAAACTTGACCCAGAATCCAGAAATTCCAAACCTTCTTCAGAAATTTTTCAAGCTCCTCTCAATGTCGTTTTCCCTTTTTTTATACTTTCATTCTTTACTCCACCTTCCGTTTCCTGACCAACTTGGCTATTCTCCTTAACACTGCCAACTGCTTGAAGTGCCACTGGATGCACAACTCGCAGAACCACACCGGGAAGTACCACCGCAACAAATGCAACCTGTAGGCGCCAAACCCCTTATATATGTTGAACCCGCAATCTGACTTCTGCGTGATCTTATTGGCCACCTGGTTGGCGTACTTCTCCGCGGAGATTGAAGTCCGTGGGTTCCTGCTCATGTCGGCCAGAGCATGGATGCTTGTGTACACTCCCTCGACATCGTAGTAGTCAGAAAGCAAGGTGGGCGTCAGCAACGGGTCGCAGATGGCGGTGTTGACGCCTCCGGTGATCACACTATGCACCTTAACGCCGAACGGCTTCATTTCCCCGCGCAACACGAACGCGTATTGGTCAATGGCTGCCTTCGTTGCGCAGTATGCAGACACCCACAGTAGCGGCACCCTGGCTGCAACTGAGGACGTGAACACAATGGTCCCCTTCGCCCTGATCACCAACGAGCTAAAGTATTTGGTCATGTACATGTGGCCCAACACGTTGACGTCGAAAAGGAGGCGGAGCTTGTCGTCGTCGTACTCAATGGCGGGGCCTCCCAAGTTGGAGATTCCAGCGTTATTATAGAGAATATCCAATTTCCCCCCAGTGAGCTCAGTCACTTTGGCCACCGTGGCCTCAATTTGCTGCGTGTCGGTGATGTCGCACACCAAGGGAACCAAATTGATTTCCTTTGCGAGCGAGTTCATGCCCCACGCGTCGCTGGCGGTGGACACGCCAATAACCCTGTAGCCTC
This sequence comes from Sungouiella suratensis, assembly GCA_030566815.1. Classification (NCBI taxonomy): domain Eukaryota; kingdom Fungi; phylum Ascomycota; class Pichiomycetes; order Serinales; family Metschnikowiaceae; genus Sungouiella; species Sungouiella suratensis. The sequence continues at coordinate 372,234 of JAKUAV010000007.1, read as the reverse complement.
TCTTGTGGAGGGCGAGGGACATCTGGTAGCCGATGCCCGAGGCTGCGCCGGTGATAAGCGCCCACTTCATGCTGTAAATAGAAGGAAAGGTGCGGACACGTGTGCTTTTATAGGGTGGAAGTAGAAAAAAATAACGGGGGAAATGGTGGGAGATTGTCCCTCTATTTATACCTGGAGACAGATACCCAACAGCATGTGAGAGGGGTATCTGCACACGGTGATAAGATTGTGAAGGGAAGAGAGAAAGGGAAAGAAAAAGAAAAAGAAAGAATTGGTGAGGTTTGTAGATTTGAGGAGAGCGTGGAAATTAAGTCAGAGGTGTTTTTTCTTTTTTTGGTCGTGTCATTTTATTTGCCGGTTGTGGAATTTTCTGAGTTCGTGGGTGCAAAATAAAGTTGCGAATTATGAAAACAAGCAGAAGTGACAAAAAGACAGGAAGAAAAAAAAAAAAAAAAAAAAGAAGCAAGAAACGATATTTGAAAATAATCGAGAGCTACAAAAGAGAAAATAAAAAGAAGCAAAAAACGAAATCAATTCATTTCTTTTCGTTCCTTCTCTTTCTCTTTCTCTTCTTTCCTGACATGTGCCCATTAGATTACCCAACTGGGAAGCGGAGAAGGGATCGGGAGATCCAGAGAATACGAAAAGAAAAACAGAAAATAGAAACACAATTAGCAGAATGAAAGTAGAGAACTGCATATGAAGCTTCAATTAGGATTCGTTGACTTCCCTTTTTCTCTCTTCCTGTGTCCTCAGCCTTGCTGTTCAGCCACGATCTACACTGGAAATAGACTGCGAAAGGACACCAGAAAGATAGGGAGACCAAAGAGTCTAAATCAGAATGGAGAGATCTGATTGGTTGAGCTGAATTACATGTTCATACCCTTCCTCTCCATCTCCCTCCATTTCCTGTACTTTACTCCCACATTCTGTTCCTTGTTGTGTTGCTCATTCCATTTGCTGGAATGGCAGATTCCAGTGTCCAGATTGAGACACAGGGAAGGAGGAAAACCAGGAAAAGGAAACAACGAGGAATCAAAAAAAATAATGGACATCCAAAAATTTCATCAGCCCTTTATTGCTTTCTAACGATCTAACTTATTCTTTTTCTCTTTTTCTTTTTTTGACTTTCCTCTTTTTTCCTTCCCTCTTTCTTTTTCCTTTTCTCTTCTCTGATCCCATTTGTTCTCTCCTGCACGTTATTTCCCAATGCGTGGGTTTTGTAAACATGCCTGACCTTACACTCAAAACATACTTAACACCTTCAAACTCTCCAAACTCTTGTCTTTTCACCAAAAGCAAAAGGAAGTGAACTCAAAAAAATCTTTGAAATAGAACTTTCACAAACTGACCTAAACACTACCACTCGCCCATGTTCCGCTCGCCCCGTCACAAGACGGATATCACCGTGGCTGACATCTCCCAGCTGTTGGAGAATGTCTCCTTCCTGTCCAACATGATGGACATCGACACTTCGTACAGAACCCCGAAAAAGCTGCCGTTCGACAAGGAGAACATCACGCCGCTCAATTCGCCCACAAAACTGGTGCTCCACAGCTCGCCGCCCAAGAAACCCCAGCCGTTGACTTCTCAGGCTCAGAACATGAAGTTGCACCAGAACATCAGCCAGTTGCAGCCGCCCAACTCGTACTTGGGCCCGGACTTCTACTCCAAGGCCGGCTCGGCGAAAACCAAGCGGCTAACTTCGGTGGCGCAGCTCTATTTCTTGGACTATTACTGTGATATGTTCGACTACGTGATCCTGAGACAGGAGCGGTCCAAATTGGTCGAGAACAAGTTGTTGTCGGACCCAAACTACGCGCACAACCCAGCAAAGCAGCAGATGGAGTGGAAGAACTACATTGGCCGGGAGAGGGCGTTGCTCAGAAAGAGAAGACTCAAGCCAAAACACAAGGATTTCGAGATGATCACACAGGTCGGCCAGGGCGGCTACGGCCAGGTTTTCTTGGCCAGAAAGAAGGACACGCGTGAGATGTGCGCGTTGAAGATCTTGAACAAGAAGTTGTTGGTGAAACTCGACGAGACGAGGCACGTGCTCACCGAGCGTGACATTTTGACCAACACAAGGTCCGAGTGGCTCGTCAAGCTCTTGTATGCGTTCCAGGACGCGCAGAAGGTTTACTTGGCCATGGAGTTTGTCCCCGGTGGCGACTTCCGTACTTTGCTCAACAACACGGGCTACTTGATTCCGCCCCATGCTCGGTTTTACATTGCCGAGATGTTTGCCGCCGTCAACTCCTTGCACGACTTGGGATTCACCCACCGTGACTTGAAGCCCGAGAATTTTTTGATCGACTCCAAGGGACACATCAAACTCACCGATTTCGGGCTTGCCGCCGGAACTGTGTCCAAAGATAGAATCGAGTCCATGCGTGTCAAGTTGGCCAACTTGCAGGACTTGGACAACTACGAGGTGCCCTCGAAACTCATGTCGGAGCGTCAACGAATCTTCAAGCAGAGCCAGGGTCACCACAACTTGGCCAACTCTATTGTCGGGTCGCCCGATTACATGGCACTTGAGGTTTTGGAAGGTAAAAACTACGACTTCACCATCGACTACTGGTCGCTCGGGTGCATGTTATTTGAAGCATTGTGTGGTTACCCGCCCTTCAGTGGGTCCAAGCAGGACGAAACCTACTACAACTTGAAGAACTGGAAGACAGCATTGAGACGGCCGCAGACCAGAGACGGCCGCTATGTGTTCAGTGACAGGACGTGGTTGTTGATCACTAAGCTCATTGCACTGCCAAGCCTGAGATTACGCAACTTCAAGCAAGTGATGGCACAGCCTTACTTCAACGATATTGGCAACTGGGAAACCTTGAGGACGAAAACGCCGCCATTCACTCCCCAGTTGGACAACGAGGAGGATGCAGGATACTTTGACGACTTCGAGGACGAGGAGAGCATGATGAAGTACAAAGACGTTTTTGCTCGCCAGGAGCAGAACGAGTCGTTGTTGGAGAATTCGCATCTTGGTGGGAAACTCGGCAACAATAACTTCATTGGGTTTACCTTCAAACACAAGTTGAATCCAAACAACAAGTTCCTGCAGGGAGAGGTCAACCTATTAGGAAACCTGAGCTTTGGCGCAAAATCATTCGGCAACAGACTCGACCCATTGGCTACGCTATATTAGATTGTTTAATGTACATGTTAGAAGATCCACAGTAGGAGGCAGGTATTGGGTAGGAACATCCGTACATCTCAAGGAGTGGAAATCATAAAAACCCGTACATATCTCTTCCTTTTCCACTACTACCACCAGTTACACCACCATACTGCCCTTCTTCGCCTTCCAAAATTCCCTTTCTTCGTTCTTCTATGCCTTTCAATTATGCCTGTATTCTTTTCCTGCATCAAGCCCCTCCTCTCCAACTCAATTGTCTGCCCAAATGTAATCCTGCTTCACTTTCAGCTCGATCGTCGGTCTATGGAACGTCTGATGGATCTTCTCACAGTACTTGCTCGCTCTTTCGATCGTGGAGACCAAGACCTCCTCAGTAAAGCTCCCGTCGCTCTCCACCAATAAGATTTTGCTTGATTTTCCTTCTCTGATGTCAAAGCACACCACGTGATGCGATTCTGCCTTCTGCAAGTCTGTCAAAGATGGAGAAACGCTCACGTTACCGTCTGAGGCCACCGCCATGCATACAGCGGCAAAGGAGGTGTATAGAGGCACGTTTGCATCTATGAGAGCAAAGTAGCAGCAGTTCAACGCACAGCTGAGCTCGTTGGCGGTGAAATCCGCACCGGCAGCAGCAGTCTCGCCGGCAATCACAACGGCACCCTCAGCATCGACGTCCGTGGCCAAAAACTGCACGACTATCTGGATTAGTTGTCTGGGGAACTTGTAGCGCACAATCACCAGCTGCAAAACAGACCTTAGGAGATCCTCTAGCACTTTTTCACGTGTAGAGCCCAATCCTCGGCTCGGTCTCACGACGATTTCCAAGCTTGCTTGTGTGGGCATTTCTTGTCTTGGTTTGGATTCTATGGGACCAGTAACCGACACTATAACCTTGGTGTTTCCTGCAGAGAGCGAGGCGGAGCCATCGACTTCTGTTAGTTCTGAGAGTTTTATATCGAAAGGCGCCGACATGCTTTTTAAATTCTATGTTTTTTTGGTGAAAATAGGATGATGTCTTTGAATGTAGATTTTACTATGGAGAAAGCTGAGATGCGCATTTGATGTGGGGTCACGTGACCGCCCATCTGTGCTAGTATGCACAACCAGAAATACGTATCTTCCCTTTAAACCACCAATTTTTAACGGTCCATGAACTTCGAGGATGAGTTGGCTGCTGACTTCGACAGCGACTCGGACGTGTCGGTCTCGGAAGTACCAAATTCCACTGAAAATTGCGGCGAAATTCCGTCAAAACCTCGCAACTTGAGTGAACTACTACTCAATCCAAAACAAGCCAGTATAGCCGCCAAACTCGACCAGCTAGACCTTGCAAATGTCGCCAATATTGAAGATCTCGTTTCTGTTCATCCAATTATCCCAGAAATCCGGGCAGATTTGGCCAAGTACGGCACTTCCATGGACACAGACTACTATGAACTTTTGGCCAGCGTCAATGACGACAACCAGCCCGAGGATTTCCAATTCTTGATGCAATTGAGCGAACTACCGACCATCATCACCGATGAGATAGCCTTGCTTCACAGGTACGTTTCTGTGCACTACAAAGTTGTGTTCTCCGAGTTGGAAACTTTGGTTCCTAATCCCGTGGACTACTGTCGAATAGTGTCTGAAATCGGGCAGGAATTGGCGGGATTCCGTGCACACGAGCAGAAACTACGAGAGATTGTTTCTGGCGAGAAAGTGTTGGCGATTGTGATGGCTGCACTTGAGCAGTTCCCAAAACTGTTTGAGCTCAGTGAACAGGATATGGGGAAGGTCCTAGAAGCGTGTACTTATTGCGTTGAGCTCAATTCCTTCCTCGGTGAGATTTCCACATACATTTCCGAGCGTTTATCGAAGTTTGCGCCCAATGTGGCTGCCCTCATTGGCCCAGTGGCTACATCTCAACTTCTCATCAGCATTGGATCGCTACGGCAATTGGCAATCACGCCACTGTGTAATTTGCCGTCCTTTGGTGTCCGTGACTTGTCTTCGCAGAAGCAAATCCGCTCCAATTTCGTGCGTGCCACGGGGTATTTATACTACTGTGAGATCGTGAAGGGTTTGCCACCCGAAGTGGTGAAACAGGCGCTCAGAATTATCAGTGGCAAGGTTGTTTTAGCCGCCAGAATCGATTTGGCACAGTCCTCGCCAGATGGAGACGTCGGGAAGCTGTATTTGGCCGAGGTGCAAAATAAGATCGACAAGTTGCTCACGCCGCCGGACCAGACGGGGCCCAAGGCGCTTCCTGTGCCCAAGGAACAGAAACTGAAGAAGAGAGGCGGCCGGCGGTTCCGCAAGATGAAGGAGCGGTTCCAGATGTCGGAGTTGCGCAAGGCACAGAATAAAATGCAGTTTGGCAAGCAGGAAGACACGGTGATGGACTCCTTTGGCGAGGAAATCGGGTTGGGCATGAGCCACACCACGGACAACATCCAGGTGAACAGAAACACCGACGCGCGGATGTCCAAGGCGATGATCAGCCGGTTGCAGCTGCAAAAACAGCGGGAGAATTTGGATACGATTGTTTTCGCGCCCAAAGAGGAAACCTCCGGCGGGAAAATCGGGCAGGGAGAATGGGGCCGCATGAGGAAGCGGCGACTAGATGACGTGGACTGAAAAACGGTGGTGTTTGGTTGACATGTGGGAGGGCTTATTGTTAGGTATGATGAGTCAGAGATATGGGGTCCTAAAGGGATGGAAAATGGGTCTTTTCGAGCTGGGAAAAGCTTGAGTATGGCCATTGTCGGGACGAAAATGACAATGAGCACATTGGAAATTGCAAAACAAAACATCTTGGTCCCATTTCTGTGTCCTGTCAATTACAAAATTATGTACATTAAACCTAAAATTTCGCACCCATTTCTCGCGTGGTGTACGGGTGTGCGCCTATGACTAACAAAATTTTCTCAGTCTGTGAGCCGTATGGTAATTAAAAGACTACTCATTGGAAAAGTATTTAACCGCCCGTGTTCGCAATTCCAACACCTTAGATCTTTTACTATTCCAACCATGTCTGCCGAGGAAAAAAACCAGGCCTCTGCGGCTGCTCCTCAGGGAGAAGAGCCCCCCAGAGAGAAAACTGCCAAAGAATTGGAGAAGGAGAGGAAAAAGGCAGAGAAGATGGCCAAATTCTTAGCGAAGAAGAAGAAGCAGGAAGAGGACGCCAAGAACAAGGCCCCTACCGAAAAGAAACCGAAGAAGGAGAAGAAGGCCGCCGAGCCTGTGCCCGAATGGAAAGACGAGACGAAACCAGGCGAGAAGAAGATCTTGGCCTCCTTGGACGACGCCGCTTTCAAGGCGTACAACCCCAAGAACGTCGAGTCGTCGTGGTACTCGTGGTGGGAGCAGCAGGGCTACTTTGCTCCGCAGTTGGACGACGGGAAGATCAAGAAACAGGGTGTTTTTTCGATTCCAGCGCCTCCACCCAACGTCACAGGCGCGTTGCACATTGGCCACGCGTTGACGATCGCCATCCAGGACACGTTGATCCGTTTCAACAGAATGAAGGGGAAGACCACGTTGTTTTTGCCTGGATTTGACCACGCCGGCATTTCCACCCAGTCCGTGGTGGAGAAACAGGTCTGGAGAACGGAGAAGAAGACCAGACACGACTACGGCCGTGAGAAGTTCGTGGAGAAGGTCTGGGAGTGGAAGGAGGAGTACCACGGCCGGATCAAGAACCAGGTCAAGAGACTCGGTGCGTCGTATGATTGGTCCAGAGAAGCGTTCACCTTGAACCCAGACTTGTCCGAGGCGGTCACCGAGGCGTTCTGCAGATTGCACGAGGACGGCACCATCTACAGGGCCTCCCGTTTGGTGAACTGGTCGACCAAGTTGAACACGGCCATCTCCAACTTGGAGGTGGACAACAAGACCATTGGTGGGCGCACGCTCTTGGCTGTGCCCGGCTACGACGAGAAGGTCGAGTTCGGAGTGTTGACGTCGTACTCGTACCGTGTCGTTGGCTCCGACGAGAAGATCACCGTGGCCACCACCAGACCAGAGACCTTATTTGGAGACACTGGTGTGGCCGTCCATCCAAAGGACGCCAGGTACACGCATTTGCACGGCAAGTACGTGCAGCACCCATTCTTGGACCGTCAGATTCCAATTGTCACCGACGAGGAGGCCGTCGACATGGAGTTTGGTACTGGAGCGGTGAAGATCACGCCTGCGCACGACCAGAACGATTACAACACCGGAAAAAGACAGAAGTTGGAGTTCATCAACATCTTGACGGACGACGGCTTGTTGAACGAGAACTGTGGCGAGTGGCAGGGCATGAAGAGATTCGACGCCAGAGTCAAGGTGATTGCCGAGCTCAAGAAGTTGGGGTTGTACGTTGACCAGAAGGACAACGAGATGACGATCCCCATCTGCTCGAGATCCGGCGACGTCATCGAGCCGCTCCTCAAGCCTCAGTGGTGGGTCAGACAGGACGAGATGGCCCAGGAAGCGATCAAGGCGGTCAAATCCGGCGAGATCACCATTACTCCAAAAACCTCCGAGAGAGAGTACTTCCACTGGATGGAGAACATCCAGGACTGGTGTATTTCCAGACAGTTGTGGTGGGGCCACAGATGCCCGGTGTACTTTGTTGAGATCGAGGGCAAGGAGGGCGACCGTTTGGACAACAACTACTGGGTGGCCGGCAGAACGTACGAGGAGGCGCTCGAGAAGGCCACCAAGAAGTTCGAGGGCGTCAAGTTCCACTTGGAGCAGGACGAGGATGTGTTGGACACGTGGTTCTCGTCTGGCTTGTGGCCGTTCTCCACGCTCGGCTGGCCCCACAACTCCAAGGACATGGAGTTGTTCAACCCAATGTCGATGCTCGAGACCGGATGGGACATTTTGTTCTTCTGGGTGCTGAGAATGATCTTGTTGTCGCTCAAGTTGACCGGAAAGGTGCCCTTCAAGGAGGTGTTCTGCCACTCGTTGGTCAGAGACGCCCAGGGCAGAAAGATGTCCAAGTCTTTGGGCAATGTGATCGACCCATTGGACGTCATCACCGGTATCCCATTGGAGGGTCTCTTTGAGAAGTTGAAGGTCGGCAACTTGGACCCCAAGGAGTTCCAGATCGCGTCCGCGGGCCAGAAACAGTCGTACCCCAACGGAATCCCAGAGTGTGGTACCGACGCCTTGAGATTTGCCTTGTGTGCATACACCACCGGCGGCAGAGACATCAACTTGGACATCTTGAGAGTGGAGGGCTACAGAAAGTTCTGCAACAAGATCTACCAGGCCACCAAGTTCGTGTTGGGCCGTTTGGGCGCCGACTACCAGCCACCTGCATCCAGTGCTCCCTCTGGCCACGAGTCCTTGGTTGAGAAATGGATCTTGCACAAGTTGACCATCGCTGCCAGAGACGTGAACGCCCACTTGGACGCGCGTGAGTTCTCCGAGGCCACCTCGTCCATCTACAACTTCTGGTACGACTTGTGTGACGTCTACATCGAGAACTCCAAGTCGTTGATCCAGGACGGCACCGAGCAGCAGAAGAAGTCCGCCCAGGACACCTTGTACACGTCGATCGACGGCGCGTTGAGACTCATCCACCCATTCATGCCGTTCTTGACCGAGGAGATGTGGCAGAGATTGCCCAGAAGAGCCGGTGAGACCGCCGAGTCCATCACCATCGCCGAGTACCCTGAGTTTGACGAGAAGTTTAACGATGTCGCATCCTTGGAGGCCTACGAGTTGGTCTTGGAGATCACAAAGGGCGCCCGTTCCTTGTTGTCCCAGTACAACATCTTGAAGAACGGACAGGTGTACGTGGAGCTGTCTGACGACAAGGTCAGGGAGATTGTCAAGAACCAGCAGGACTCGATTGTGTCGTTGATCAAGGGCGTGGAGAAGATTGACGTCATCGAGGCGGGCCAGGAGGTGCCTAGCGGATGTGCGTTGAACGGAATCAGCTCGTCTACTACTGTCCACGTGTTGGTGAAGGGCCAGATTGACTTGGACGCCGAAATCGGTAAGGTCAGCAAGAAGTTGACCAACGTCAAGGAGTTGCAAGGAAAGTTGAACGACTCCATTTCCAAATTCACCGACAAGACCAAGCAGGAGGCCAAGGACGCTGCGTTCAAGAGAGCAGAGAACTTCAAGGCCGAGATTGAAGGTTACGAGCAGACCATTGCCATTTTGGAGAAGTTGAAGCTCTAGAGAGTACATAGATAATCAGAGAGAGAGAGAGAGAGAGAAATAGAAAATTTGAAAGTGAAAGTTGAAAGTGAAATTGAAAGAGTGAAAAATGAAAATTTGAAAAAAATTTTTGACAAAAAAAACTCAAAAAACGAGGCTCCACCTTCTTTGTCAAGTGAGTGTCCCGTTCTGCCTTGACAAGGAAGTTTGCCCTTTGCGCATGCATCGAACATAAGCATGAACATGAACCCACAGGGCTCCCAATCATAAAAGGTCGTGCGCTTCCCATTCCGGCGACCAGTTTCCCCATTTTAGGCACGGGCGCATGTGAATATCGGCAACTCGGCAACCCCATGCAGCCTGACGTTTCGTGAATTTCACCCCACCGAAGATTCAAAGTGTATTGTTGTCCTGCAGACAAGCGGCTGTTATCATTATTTGCATTTCTTCACCAAAGTGGCTTACGTCACGTTTCCATGCCGATCCCCCAACTATAAATTGGCCACATTCCCCCCGTTTTTCTCCTCACAGTTTTTTTTCGCAAAATGAACTTCAACGACTTGATCAAGAAAGGTGAATCTGCCCTCGCTGGCTCCGACGGTAAGGTCGACTACAAGGACCTCCAGCAGGACGCTCAGGACGCCTACAAGACCTACAACTCCACCGAGGGTGACTTTGCCACCAAGGCCCAGGCTGTCTACTCTGGTTTCCAGAAGGATCAACAGAACGATTCTCAGGACAACAACAACGACAACAACAACTAGAGAATACACGTTGTGAGTGAGAAAGTGTAGCCATTGTAGGACGAGAGGACAATGAGGGTAATAAAGGGGTCAATGGAGGAAATCGAACAATGGTGTCGAGTAAGGATTTCAATTTTGATTTTTCGACTTCCGTTTTCTCCATTGAGCCTCTTTTTCTTCCATTGGTTGTCTTTCTTCCACTTCTATTTCTGTGCTTGTGGCTTAGCATTCTCGCGGCTTGACGGTGGCTAATTACGCCCAGCCCAGAATGAGACGGCCAAGGAACAGGAAGAGAGACAGAAAAGAAGTATAAATAGGAGGCCATCCGCACATTTCTCTGGAAGAAAATTTTCTTTGTTTTTTCCAGTTTTTTACTCTTCCCCTCTTAATTTTTACTTTGAATAACACCCTGGTCCACTATTTTCCCACCGCTGTTTGTTTATTTACGTGCCCGTGTAATTTCAGGATCCGCGCAGAATGGAACGGGGAATTTCACGCCGGTGGAGGGTAAAAAATAAAGGACTGCGAATTTTGGAAAAAGGAGGAAACTGAAAATTGGCGCCAAAACCGGCTATGTTGTTTTGGGATCTGGTGTTTGTTTCAGAAAAAAATGTTGAGCTCCTCGAATTTCGTTGACCCATTGGCGTTTCTTGTTTAGGGCCAGGTGATCCCATTTGGGGCCAGAAGCAGGTCCTAAAATTCTGGGGCCTGCACTTGGGTTCTGGTCCGCTCACCACTGAAAATCACATACCCCGTAATTTCACCGCAAAACTCACAAGAAATTCAGAAAAAATTACATGGCGAGAATCTCCAACCTCCCATCACCTAACCTTTCACTTCATTTTTTCTCTATTTCCTTTTCCTTCAATTTTCACCCTCCTCTCTTTTTCCCATTCATGGCCTTTTCCTCAGTCGCGCACATTAAATCTGAAAATTCGCGTCTCCATAAATTCTCACAAACCATCAAAAAAATCTCAAAATCACCAAAATCTTCAAATTCCCATACTTAATGGATACCAATGCTCTCGTGGCACAATTTTCTGCTATAGACACAGTTTTGCATCTCCACTATGCCTCGCTGATCACAACCCCTAAATTGAGCGAAATCTCCAGTAAAGCACTGACCATGTGTGGAAAACGAGTATCTTCTCAAACTTTAGAGAGGATTTTATACTTTTACCCGGAAGCATACAAGATAGTCACCCATGGGCCTCAAACTTACGACTACTATATAACTGTTCCCGACAATGTGCCTGTTGCCAAATTTGGGGCCGAAATTCCGGCTAGAAAGCTGAGATTTATGGATCTTTTGGGAATCAACGAAAACTCACAGAAACACGACCTGGAATTCCCAGATTTGGCCCACTACGCCGTCGTGGACCCATCACTCCGATCTCTGGCTCTGCTGCTGCCGTTTTCGTCGCGTTTCCTGTCTCCCAACACGTCGCCTGTGAAGAAATCACCGAGGAATTCCCCTACGAAGATCACCAAGGCTACTTTGCTCAAGAACGACCGCTCCAAGTTCTCTTTCAAGGAGAAAATCGCCCAGGTGCAGTCGGACAACGCCAAGGGTTTGTCTTTGCTCGAAAGAATCAAATTGAAAGAGCAAAATCTGCAATTTCGGGAACTGCCTGAACTGAAATACAACAAGCAGATAACAGGGAGGCTACCGGCGGTCTACGACGTAATATACGAGTTGTCACAGACCCGAGAGGCGAAAACCAAGAGCTTCTTACTTACCAAAGTTGCGCTGATTGTCCAGGATTCGGTTTTCCAGAAAATCGCCGAAAGTGAAATTTTGGATATCATCAAGGAACTACAACTGAAGTTGGGGCAGGAGAAAATACATATAGTGACCAGAGGCGGCGTGCGGGCCTTGCGGATCTCACAGCTAGATCGGAACTCGGATCTCAGCTTAATCAGGTGATATATTTTGTCTATAGAAAATCAATGGATATATATCGGCAACATGAGTCCTCAAAGTTGTTTCTGCTGTCTCTCGGCAATGTCGGCGGCAGCAGAGTTCATGAAGAAGTGCTTCAACACAACCTCCACGGCCCAAGTTCCACCGAGGTCAAGCAAGATACACCCGGTCAACTTCAGCTTGAACACATAGTCCATGGGCACGAATTGCATGGCCTCATTCAACTCCGGCATGAACTCAGTGGATCCGGCCAACGCCAACCCGGCAACACCCAAAAGACCGTAGAACATACCCTTGTTGTCCTTGATGTCTTCCTTAAATGGCAAGCCGATGTAGTTCACGGCGAAAGTCGACACCTGCTGAGCCAACTGGAGCAAGAACATACCGGTGTTCAACAAGGAAGGCTCAAAGGTCTTCTCCAAGTCCACTTGCGCCTCTCTGGGCTCCAAGATGTAGATCTCGCGAGTGATGTAGATCAAAGTGATGATGTGGATCGCAAATTGACCCAAGATCGAGCCCATGATGTAGATGTTAAAGATTCCATCCTGGGGTCTCTCCTTGCTCAACTTCTGGAGTGGTTTACCACGAGAAATTGACAAGAAACAAACAGACAACAAGATTCCAGAAACGGTGGACTGGCCGTCTCCGAACTTGATACCGGCCAAGTACAACACAGATAACGAGTATGCAGAAATCAAACAGTTCAAGGCCAAGATCTTGTACATCTGGATCGTAGACACCAAGGCACATCTTCCTTGACGGATGATGTTGGTGACAGACGAGACGCTTGCCAACTTCGATGTGAATGGCGCAGCAACAGACGCGTCACCCAATTTCAACGTTGGCACCTCATCCTCGTCTTCCATGTCACCGCCCATGCCGCCCAACAACGAGTCTGCGATTTTACCAGCGGTCACCTTTCCTTTGTCGTCCTTGACGAACTCCAAAGGCAATTGGCCGTTTCTGTTGGCAACTTCCACAGACTGTCTGAGCTCAGGAGTGATCTCCGTACCTCTCTTTTCCAAAGTGGCCAAGTAGTGTGGGTTGTACTTTCCTGGAGGGTACAAGTGAGCAATAAGCGCAGGAACTGGTGGAGGAGGTCTGTCCCAGTTGGCCAAGAGTTGTGCCTGCTTTTCGTAGACGGTCTTCGTGGCCTCAATTTTTCTGTTTTCGGCGATTTTCTTCATGCCTTCCTCAGTACCGTTAAGCAAAGCCACACCAACATGTGCTTGTTTCAACGCACCAACATCGTTGGTTCCGTCACCGCACATCAAGGTGTTGTAGCCGGCCTCCTTCAAAGAAGTCAAAATGAACTCCTTTTGCGAAGGCGACACTCTAGCGTATACCCAGGTTTTCTTCAACAAGTCCATGATCTGCACGTGCTCAGTCAAGTGTCCCAAAGCGTGTCCAGTGATACAGATGTCGTGGTTCTCAAACAATTCGAAGTTGATGTTATCGGTGCTCTTGAATGGAATGATCTTAGTCTCGTCGACATTCCTCCACACCAAGTTTTCTCCTTCAGCCACATCGTAGTGATCCTCGGGCGCATCCAAAATCAAAACTTCCTTTTCAGTAATACCAACTTCCTTGGCCACGTGACAAGCGGTCAAGGGGTTGTCACCGGTGATCATCACACATCTGTGCGAGGACTCGTTCAACATCTGGATCGTCTCAATAGCATCGTCCTTGAGTGGACAGTGGAACACAATGAAACCAGCAAAGTGCAACTGCGACTCCACATCGGTTCTCTTCACTTTCACGACGTTCACACTGGTGTCCAAGTACTTGTACGCCAACGCCAACACACGTGACCCAGCCCTGGTGAAGGACTTGAAGCACTGCTCGTAATTCTCAGGAGCGTCCACCAACATGGCCCTGATAGTCTCAGGAGCACCTTTCACAGCCACGAAGTTCTTGTTTTGCAAAGTGTTGATGCTGGTGATAGCACTGGATCTCTTCAACGCCGACGAAAACTGGAATCTACGCAAGATCTTGATCTTCTCAGCCTTTCCTCCCTTGGGTCTCTCAACAGTATCGTTGGCACCAACAGTCCACTTGGCCGCCTTGAGAGTGGCCTGCTCCATTGGGTCGCCCACGACTTCGCCGTCGTCCAACTTCACCAAAGCATGAGCAGATCCCAAAACCAATGCGGTAGTCTCTGGCACTTCGTCCACAGCGTAAAGGTGAGTGTTGTCGTCAGCCTTGAAGCCTGCCAAGCCTTCAAAGACCAAATCCTCTGCGGTCAAAGTTCCCGTCTTGTCGAAACAGCACACGTCGAGTCTTCCAGCCAAGGGAATTCTGAAGGGCTCTGTACAGTAGACAAAGTACTTCTGCAACGCAGCCAACGACGAGTTTACGGCCATGGTGAGCTCCATGGGCAATTCAGGAGGCACCACACTGGTGATGACAATGATACAGTCCAAAATCAACTTCGATTGAATTCTGCCCATTCTGGTTCCCTCGACCCAGACGTACCAGGAAGCAGCAATGGCAAACACCAACAAGAACAAGATGAAGAAGAACGCCTCCTTGTTGCCAACAGACACTCTCTCGGAAGAGAAAATCATCATTCTGACCAAAGAACCCTGGGAAGTCTCGAATCCAGTCTTGCACACAAACGCCAATGCTCCGTTATCTGGGGCAAGCGCAATCAACGGGTTTTCAGGCTTCGTCACCTGCAAGGCCATGGTTCCGCCGTGCAACAACGAGTTCTTGTCCAAACCATCAGGCTGCAAGAACTCGTCTGCAGGTCTCAACTTGATCAGTTCCTTCAACAAGGGAGTGGATTCTCCAGACAACATGGCCTCGTTCACGATGGCGGTGCCGTCAAGCAACAACAAGTCACATGGCAAAGCAGACTCCTCGCTTGTGCGGGTAACACTGACAATATCGCCGGGCAACAACTCGTCTGTTTGCAACTGCTCCCATTTGGAGTCTCTGTGCACGTAGATCGGGTATGGCTTGATTCCCATCAGCTGGAACTCGTTCATGGTGGTTCTTCTCTGAAACACTGTGGTCATTTCAAAGGAAACCAACATGAACAACGAAAACAACGAGTAGTACCACTGCTCGTCCATGCACCACAAGGCCACACAGAAAATCTGGAACACGAAGAACGGAGCGACGGCGTGCTCTTTGAACAACTCCAAAAACGTTGGGATGGGAATGTCAAACTTGTTCAAGCCGTAGTTTCTCGTCAATTTCAGCAAGTCGCCACCCAAACCCTTCCATTGTTGGAAGTACAGCAATTGAGGCAACTCGTCAATCTTGAAAGCAGGAGGAGCAAACTTCTCGATCTCGGGAACAAACAAATGGCGTCTCTTCTGGTACAAGAACGACACCTGCTTCTCGCCGTCGGGGAACTGCTCCCTGGAAATGGCACAAATCTCCCCAATTCCGCTATTTGGTGCTGGAGTGATCTTGACATGGGAAGCCTCGGAGATTTTCAGCACTTCGGTGTAGTTGAAGCTGGCGTCGATCTCGATGTTCCAGTGTGGCATCAACCAGAACAACAAGTTCAAGGAAATGATGGTTATAAGGTAGACGAAAGTCCACTCGGAGCCGCCAATGTACTCGTCATAGTAGTTGAAGTAAATCTGGGAGAAGATCGGATATATAATTCCGAACGGCCAGACGTAGATTCTTGACGCCAAAGGTTTCGGCACCAAGAGTTTGGCTGCCTGGATTGCAGGATTCTGAACAATCTCTGGCATGGTTGGGTTTTTTAGAAGATTGATTGAAGGGCGACTTTTCACTCTGGCGGAAAACCCGTACACCACCGAAATTGGAAGGGCGAGTGATCCGAAGAGTTTCCCAAATTGAAAGTCACAAAAACCCCGTGAGGTTGGGTTTAGAGAGATCCGTCTACAATATCTTGACTTACTTTAGATAATGATTACTGGACTTCCGTGAGTTGGGAGTGGACTCTGAAATTCTTTCCTCCTGCATATAAGCATCTAATATTCTACAGCCTTCCAGTGAGTCGCGATAGCGATAAATTTCCGTTCAGTGCAAATTGATAAGAGGAAAGACAAAATCATGGAAGAGCACGGAAAAGAGTAAAACGCCTATGAACAATTTCAGGGAGCATTCTGATTGGCTGAGGCTTTGTCTTACATGCAGTCTCGGTCTTACAGTAAAATTCTATCTTCTTCCTTTCTCTTCCTGTTGTATGCCACTTGCATATACGGCGTTGATAAGATACGAGCCACATAGTTAAACACGGGAGGCTGATTTGACGGGAATTCTTGCAAAGTGTTTGTTTAAATCGCTCAATTAGGAAACTCAAAGCGAGAAAATCCATCAAAAGGTAGCTTTTTAAATTTTGATTGATTTTTGTGGGCAAATTCTCACTCACCTGGGATTCTTCAATACCCACCAATTGCAGCCAAAAAAGAGCCACAACATATTCGACAGAAACAAGAAAAAATTGATTGTGTTTATTAAATCATCTTTTTAGTTCCAAAGGAAATCACTGATTTCTTTTTCTAAATTCTGGAGAATATCGTTCCTAGTGTGATTCTCTTGTGTGGTTTTGTTTTATAGTGTGGAAACATACAGACCAGAGAAGACCACGAGCAAATTACAAAGAAAAAGTTGAATTGAAAGGAAAGAGAAGTTGAAATAAAGTGAAAATCCCAAATTGATTAGGATGATCTGTCTATCATTTAAAATTACAGGTCCAAACTGCCCCTTACTTGACCCTACCTTTTCTTGCCTATTTGGTCAATCATCACCAAATAACTACACCTACACTTTCTCTACACCCGCCTATAAAAATCAAAAAAGAATTACAAAAATATAAACCCAGCGCAAAACTAACCGAGTACCAGCCTCAATGAATTAACCAGCACCCATTATGCACCTAAAACCCCAAGGCTTCCTCCAAAAGCGCAAACCCTTTTTCAAGCTCGCGCTTCAACATGCCCAAGGCGTCCATTCCGGGCTCCAAAACATCCATAAGCATCCCCGTGATCTCCTCGGCAAGCTCCAGCTCTTTTACCTTCTCGAACTCCCCAGGATTGTACCCGTACTTCTCGTGGATTTCATTCTCCAGCAAGTTTCCGTGGGCGAAGATCAAGATGCGGTAGAAGAAGCGGCGGTAGTGATGGATGGCAACTTGCGCCTTCTCACAGGCTGAAGAAGAGTCAGAGTAGAATTTGGTGACAGTTTGCGGCGCAGAACTCACGATGTGGTCGGTGGTTTCTGTGGCTGATGTGCACAGCTCTATCCACTGGCCAAAAGTGTCGAAAACACCCTCGGATTTCTTCCGCAACTGAACAAGCTTCACCCTTCTCTCCTCAGGTGAGACAAACTGCAAATCTTTCATATCATTTTGCATCACCTCCATCGTGTTGGCCAACCCCAATCCAGTGTGGAAACTGGAGCTGAGATTCTTGGCAGCATCCAAGGACTGGGCCAACCAACCACGCAAACTTTGCACCTGGGCATACTCCACGGCCTCCAAAAGCTGTTTGAACGTTTCTGCGGCGTCATCTTCGAAGCTTTCCAAGAATTGCTCGAGCTTGTCTCCATTTGCAGCATGGAACTCAGACAACAGGGCAAACTTCGCGGTGAGCGCATCGAACTTCTCAGAAACAGCAGTATCTGGAAGATATGAGATTTCTGACTCTGATTCATCCGACTCTCTCCATTTTGTCTCCTTGAGGCAACTTTTCTGGTGGTGTTCTTGTGGATTTTGCACCCACCCAGATACAGGAACACAAACAGAATCGCCAGCAACGGGAACAAACGGAACAGCGGAGTCGGAGTCGAACTCAGCAACCGAGTCATCTCCAAATTTGACTCTGGCCGGCTCGGGGTCTTTGTTTTCGTTCTCGTTTCCAATCTCGGGGAAATACGAGTAGTACAAGATTTGCACGTCGCCCATTCTAGGGAACAAAGCCACCGCACCAGACCAGGGCTTCACGTCGTCAGAAACAAAACCAGAAGCGTCAGAGTCAAAACCAATAGCGTCAGATGCAAAACTAGAAGCGTCAGAATTGCAGCTGTTGAGGTTTTCCGAGTCGCCAATGTCGAGCGAGAAGAAGTCCCTCTCAAAGTCAGAAACAGGAACATCCTCGGCGTCAGAGTCGGACTCGGAGTCGGTCAACTGGTAAACTTCCTCCTCGGAGTCATACAGCTGGATTGGGGAGAAGTTTGCAGTGAGTTCATCGGTGAAGAAGTCAGGAGACTCATCGTCGCAGTCAGAGACAGAAACAAAGGGAGAGTCACAGCCAAAGTCAGAAACACAGGGAGAGAAGCAGTCGGAGTCACAGTCAGCGGGAGGAAAATAGTCAAGGTCAGCAGGCTCCTCAGGCTCCTCCTCCTCGTCCGAGTAGTCTGAGTCAGTCAACTGGTACACCTCTTCTTCCTCGTCCGAATATTCTGAGTCGGTCAACTGGTACACTTCAGTCTCAGTCTCAGTCTCAGTCTCAGTCTCTTCAGTAGTCTCGGGTTTTAACCAGCAGATCAGTTTTGGAAAGTTCCCACAGATACGTTTCTGCTGGTTTTCCAATTTTGGCAGTTGGAAGAAACTCAACTGGGCCATCTGGCCAACGTCAAACTTCGAAGACAAAAGTTCGGCCAAGTACATGATCTGAACAGACTCCATCTTTCTCAAGGTCCGGAACACTCTGTGGGAAGACACTCTTTTGAGTTTCTCAGATTTCTTGGTTTCCACAGTGACTGGTTTTTGGCACAGACGCAACAAGAATATCCAAACAGGGGAGTACGAGCGGAAAGTCAGAACAGTGCCACAACCAAAGAAGTCTGGTTTGGCCTCGGCCGTCTCGTTGGTGGTACATGGAGTACTGTAGAATCCCGGAGTGAAGATCTCCAAGTCACAGTCAGAGTCAGAAACAGGAACAGAAATAGGAACGTAAACAGGATCAGACGAAGAGTTGGGAACAGAAACAGGAGCAGAACAGACGGGGAAGTCAGAGTTGGGAATCGTAACCTCCTCGCTCTCCAATCCAAACATCGAGCTCAGTGTGTCTTCACACATTGAGACTGGCCTGTCCCTGTTGAAAAAGGGCTCATACTTTGGAGGAGCAGAACTTTGGAAATTGTTCCAAGTGGTGGCTTTTGGCTCATTGGCTCTGGTAAACGCATCCTTAACTTTTTGGGCGAATTTTCTCGTGGCGTTGGTGAGTTTGCCCTGGTAGCTTTTTTGGTTGGCTATCTGTGTCCAAGCGCAGTAGAGCTGATTGATTTCCACGGAGGAAACGGGATATCCCTTGAAAAGTGGGAACTGGTCGTCTTTGACCATGCCAGTAGCGATTCCATACATTTTTTAGAATTTTCAGAACGTTGTGTTGAGTGTTGGCACACTAGAAATTATTGAGTAGTGGTGATATCTGTGGCTGCCAAAAGTGTCTTGGAGTGTCGAGGAAAAGTGTCTGAAAAGTGGTGTAAAAAGTGTTTGGTACTGTTTATGTTTGATGAGGTGATTGTTTTTTTTCTTCTGTGAAGATTTCAGTGTTTTTCAGTGTTGTAATTTTTTCAAGGCAAGAAAAACGGTGGTTGTGATTTGGTCCACAAATATAATTGGGAGAGTGCGAAGAAGTAGTACACTGGGGAAATTAAGGGGGACGGTGAAAGTAAGGTGGGACACAGAAAGTGATAAAAGTTATTGGTAACTTTTGATTCTGTGACTTCACTCAGTTCAATCGCCTTTTCATTTTTTCTGAAAAGGTTTTGTTTTGTTGTTTTTACTGGGGCCTTATTGATTTAATGCAGACACTCAGATTTCGCAGCCAATTATTAGTGCAGGCTGAGATCAGAAAGAAATATGAGACACAGATCTGCTCGAAGTTATGAGTATATAAATATTTGAAGTAGTCTTCCGTGCTCACAAGAACCTTCACACTTCAAATTATCACCATTCGGACGAGATCGCTCCTTTCATTCCCTTGCTATTTGATACAGTGGTGAGATGGAAATGTAACCAGAGATCTCATGAAAATCACTCAAGTCTTTCCTAACTATGAGTAAGATTCTATCCTCGTGGCAATTCTTCTACCCATATAATATACTTCGTCTGTTTTCCATCCTCCCTCTCACTCATATCTACCCCTTTTGGTCGGTCCTTCTCACTCGTCACCTCACCCTCAATTACCCCCACCAAAGTCCACCAAAATGCATCCAAGACTTAGAAATTTCCACCCTGGAATGATCTTCCACATCCAAATAGACTCTGATTTTTTCCTTTCTTCCCAATCACACTCCCCCGGGTCTTTCCCCTCTACTCTTTTTCCACCTGCCCTTCCTCCTTCCACTCCGGTCACGTGACCTTCTTGCCTCTATCAAAGCTCTCTCCACGAAATCCATATCCACACCAAAACACCCATAAAATGCTGCCGATCCAGTTCGTGAAAGACTCTGCGGATTTCGACAATTACCTCAAGTCCAACAAATACATTGTGGCAAATTTCACCGCCTCCTGGTGCGGGCCTTGCCAGGCTCTGAAACCCATCGTTGACAAATTACATGAGGACCCCAATTACTCAGACGTGGAGATCGTGAGGGTGGACTTGGACGCCAACGGAGACATCGCTCAGCGGTACCAGATCAGCAGTGTCCCTACTTTTGTGTTTTTCGAAAACTCCAAGGAAATCGACCGCGTTACTGGGTTTTCTCCCCCTCAGTTCCTGGCTGCTTTGGGGAAGCTCGCTTTGAAGGCGAAAAGCGACCCACAAGGATCCAAAACGGCTCAATCTTCGATTATTTCCGAGATCTCATCCTTGGTGCCCAAGGGGTACGTGGTTTTGAACGATGTGATCCACTTTGGCGAGATGGTTTCGTTGAACAGTATACCTTTGGAGAAATCAGCAGAACTGGACGCCAAAGACGTGTTTCGCACTACGGGTGTGTCGAAGCTGACCATAATCACCGACGCAGACTCCCAGGGCCTTTTTTTCGTGCCGCTAAACAACATCTGCAAGCTCTACTCTGTGTTGATCAAATTTGCCAAACCAGAGCACTCCGAGAATTCGGAATTGGACGCCGACGAGCTCGAAAACGAGACCCAGCCACCATCCACAGTGAAAATTTGGCCCAACAAGCCATCCATTTTGTCCTTTGACGACGCTGCGGGCGACTCCAGTGCGCCACATGTGGAAAACTTGGAGGGCGACTTTTCTGGCGACTGGTACGAGGTGAAGGTGAAATACGTACGTTTCCAGAACGTGCAGAACTTGAACATCTTCATAGACGGCGCGGATGAGGATTTCCACACGTTGGTGGAGAGAATTGTGTTGGTTGGTGTGAGTGGAGACTCCAAGGACCAAGGCCCGCTCCCAACGGGCGAGGAGGAGTAGAAGGAGAAGGTAAAAGGGACGGAGGTGTTGAATGAGGCTCGAAGATTGCTGTGAGGGAGATTTTGTGGTGATTTAAAAGGACCTGAGCTGGGTTAGCTGGGTGGTTAAAGAGAAATTGGGTGCGTTTTAGAAAGCACTGATAATTCTCGGGGTAATACCGTTTGTTTTGGTTGAAATTCTGAGTTATGGAAACAACTAGCTGTGAAGAACACGATGAGATCCTATACATCTTTGGAAATCAATGAATTTTGGTATTTGTCGGTAGACAAGTTCTTGTAGATGTCACTATCCTGCAGGTAGTCACACCTTGAAGTTTCATCACCACAACCAAGCTCCTGGCTAGAAATCTCGAACATTTAAAGCGATGACTTAAATAAACACAGATTGAATTTACCAATCCTTCTCTCAGCGAGAAATTTTGCCCTCGTGTTCGATATCCACGGCAGATAGTCTAGAAACAGATATGTCTCCGCTATCAGTCTTGTCTGCAGGAATTTCTTCATAGCAACTATCAGAATCACAAAGAGTCGACTCAATCAAAGAGATCGACTCTCCAATTTTCCTTTAGCTGAACTCGATTGTGTTCCACGGCATGGTCTGGGTGTTGTTCTAAATCCTGTATATAATGAATTCTTTTGCATCACGTGCCGGAAGGAGTGCACACAACGCCACCAACTCCGGATTTTCACAGTTCCACCAAGTCAACTTTCCACCGCCAAAAAATTTTCAAGATTTCCAAATAAATGAATTCTCGATTATTATACCGAGGTACCATCTCTCGACAGTTGCTTATGTCAGCAAAACCGGCCGTACACAGGACACTCCCGGTGTTTTCCGTGGCAGCCGGTTTCTCACCAACAAAATTTCACGCCAGATTCCAAACCACCAAAAGCAGCGATGTGAAGCTCGAAAAAAAGCAAGAAACTCAAGCTCTGGAGGTGCCCGAAACGGTCAAGACACCCGAAACGGAAATAATTGCGCAGAAAGACGCTCCCACCACAGCTCTTTCCAAGGAGAAAACCGCTGTGGCAAAACCCCCACTTTGGGACAGAATCAAGCACGAGGCGGCGCATTACTGGAGCGGCACGAAATTGCTCGGCTACGAAATCAAGGTCAGCACGAAGTTGTTGTTCAAAATGGCCGCAGGGTACGGGTTGCTGAGAAGAGAAAGTAATCAGTTGCAGAGAACTTTGGTGGACGTTGCGCGGTTGATTCCGTTCCTGATGTTCGTCATTGTGCCCTTTGCCGAGTTGTTGTTGCCCATCGCTTTGAAGATTTTCCCAAACTTGTTGCCCTCGACGTACGAGTCGTCGTCGGACGCGAAGAAGAAAAGAGCCAGATTGTTGAAGGCAAGAACGACCTCCTCGGAGTTCATCAAGCAGACGATGGAGGAGAGCGGACTCAAGTTGTCGAAGAAGATCTCGGAGAAGGAGAAACAGGCGTTTGTGTCGTTTTTCGACACGATTTCCAACGGAAAAACGCCCACTAGAGAGCATTTGATCCAGGTGGCCCGTTTGTTCAAGAACGACCAGGTCTTGGACAACTTGCTGCGCCCGCAGTTGGTCGCCATGGCCAACTACATGTCTCTCCGTCCGTTCGGCACAGACACCATCTTGCGGTACCAAATCAGACACAGATTGTTGACGATTATCAAGGACGACAAGGCCATAGACTACGAGGGCGTGGAGTCGCTCACTGTGCCTGAGTTGCAGATGGCGTGCTCCCAGAGAGGTATCAAGACGCAGGACGTTTCTCCCGGCCGCTTGAGAGAGGACTTGGAGACGTGGTTGGACTTGAGGTTGAGACAGAAGATTCCACTGACGTTGTTGATTTTGTCGTCGGCGTACACGTACGGTGAGCACACGCAGGGCATCGACACGTACTACGACGCGTTGCTCGCGGTGTTGTCGTCGATTCCCGACGAGGTGTACAACGTGGCCAAGTTGGAGTTGTCGCACGACGCCAAGTTGAAGTTGAACATTTTGAAGGAGCAGGACGAGTTGATCAACGAGGAGAACCAGAGAGAGAAGCACACGGTGAACCAGATCAAGGACAACATCAAGTTGGACGAGTTGGAGGAGGCGGCGAGCGACGGGATGAAGATCGAGCAGGACGAGCCGGAGAAAAAGTGAACGTGAACCCAAGGCACCGGCGGTGCCGCGGGGAACGGGAAGTGGAAGAGAAAAGAAAGCTAGGGAGGAAAAGAAAGCTCGGGAGGACGAGAACAGAAGGAGTCTCTTGGCGCGGAAGGTTTCTCGTGCCCGAGACATATCTGTTTTCCCTGATTTTGGTCTGCCTCTTGCTTCATGAACATTCATCCCATTTTCATCAGGTTTCCAGGCACACGATGCTGCCCACGGCCGCTCTCGGTCTATTTATTAGCCCATATACATAGTACAGCGTTGGAGTAGAGCACATGACAGGCAGGTCTTCCTTGAGTAGACAGTATGATCAACTGATCACAATACTGTTTTTTTTTTCAGCTTGCAATATTCTAAGCTCTGGTATTGGAAGTTCTGGAGGTTTTCCTTCTCACACTTTCAACTACAGTAAAAAATTGGTGGATATCTTCACTCTCACACTCCACTACAATGTCCATAACCATATTCTCTTTTCATTCAGTCCATTTCTATTCTTCCCTCTTCTCTTCATGTCTTCGCTTCCTCTCATTATCTTTTTGAAGTTCTGAGGTTTCTCTAGTTCTTCCCCGTGGACCCAAAGCCTCCTTCTCCTCTCACGGTCACGTCCAACTCCTCCTGGGTGATCACCTTAATGTCTGCGTTGACAATCTGCTCCAACACCAACTGCGCGATTCTGTCGCCCTTCTCCACCGCGAAATCCTTCTTGCTGTGGTTGAATAGCACAACCTTCACCTCTCCTCTGTAGTCTGCATCCACCACACCTGCTCCGGTGGAAATCCCGTGCTTCACAGCCAATCCAGACCGCGGAGCAACACGTCCGTATGTCCCGATTGGGACTATCACCGTTATGTCCGTGCTGACCATGCCCTGGCCTTGTGCTGGGATGGTGGCTGATTCTGACGCGTAGATATCGTAGCCAGCTGCCAAGGCTGATCCCTTGGTGGGCACGGTGGCGTTTTCCGAGCGGAGGAAGATCTTGAGCTCGTCGGCTGCTTTCAATTTCTTTTCGACGGTCATTTCGGAACTAAGTGGTGGTTTAGACAATTTCTGTGGGGTGGTCTTTTTTCTGGTGGGAAAGCGTGGTATTTATAGTGGGAAAATGTGCGCGGACGCGTAAGCAGGAATGGACTGGGGAAGGGAAGTAGACAATGGGGAGGATCCAGAGGGAAGGAAACATGAGGATAGAAAAGAAAAGGAGAAAAGAATTAATTGGAGATGAAAAAAATTTCAATTTGAGAAACTTGACTTGAGGATTTTTATTTCTGTTGGTGATCTTCTGCTGTGTTTTAGACTCAATGTGGAGATTGTGTGCGTGACAA
Source organism: Sungouiella suratensis (assembly GCA_030566815.1). Taxonomy (NCBI): domain Eukaryota; kingdom Fungi; phylum Ascomycota; class Pichiomycetes; order Serinales; family Metschnikowiaceae; genus Sungouiella; species Sungouiella suratensis. The sequence goes on along the minus strand of JAKUAV010000007.1, from coordinate 347,492 downwards.
TGTGGAGGAAATTACACTGATGGCATAGAAGTTTTGGACGCGGAGTTTTGGAAATGGAGTTTTCAGACTTCCTCATATCTTAAGAGTTCAGCTCAATCGGTTTTCTCTTTTTCTGGTTTCCCTTTTCTGGTACCTCATTCTTTTGTCTCTGTTGGATTCAAGATGTTCCATTTGGTACACATTTGTATTTCCAGTGACAGCAGTCACGATTGTCTAAGTAAATTGTGAACAGCAGAAAGAGAAGCCACTGTATCTATGACTTTTCTAACTTTCAATTGTAGAGATTGTCACTGTTAACGCAATCTGGCAGTTGGCTGATGAGATCTGCCCATACCTCATTCTGTTTGGCTGCGAAACCGATTTGAAGATGATAGAGATCAAGAAAGCAGATGAATGTGTGAATATAAGTGTTTTCCATTATCGAATTCCTGTAGTTATACTCTCAACTTGCCATGATTTGAGACATTTTTCAAATGCTGATTGATTCTATTGTTCCGCAGTAAAGTTTGGGATCTAGATTTTGCGTCACTGGATTCTGGAAATGATCGATGACCGTGCGCTTTTCGGAGTTTAGAACAGAATCTCATTGGAGAAAAATTGTTCACTTGCATCAATGCTCCCTGGCGTACTTCTGTACTCTGCAAAGGCACGACACACATGGAACGTTCATTACATTTTGCATTTGCATGCTGTATAAGTTGCATACCGATATGTCTCATGCAATGCAAGTGAACATGTGTGTCGCAATTCCCACCACTGTTAACATGGTCAAGTTCGGTCGTAAATATCCTTCACTTGCATTCCAGACGCTAGTGTCAATCGAATCTTACATTGTCTCCTCGCATATTGGAGTGTCGCTGTATTTGCATTTGCATCTCCTTCTCTGCAAATGTAACCCCAATGCAGAATCTAAGAAGAGTTCATACAGAAAAGAAGAAACGACCACTAATTTTCGATCCTCACTTGCTTTACAATAAGAAATTCTGTTTGTTGCTTTTCTCAAGTTCTATCAAAACTGCATCCTACAAGTCCCTCTTGCCCTCATTAATTACTCGTTTATTACCCATATCCATACCACCTTACTCAGAAAATGACAGCCGCTCAAACATCTGGAACAACCGGATGTACAAAATATCTGGCCTCCCCTCGTCATCCACAGGCACCAACCCACGTGCCCCGCCGCTCTGGCTTCTCAATATGTACACCTCCTCCTCATTTAGCGCCACTCCCTTGGGCGAAATCGTCAGCTGCAAATAAATGCTCTGGAACAACAAGATTTGCAACGCCAAGATGGCTGTGTTGGTGACGAAAAGCTCGACTAATCCTAATTTCCAGAGCTGCACGACCCACGAGTCTGACGCACTTAGATTTAAGGGCACAGATTCTCCCATGAACAGAAGACAGTACCACAGCCCCAAGGACACGTCATCCAAGTTGCCGTTGGCGGCTAGTTTCTGCATTAGCAGCACAACAAAGAACAAATGCCACACGCACACCACCACGTACTTCCAGTAAATGAACAGGGTCAATTTGGCAAGCAACAGCGAGACCCACGCCGACCGGCGGAACGTGGTATTCTGCGCCTCGGCTTCTCTTTCCATTAACAGAATGGCCTCTCCGAAAAGAACCCGTGGCGGGCGGCTAGGGTCGGTTATGTCTTCCACATCTATTGCTTTTTGAACCACAAGATGTAGGAGCAACGGCGCGAGACACGACGAGTAGCAGTAGCGCACAAACTGGAATCCTATTAGGAAGTAGGAGAGCGACTTTAGCTGGTTCACGAGGTGTTTCTGCGCGTGGGTCTTGGTGCCTACCATTTCCTTCTGTTCGAAGAGAGTAGACGGCGGTAGCTCGGTGATTATTGGTCGCAGCGAGACGGTAGAAGTTGCATTGTGATCGCGTGACGCAGAGCTTTCACCTGGAAAAGATCCCGGCATGGAAAAGTTGAAGCTCATGTCGATTGCCGTGCGGTTGCTTTAAAGTAAACGTGATATCGCTATGCTCACACCCGTACATCCTTGAGATTTGAGAGGCAACCTTGATCTTGGTAGTTGTATGCAGGTGTGTAGATAAATGGATGACATGAAGCCAAGACACCAAGACCAAGGAAAGTAGATGCAAATTGACTTGGAAATGGGACTTTGATGACTCGGGACATACACATTAAAGTTGAGCGAGTTTCTTCACCAGCGATTTCAGTGTATTCCATCCAAGCTGGTGGTGCCTGCCTCTTTGAGATAAATTTCAAATTGGCAAAACGGTTTCATTTCAACGACTATTAGTTCGAGACATATGAATGTCCTAGTTTCATACACAAATTGTGAAACACGTCAGTGATGGTAAAATTATGTGGAACGAGACCTGCACATAATGCTCTCTCGCATGATTTCCACCTCGTGTGTGCACCCGAGTGCATAATGATCTCTCTTACACGCCACGCTGATCATTTGTTACTGAGGTGATCCGAATTTCTGGATCTGTAAGGGACTGAAATGATCTGGAACGCTGGATCAAACGAATTGGGAAAGTGAAACTCTGGAGGAAATCAATGGAGAAACACGAGGTTAATCAAGCAACAAAGTAAGACTTGTATCAACGGCTCTCCCCTCTGTCATTGAAATTCTTGGTCGTTCCCACTTTCTGGCGCTTGCGACTTTCTTGGGATCCACATTCTGATTTGTGCTGGTGCATTAGTGGCTCATGCACGTTCATGCGTGGAAGCCTAATACGGGCGGTCACGCGCGTCTACCCGAACGCACAAATCTCACCAAGAAAAATATATAAATACCCCGATCCCTGGACTTCCCACACCACTATTTTTTTTAGTTCACCACACAACAATGAAGTTCACAACCGCTTTCACTCTTCTCGCGTGCTCCCTCGCTGTTGCCGCCGTGCCAACTGAGTCAGGAATGGACCAATCTTCCAACACCGTCGCCAACGGAATCGCTTCTACGTTCTACAGATTCTTGAGAAGATACACGGAGTCTGAGGACCCAAAACTGGTGGGAGAGCCAACGTATTTCGTTGTTGACAGCGATTAAGCGCAGCGCTATGTGTTTGCATTTTTCAGTTCTATAGAAATCAAAATTTACAAGGAAGTCAGCCAGCCATTGTAAGAAGAAGAAACAAGTTGTTGAGATTGGAGGAGAAACAGATGACAGATCTGGAACTGACGTTGAAACGACTTAGAATTTGGGGAATTGTCGGCTGACTCGGAATGTTGGTCGACCCCAGGCTAATTTTAGACCAAGGCTTTGGCTTGACACATTTCCCGCCTCCTAGTTGATTCACCATATGTTGGGTGAGATTTGGTGGTAATGATACAGTCCTATAATTGGATGTGTCAAGAGCAAAAACTGAAGAAAAAATTTTGGATTTGTGAATCAAATATTCGGTATATCTACCTGACAGGGACATCATATACTTTTGTCAAGCCAAGATCTTTTTCCTTTTTTTTCAAATTCCCCTCCGGTGAGCTTAGAAATTGGAATCAGAAAATTTTGATTTCATGAGCCAGCATTTTCCTATTCGGGTCTGACAATACCCAAGCCACCTCTACTGTGCACGCTTTGATCCAATCGTATAATATTTTTAGTCCACGCACGAAAATGGAAACACGACCATGTGCAGAATTACGAACATAGGCGGAATGTACAGCGAGGGCGAGAATGTCAATTCGACTATTGTTATTATTGTTAATCAAAGATACGTTTAGGCTGGGTTGGTCTCATTCTTTTAATTCGTGAGACTAAGACAATTTTATTATTCAGATGTTGAAATACATTGGACGAGAAGATAAAATCGCCAACGATTCCTTTATATTTAATTTTGCACTGTAAGTCCAATTTGGATATGTGTCATCGTTATTTTCGAAAGTTAGATTAACAATCCGAGTGCTAGTTTGCTCTTCGAAAGAAATGTTGAATTGGCCACTAATCAACTACTTCTCAAAATTCGTCCTCTGCACGCAACTTCTGAGAAAAAATCTAAAGTTAGTGCGAATACTCTAAATCTTCTGTCTGGTCTAAAAAAATCGGGATTGAGACAAGCAAACGACTCAATTGAATCAGGTCAGTTAAAGAATGGACAAATTACGATCGAGAGTGAATCTGAAAGATTCGTTGCAATTTCCGGGGCTTGTTCCTGTATGCTTTACCCTATCTGAACTCCAAGAAAGTTTCAAGGAATGTAAACGCTTTGAGCTTTTGAAAGGGTTTCGTTTCATCGAATCGTGTTTTTTGAGCTTCCAAGCTTACTAACCAGTACAATTTGGATGTTCCAAACGTGGACCTGGTGCCAGCTTTAGGATCGTTGATATTGAGTGATAACATCGTCGGCGTTAGGAACAAGCGACCCTCCCTTTATTTCATTGCATCATGTGTGTCGCAAGAAAGCATTGCATTGAATCACATTCACAGCAACATAGCATCACAGGGTGCCTATATGTGCTTCTGTATGCGAGCTGCAAAAAGCGCGACATGCAGTATGTCGCTCGACGCACCAAATTTTTCAAAAACCATCCACAAAAAGCATGCAAATGCGCAACAAGTATTTGCATGATGTGAGTGACGAATCTCACATATAGATACATATGCCCACAAAGCGCATGCAAATGCATAAACGTTCGGTGCATGAATATACGATATGCGAGTGAAGAAATTGAAAATCGTGCATATGCACACAAATGCAAGTGAAGCCTTGAGGATCGTTCGGTGAATGAAGAAAAAGCATTTGTCCACAAAGACAAATTTCCCCCACCAAAATGACGGTATCCGATTGACACAAATATGAACCCCAATTAGAACAGCAAAAGACTTCGGATTTTCACACCAAATAAAGTGGATCCCCATAAAAACACCTCAGAGATTCCATTGAGCCCATTTTTTGCCGAATCGAGTCGGTGGTTCTTGCTGTGCATGTTGGCCCCAATTCTGATGTTTGTGAAAATTCACAACCTCACGTTTGTCCAAGAGTAACGGAATTATTAAAGGAAAAATTGTATTAAAAGAATAGACAGAGCTTTCTCCAAGTAAATGATCTGTTTTCAATCAAATAAGTGATCATTTCATGCTATTCTAACGTTGTACTTCTCGAAGTTGTCAAATTGTGTTAGATAGATGGTTAACTCCATCAATATTACGAACTACTGGGCGTAAATGGTACCAAAGGCTAAGTTTAGCCTCAACGAACAAGCCTTGATACTTTTCAAATAAATTCAAGTCCATTTAGTACCCTCTTTTTCTCAGCCAAAATTGCCTTTTTTCAAACGCCAAAAAACATACCAAGATGAACTTTCTACAAAAAACGGACACCACCATTCGAATCGTGAGGAATTTCCGTCTCACATATATCAAAACTAGCCAATTCGAAATTTACGAGATTTTCGTCTTGCAAAAAAAAAAAGTATGTTTGAGCTAGGGCCAGAGAAACCCGTACACCGACCCGATTAGGCAATCGTTAATTGCTTTTTCTGCATCCAAAATTTGGTTTTTCAACGATAACTGAAAAATGTATGAAGGGATTTCTTCCAATGTGGGCTCAAAAGATGTATTTTTATGCGCTGTATCTACTGACTTTTTTTCAGTCAAAAAAGTCCGACACAAAAGCCACAATCGCAAAAAAACATCAAATTTGAGGCTTAGTGAAGTTCAGAAAGTTTCAAAACCACTCATTACAATGTCAACAGCCATGATTTACCCTATGACAAAGTTTCAGGCCATTTAATTTTTCGATTTTTTTTCAAAGGGTCCCCCCTTGAAGGAGACTTGTGACTTCAAAACGCGATTTGCCCATTTTTGAGTGTTGATTTGAGCAACAAAATAACACGATTTTGAAAGTTTTGAAAGGCTTAGGATAAATGTCGTAACCAAATTTACCCAATAATCTCTTTAAATTTATCGAATTCGAAAATTTTCTGCCCTAGATTTTTTTTTCTAGATTGTTCAAAAGTGACGATTTCGCACTTTTCAAAGAAGCACCACATGCACAAAACTAAACGAATTTCAAAACTAAAGCCACTAGACGGCTCTAGATTCTCTGTTAAATATGTGTACCAAGTTTCAGTCCAATCTAAGACACCAAAATATGAGAGGTACGGGTGTCAATTTGGTTTTTCAGCAATCGACTTTTCATTTTTTGAAACCTCGAGGTCTTATGTGCCTTATGGGTACTGTACATTGTCTCACGCCTTCCAGATCGGTCCAATTTTAATTGCTTTAAAAGATATACGAGGCAAAATTCTTCAAAAATACACGAAAAGTTAGTGCAAAAAGTGTTCCAAAAAATCGAGTTTTTTGAATTTTCAAGCAAAACTGGTGTCATAGGAAAGTTTGGCTGAAAAAACTCAGATGCCAACTAATTTAAGCGAATTCCATCGACTGGTTCTCTGGCAATCGCTTGTTGAAAACCTGCATAATTACATCAGTGATTTAGAGCATGTTACTGACCTCAAAAGACCCTGGTTGCAATACAAAACTACGGCTCAATTTGCGTCATCTTTCATATGGAATTGTCAAAAATTTCGACTTTTTTTGAAGCAAGGGTCCCCCCTTGGTACATCTCGACGTTTAATCAACATGATTTACGACTGAAAAAGCTGGGGCGAAAAGTTTCAGCGATTTGGAAAAAAAGATGCTCTAGTATGAAACAAGGGTCACATTAATAAATACCAATCAACAAAAATCCCAAATTCGAAAATTTTCTGCACCAACCTTGTTCTTGAACTTTTGCCATTTTTTCGATTTTTTTCAAACGCTAATATCTCCACGAGTTTTCAGAATTTTGGAAATTTAACAGCGCACATCGTGTTTTCGCGTGATGAATTATCTATATACCGAATTTGAGCCAATTTGAAGACAAAAAATTTTTCGATTCATTTGGTTTTCAAATAATCGACTTTTCATTTTTTCAAACCTTGGGTCGTTATGTACAGCGACAAACCTGCATATTTACACAGAGATACCGAATTGGGCCAGATTTAATTGCTTTGTTCAATATACGAGCCAAATTTCGTCAAATTTTAGTGCTAAAAGTGTCCGCAAAATTCGAATTTAAGAGATTTTCAAACAGAACAAATTTCATATGAAACTTTGTATGAAAAAACTCTGACAGATAGATTTTCAGTAATTTTCCCAGAGCGATTGTCTCGCAATCCTTCTTCAAAATCGTGCATAAATGAATTCTCAAATTTGAGGATGTTAACGCCCGAAAAACAATCGGGTTCCCATACAAAATCTGCTCATTTTGGCGTCATCGATCACATATTTCAATTATAGCGATTTCATTTTTTTGACTTTTTTTGTTCAAAGGGGGGACCCTTGGTCTAGCTCCCGAAGTTTCAAAACGCGATTGGTCTTTTTTTCAATCGTAAAAGTTGGGGCAGAAAGTATCTTAAATTTCTGATATAAGTGGTTCAATATGGTCAGAAAAACCAGCCGTTTCACATGAACTAATTCAATTTGCTGAATTCGAGAATTTTCTGCACCAAGTTTATTTTCATAGGAATTTGCAACTTTTATACCCTAAAACACTTCAAATGGCCACCAAATGTGCAAATCAAACCCAAATTTGATACTGCAAATTGCAATCGACTTCTCTAGTACTTGACTATATTCTGACAGAGTTTGAGCCGATTTTGAGCCAAAAGGTGTTTTTAGGAGGTACGGGTCTCGCTTTGTTTTTTTTTAAATCGACTTTTCATTTTTTCAAACCTTGGGGTCTTATCTGCCGTAATTATCCTGTACATGGACTAAATCTGTCCATTTTGGGCGAAATCTCGTATTTTTAAATCAATATACGAGCAAAAACCACGAAAATTTAGTGCAAAAAGTGTTTGCAAAAATCGAATTTTCAAAATAATTCAACGAATTAAAAACCATAGTAAAGCCTGCTCCAAAAAACTCAGACCAACGAAATTCCAACAAATTTTACCGATCAGTTATCGAGAATTTTGAGGCTGAACACCTGCATAATTGGCAACTGAAAAACGAGGGTCTTTTTGGACGATTTTGATCATAGTTCCAATACAAAAGTGGGTCTTAAATTGCGTCAATTTTCTTATTAAGTGGAGAAAATTTTTCACTTTTTTTGGCTCAAGGGGGGACCCTTGGTAATTCGCAGAGAAATTTGGGAAATGAATGGTCGAATTTTGAGTCTCACCGTATGGCCGCAAATCGATGAAAAGTTAGGGAAGCTAGGATCATAACAGAAATCGCGTACCGTGAATTGGCCTGAGCATCCTCAAAAAATCTCATTTACCTAGTCTTGACAGAAAGATACCACTTTAGGCAATCCAGCGTAATTTTCACCTGGAAGCATTGGTATGGGTCACCAAAAGTACCATAATGAAGCATTTTTCTATCTGAAGCAGTAAAGATCAAGATACGCTTTCTAACAGACCGATCAATGCACTCAGATTAGTTAGCAGCAAGCTCACAATCGTCATTTTCTTGATCAAGCCGAAAATCACATAAAAACGGCTCTACAGCTCGCAATTTTCGTCCAGGAACATAGCGACTAGGCTCATTCAGTTTGTTTTGATCGATAGTATAACACATCTCAATTTCAGGCAATTCTGAGAAATCGAATTTTTTCACGTCTGTTCGAAAAAAAAAGTATGTTTGAGCTTGGGTCAGAGAAACCTGTACACCGACCGAAACAGAAAGGTGTGAATTGCTTTTTAGAAGCCAAAAATCACGTCTTTTGACAATAATTCAATCAATTTACACAAATCTGATCCAAAAGACCGTTTGGAGTATGTGATTTTCTCTGACTTTTCTCCTGGTCAAGTTTTGGAAATTTTCATTGGACACAAAAAGAGGGAACACGTTTTTTGCACCCAAACACACAAAGGAATCGATTGAAAGATCTCTAAACATTAAATGTGCGAAAATTAGAAAGCTCGTTACCTTCTGTGAAAGTTTCAGCCAATTTAAAATTTCGAAAAAATTTCAAAGGGGGGACCCTTAAAGCGATTTTCAAAAATGCGCATTCGATTTTGGTAATTTTGAAGCGTGCAGCTGGAGGTTTAAATCACCGTTTGAGAACTTCGGATGATAAAATTCAGACTTCGATCGTTTGGAATGACAGGAAAGCTTTTTATAATTCGAGATTTAGTTAGTTCTGGCTGACTTTGGGAGCCATTGATGAATATCAAGATATCTGAATTGAACTGCCGAATATACCACCAAGAGAAATGATTTTGCAAATCAAATTGGCTGAGATGATAATTTGACACTGGCAGTTATTGCAGATTACCTTAGGTCTGAAATCTTACCATGGATGCTACGCAATCTCATGACTTCAAATTTCAGACTTACATTGGCCGCGAATAACCGAGCGTGGGGGCGCAAACCTTCGGTGCATGAAGAAAAGTGGGGGAGAAATGTTAAAATCACCGAAACACCATGAAAATCATGAAATTGTCAGAAACAAAAGTAGCCCACCTGAAAATTTTCATCACTTTTATATGGCTGGCAAAATCTTGGAGCGTCAAAATGACTTTTCATTTTTTGCAACTTTTGTAAATGACTTGTCCGAAAATCAGATTTTTCCACTTTTGAACACCTTCCCACGAACCAATTTGTGAGAAACTCTAAGTGAAGGGGTCCGGGACCTCAAAGTTTCATCTCATGGTACTTTCAAAAAAATTGGACAAGTTTGAAAAATTCCGTCCCAATTCCGCCCTGTTTGAGCCGCTCGGTTTCTCTCAATATTCAAATTTAGACCGTGCCACTATTGTCAACTTTAGTTTTGGGCCAACATTTAGGGGGTTTGCGAAGTTTGGACTGGATCTGAGAGATTCGATATTTTTTAACCTCGAGTTATTTTCCTTAACTATGGGGAAATTTTTGATCTAAAAAGTTGAACGCCTAAACGGTGGAAATCGTGGATACGATGTATGTACAAAATGTACATGAGCACATGATGTTTTCAGATCAGCTCAAACTGAGTCGAAAAATATCTGCTGAAAGGTACATTGACCAGTTCTCTTTTAATTTTGCAACCAAGTGGACTGCAGATAATGCCTACCTTGATACACCTCCCCACCCTTAGTGGCTTCAGCCGGAAACTTGGGAAAACCAAAAAAATGAATAACAGTCTTTAAGCGGAGGCACATAAAGTCACGTTGGCGAGTTTTGGGAGGCAAAAGTGTCTTTTGTCGTCCCCTTACTGGTGTATCAAGAAAACCTTCAGAATCCCCTCCAAATGGTAAGGGGTGGTCAAGGAACTTCAAGACGTCCAGACAAATTTTGAGAAAGGTGTTAGGTGGACATTTTTGGTAGTCAAATTTCACAATTTGCCTTGAGAATTATTGATTTCGACATGGACTTTGCAAAATTGCTCTCCCTTTCTAAACCAAAGAGTCACGTGACCTCCCCAGTGGTTAACTATGGCAGCCCGATATATTAAGTAGAGTTTCCCAGTTCTTTTCCGAAAGTTTTGTAAATCATCAATTTTCGACTGAATCATACTCGCTGATTACGCAGTAACTGCTAAAATTGCAAAAAGACGTCACTTTCATGTACTCTGGCTGTAGTGCTTCTTGTAAGTGTCTGATATTGCTAAGTAGGAGAATTACATCATGGAAAATCTGGTTTTGAATAAACCAAATAGACACCATACTTATTTATGTTGACCAAAAGCTGGCTGGGATTTTTTCAGACAAATTTAAACCCATATAATGTCCCTTCTACCCCAGTTTTCCCCGCCAAAAGTGCCTAATTTCAAACGCCAAAAAGTACACCAAGATCAACTTTTTGAACAAAACGGACACCACCATTCGAATCAGCTGGAATTTCCGTCTCACATATGTGAAATCCAGCCAATTCGAAATTTACGAGAAATTTGGCTTGCAAAAAAAAAAAGTATGTTTGAAGGCTCAGAAAGACCTGTACACCAGCCGAATTAGGCAATCGTGAATTGCTTTTTTCACTTACAAAAAGTGGTTTTTCAACGCTAAGTCAAGATTATATGAAGGGATTTTCTCCGCAATGGCCTCAAAAAGTGTATTTCAACATGCTCTATCGGCCCATCATTTTTTTCTGTTAATTTTGTCCGACACAAAAGCAGAAATCGCAAAAAAACGTCAATCTCGAGGCTTAGTGGACCTCGAGATATCTCAAAACCAGTGGAATCGAATTCTATTGCTGCCATTTACCATATGACGAAGTTTGAGGCCGATATTTTTTTGGAAAATTTTTCATAGGGTCCCCCCTTGGAGGAGACTTGCGAACTTAAAACCCGATTTGACCATTTTTGAGTCTCCATTTTTGCAGCATTAAAACAACAAATTTAAATTTTGAAAGACATTGGGGCAATCCTGGCAGCCCAAATATTCCATCGAAACCCTCAAAATTCGCAAAAACAAGAATTTTTGGCCCCATGTTTGCACTCGTAAATTCTTGAATTGTCCCAATTTCGCACTTTTCAAATGAGCGCCAAATGTGGAAATCATAACCAAAAATAAAATGAGATACATGAATCGGTTGGAAATTGCCTGGTTAAAAACCCACTGACATTTTTGACTCAATTCAAGCCACTTAATTTCGGGAGGTACGGGTCTCGGTTTGTTTTTTTTAAATCGACTTTTCATTTTTCCAAACCTCGCGGTGGTATATGCCGTATATATACTGTATATAGTCTCATACCTTCCGCATTGGTATTTTTTACATTGCTTTACAAGATATACGAGGTCAAAATGTTCAGAAAATGATGAAAATTTAGTGCAAAAAGTGTTTGCAAAATTCGAGTTTTCAAGATTATTTAACGAAACCAAAACAGCCATAAAGTATGATGAAAAAAACTCATACGTAGAAATTTACAAGGAATTTGATCGAGTCGTTCTCGAGATATCTGGCGTCAAACACCTGCATAACTGTCAACCGAAAAACGAGCACCTATCTGAACGATTTCGACCCTAGTTCCAATACAAAAGTAGGCCTAAAATTGCGTCAACTTTTGTTTGGAGCAGAAAAAGATTTTCACTTTTTTTGCTCCAAGGGGGGACCCTTGGTGCTCCGCACAAAAACATGAGAAACGAATGGATGAAATTTGGATCTCCCAGATCGGCTGCAAAAGATCATATAATGGAAAAATTTGAGAATTGAGCATAGACAGCAGAGCGCAAATTACCCCTTCAAAGTTTCAAAAGCTAAATATTTTGCATGTCGGAGAAGAGAGCTCACATTTAGCAATCTCCATCAAATCTTACTCCAATGCCAAATTATTTCGCCAGTAATCTCGGAATTTGACCACACCAAGAGGCTCAATCAATGACCATCATGATAAGAGTTCATCTGGAGCTGCTATATCGAGCAATTATGGACAAAAGCCCCCTTAAGTTTCGGTATTTCTGAGTGGAGCTGAAACTCACACAAAATCCGCCCTAGCACATGCAATTTTGGTCCAGAAACGTAGGGAGTAGGCTCAATCGATTTGTTTTCATCGAGAGTATATCATACTTCAATATCAGCCAATTTTAGGAAATTGAAATTTTTCACGTCTGGTCAAAAAAAAAAGTATGTTTGAGCTAGGGTCAGAGAAACCTGTACATCAGCCGAATCAGGAAATGGTATATTGCTTTTTTACAGCCAAAAATCACGTTTTTTTACTATAACTCGATCATTTTCCATAAATTTGAACCGGAAAAAGATTTGAAGTGTGTACATTTTTCTAGTTTATCTCTCTAAGTATTTTGGCAAAATCAAATATAACACAAAAAGAGAAAACCAGTTTTTTGCACCCAAACATACCAAGGAATCGTTCAAGAATTCTCTCAATAAGGAATGTGCAAAAGATGGAAGTCTCTTTACCATCTGAGAGAGTTTCAGCCAATTTAAATTTTTGAAAAATTTTCAAAGGGGGACCCTTGGGGCGATTTTGGAAATATCGCATTCGAATTTGGTGATTTTAGAGCGTGCAGTTGAAGCCACAAAGCTGCGAATTTAAGTATCGGATAACTATACATAGGCTTTCCTACTTTGCAACAAACATATGTTATTCATAAATTCAAATTTTATTGCTGTTTGCGGAATCTGGGACGCATTCTAGTTATTCAGGAAATATGAGTTCGCTGGCTGATTCTGCGACAAGCAGTATCAATTTCAGAATGTTTTGTCTTTTGAATACGAGTTTGGCATCCAAATTCATCAACGACATTCCAAAGTATGTAATTTACTGCGTCTTTAGCCAGTATTGAAGTCCTCAAGTTTGAGATGTGCTTAGGCCGCGATTAACCGAGCGTGGGGGCGCAAACCTTCGGTGCATGAAGAAAAGTGGGGGAGATTTTTAAAAACCGCCAAAACACAACGAAGATGAGAGAATTTTTAGTAACAAGAGTACCCCACCTGAAAATTTTTGTCACTTTTATACGGTTGGCAAAATCTCAGCCCGTTAAAATGACTTTTCATTTTTTGCAACTTTCGTTAATGACTTGTCCCAAAATCAGTTTTTTGCCCTTTTGAACACCTGCCCATGAACTGATTCTCGAGAAACTCTAAGTGAAGGGGTCCTTGACCTCAAATTTTCATATCATTGTACTTTCATCAAATTTGAAGAAGTTTGAAATTTTACTTCCCATTTTTGCCCTGTTTGAGACGCTCGGCTTCTCTCAATTTTCAAATTTAGACCGTGCCACTATGGTCAACTTTAGTTTTGGTCCTACATTTAGGGGCCTTGCTAAGTTTGGAGTGAATCCGGAAGATTCGATATTTTTTAACATCGAGTTATCTTCCTTAACTATGGGGATTTTTTTGAACTAAAAAGTTGAAAGCTTATATGGCAGATTTTGGGAACAGAATGTATGTATGAAAGTTGAAGAGAGTGAGAAATTGTTTGAATCAGCTCATTAAAATCAAATTTAGCATTTACGGAGAGATGTATTGCTAGTTTTAACATATATTTGCAGCCACTTGGACTGCACATAACTTCACCATTGTAGCTACAGCATGAAAACTAGCAAAAGTCTAATTGTTACTGGCCTTATGGATTAACTGTCCGGATATAATCGTTCCACTCAAATTTCAAAAGGGAAACTGTCGAAATGCGGCAACAGGGCGATAAATACTGAAAACGGCCTATATTCTAGTCAATCCTAAGGGGTTTACCAAGGAAACTTTGTGCCATGGAAGATTTTAGTAAGAGATGGAGTGTGAAAACTCTATATTTCAGGAATGTAAAAATCAACTCAAAAGCTTTCAAAATGGAAGAAAAGTGTACGATATTGCTATTCCTTTAGTTGAATATAAAGTCACGTGACTTTAACAGTCAGTGTGCTTGAGGAAGCAAATTGAAATGTGCCACTAGTGACAATATTGGGGCCATAACTACTATTGATATTTTAATGACAGTGAGAAAAGTCCGAAATGTTAATCTGGTACCAATTTTCGAATTGCATTTACTCCCCGAATTTCGTGTTAGAGTGCAGTTTCCCTAATTATACGGTATATTTCAGATCTAGGAAGCTATGAGAATAATCTAAGACAATAGTCACTCAAAAGGCAACTGTTGAGACTTTTAAACTCCTATACTATGACAATGAAAACAATTTCTCAATTATTCGACTCTAAGTGTACGAAATTGGTATCTCCAGTTGGAGTTCGAACATCAGGTGGTTTTTCTATATACTTCAGAAGTGGTTGCAAATTTCCGTGACACTTGCAAGTTTTCTGTCATTTACATGATAATCGGAATTTGAACTTTTCCTATGAGACACAAGAGCACTGATAAGTTTATCCTCCTTTCAAATCCTACCTAATGAAGTCCAAATAATAATTACACAGATTATGAGCGCTGTGGGATCTGTCAATGTCAAAGCTACATAAATCCCTCAACTTTGTGCACCGAATTTTGCACTTTCGATCAACTTTTCACAAACATTTTATTCACATTATGGTGGCTTATTCAAAAACAGGAAAATCTCTTGCTCATCAATAGCTTAGCCTCTATTCTGTGGTATTCTCGTACAAGAGAAATTGGTGACAAACCTGTATATAATATCGCTTATCAAAAATAGGATGCGATAGGATTTACTCCTTAATGGTCAAATTTCACAGGAAATTCCAAAATCTGACTGGAATAGGAAATGAAGGTAGTTATGCAGTTCACATCGGGTAACCCTATTTTTGGCTCAAAAAATACTTATAGGGTGGATTCCCCAATATTTTCGAGCCAGTCGGAAATTCTGGATATTAGGATTGACTATCATATAGTGGAATTCTCTCTTACTTTTCAAATACGATAAGCAGATTTGCATATTTGTGAGTGCAAATAATATGATTTCAGTGAAGTTGATGCTACTTTCCACCATTTTGGCGGCAGTTCCAATGGTGTTGGCATCTGAGAATTCGACATTACCTGAAATAGTGACTGACTTGGATGATAACATGGTTTGTTTTCTTCACATGTGGGGTATGAGGTCAGGACCAAGAGAAGTCGGTGACGGATATCTTTTTGGTGTGTTCGATGAAAATACCGATACTTTTGTGCCATTGGTCAAGACGGTCAAGAACAATGAAACCGAACTAGCAAGTAATGACGAATTCATCGAAGTGACAAGAACAAATTCACACTTGCCGGACTATGATGATGAAACAGATTACTGTGCTGAGGTGGAGCAGTTGATAGAAAAGTACAGGGAATCTGCTGAGATACTTGGAGATACCTAGGATAAAGTTCAGAGGAGAAGGAACCTGGACTTTTGTGTTCAGCAAGCGGAAGGATCTGGAAAAAGATGTCCAGCGGGTTTTTTGGGCTGCCAGATTACAAATCTTGAAAATTGGAAACCTTGATGATTTCCGTGCTTCCATGTTCTACTCATCTAATTCAGGGACGTGCGTGATTAATTCAGTGTGAAAGCCAGATTTATAGAGTAGAATGTCTCCAATTTTTGTCTGAGAGATACTGAAAATTTTCGAGTCCCCAAAACCGAGAGGTGTTGAATCCATACCAATTGTTAGGATCTGGAAAATGCTTCAGATTCATGTACTTCGGCTCTTGTGCTCGTATTTAAATGGTTTATGAATACCAGAGCTTCATGCAAGTCGGAAGAGAGCCAACTGAGGAGCCATAGTTGGATGCCCTGGATGCTGCGACCCTTTTTTTTTTCCCAATCTTTGTTTGAGGCTTCATGGTGAATCATACTGTCATTGATGAAATATTTCTTCAGTTGTGTGTCTGCCGCGAATAACCGAGCCCAAAGCACTTTGTGGTTCGCTTTCAGCGTAAATATTTGATTAGTTGCAGATTTACGAGCCAGACTACATAAATTAACGCGAAGTATGGTCAACCGCGAATAGCCGGCATCGTGCGTTCCCGATCACCTCGGGAAATATTTCTTTCCTGTTCTTCCCGAATTTTCTGATATGTACGCATGTCATGTGGAAGATACTTCCATGCATCAATGAGGCGCAATACCGAGGGGATCGGTTGCATGCGGCCACGAGACGCGTAAGGAGTTTCAGATACCGGAACTCGCCAATCCGGGGTCATGATTATTCAATTCCGGGAAGGACACCCTTCATATCTGAAGTGGGGCACTGACTAACTTCGGCCCCATGCAACTGATTTGTTCACTTGCATGCCAGGGTGGGGGGCCAACGCGTATCCATGCACCTCGCTATAAATTTCCCCTTCCGCTACCCGATAAACACCGGGGATTTTCAAGTAGATAAATAAGCAGTTCACAAATCGTATCATTTGAGAGGTGCTCTTGAATTCTATGGTCAGCACGAGCTGACCAACTACATCGCACACACGCGTTCGACTGAAGCAGCGACTTTTGCAGCCAAAAATATGGAAATTCCCCACTTTTGAAAAGTCAAAGGTGAAGCCTTACGGGAATAAAGACAAAATTCGAAATATATCAGAATTCTGTAACATCATGTCTCCCAGTAATTTCAGCGACTCGAAATGCAAAAATCACCCTCTCGCTCTCCAAATATGACTGTGCGTTTCGCTACCTGCAATTCAATATTTGGCCATAATTATCACACCGGCTGCAAATGACATATCCAATCTGCAAATTGCAGAAGTGATTGCCTCAGCATACAAATACAAGTCAACAATCTCATAGTGTATTCCAAAATTCTTCTTCACCCGTCTATACAGCCATTGCAAAATGAATCTGAGATATTTCAAGTGAAGCCCAAGGAAGTGAAGTCCTCAATTGCAATTCAAATTTCACATTATTAATGAAGGAAATAAAAACTTCGAAGTCCTTTTCATGCCGAATCGTGATTTCCGTGCCCATATCTAGGCGTTAGTTGCACTTAAGAAATCCTGTCGAATTCCCATGTATTTCACTTGTAGAACCCAGTGATTTTGCCAATTCTCGAAAAGCTCCAGAAACAGGGTGAAACTTGGCTAGCCCATACTTCCAGCTTTCCTCAAAGACGTCTAAAAAATAAATTCCTAGAAATTGCAAAAGTGACCGGACTGTAAGGGCCTCTACATGTTCTGTCCTTCTCACGTGACCCCTATCACATGATTCAAATCCACGTGACCTTCTTCTCCATATTTGAGATATTCGCGGTCTACGCGTCCTCGTCAAGACCAAACTTGGAAATGTCCCAGCAAACACAGCTTGCGCCAAACTCTCCGGCAATGACACCGGCACCAATGGAATCCTCCGTTTCCTCCGATTCGAACAGTGCAATTCCCACTCTCAAGCGACCCCTGGAGCTGGACTTATCGCTGAAAAGAGTAAAACTAAATACTCCAGAAGTGTCATTACATTTGCTGTCGCCAGCGCCTGCTGAAAGTGGCAAAACTGATCAGAATAATGAGAAAACGCCCATTACAAAATATGGGTACACCGGCGATTTCGGAATCTTCAACAACCCGATCATAATTGGCAATCATCCAGTCACAAATAGCCGCCCAGTTTCGGAGTTAATAGCTGAACCAAAATCAGAGTCAACACCAGAATTCGGCTCTAGTTTCAATACTGAAGTCCAATCCGAGTCAATCACGGAGTCAGCGTCTGAACCAGCATCTCAACCAATGTCAGAATCAGTATCTCAACCAACGTCAGAATCAGGGTCTGTTTCAATTTCTGCACCTATTTCGGTTCCAATATCAGTTTCAGAAAATTCTGTAACTTCCAGTCTACCGGATGCCAGATCGGAAACTTCCACTCCCATTGAGATCCCCGATGTTGCACTTGCTGAGGAGAAAGCAGAAGATCAACCGAAGAAACTCACAAAACGAGAGCGTGAGAGAATCGAACGACAGAAACAGCGAGAACTCGAGAAAATCGAAAGAGACCGCAAGAAAGAGGAGGAATTGAGGTTGAAAAAGGAAGAGAGGGAGAGAAAAGAGCGTGAGCGGTTGGCCAAAAAGGAACAACTAGAAAAGGAAAAGGAAAGAAAGCGCGAGGAGGAGCGCATCAGGCGTGAAGAGAAGAAAAAGAAGTTGGAAGAGGAGAAGAAGCGCAAAGAAGAGGAGAGGAAGTTGAAAGAGGAGGAAAAACGCCAAAAGGAGGAGGAAAAGCGTCAGAAGGAGGAAGAGAAACGCCAAAAGGAAGAACAAAAGGATCGCAACCAGATGAAGATCTCGAGTTTTTTCAATATCAGGCCGGCTTCAAAGAACTCCGAAAGACCAGCGACTCCCAAAAAGGAAAAGGTGGAAACCGTTGAGAAAATCGAGTTCTTGCTGTACGAAAAGCAATTTCTCCCTTTCTTCATCAAGCAAAATGTCACTATGGCCCCTAGTGGCCAAGTCCCACGTGAAGAGCTCGCTGAACTTGCTGCAAATTTCGATCTGGGATTGCAGTCTGGAGTGAAAGCTACTCTTGAAGTCCTCATACCCAAATCTTTTCCCTCGGCTTCACATTCCTATACCAGCTCCGAAAAGCTTCTGGAAGCTTTGAATTCTTCCACAACCACAGAAAAACAACTTCACCAATTGGTCCAGAGTATACCGCCGATCAAATATTTGCAGTTTTATGAGAACTCCAAGCCGCCATATATTGGCACGTGGTGCTCAGAGAAACATTTGGCCACACAAATCTCCGCTGCAAATCCGTTGGAAACTTCTCTCACCGGATACGATTACAATTACGATTCCGATCTTGACTGGCAGGACGGCGATGATGACGAAGGCGAGGACATTGACGAGCTAGAGGACGGCGAGGACGAGGAAGATGATGACGACGATGATATGGAAGATTTCGTGGACAACAACGACACCACACGCCGGAAGGTGCCTGTTGGGAACATTTTGGCGGTGAACAAATGGAACAGTGGGCTGGAGGAGGACCACCAATTTTTCGATGACGTGAAGTATGAGCGTCTCGAGTTTGATATCCACTTTCCAATCAATCCACTCAAAGACTACTGGCCTAAAGTTGTTGTTGTCAAGGAAGCAAGCGCTGAAAATGGAACTGCTACGCCAACAAAAGCCGCAAACGGAAGTGCTACCGTGTTGACGCCGCTGAAGCCTGCTATAAAGGACGCCAAAGTTGTTGCTGAGCTTGTGAAGTTCATTGAGAAGAACTCAGACTTCACCATCGGCACGCTTTCAGAGTTGGCCAAGAAGGAGTTCAAGACGTACACCAAGAGCATTTTGAAGCACACAATCCAGGAGGTTGCCATCTACAACAAGAAGAAGAGCGTGTGGGAAATCAAGTCATGAAAATGAAATCATCAGGAAGATTCAGTCATTGGAGAATCATATCACAAAAGGGAACTACATCGAAATCGGGAAATATATCAAAAATAACGTTAACTTGCTAAACAGATCTTTTCTTGGTGGGCTCGAAGGGAAGCAAAAGCGAGACGATTCCAAGACTGCCAATGAGCCCGCCACACACCCAGATTGGAATGGCAGCGTCTGACTGGGCGCCATAATAATAGATCACTGGCGACAACGAGCCGGAAATACGGGCCGAAATCAAAGCCAAAGCACCGCCGGTCGTTCTGGCAACCGCAGGGAACACCTCTGGAGTGTATGCGTACAACACCGCATAGTAAATGTTGATGGTGAAGTATGTGGCACCGCCAAACCCGGCATCTCCGGCCGAAGTCTTCACTTGTGTGTATCCGAACAAAATGGCCATCCCGCTGACTGCACCAATGGTCATTGTTCCCCTTCTTCCAATTTTTGGGAACGTGACAAACCACGCCGCCAACATCGGACCGAAAATCCCGACAAAATTTGCAATCGTCGAGTTTCTGTACGTGAGATACGTCGAGTCGCTGATGTCTCAGCCCAGGTCCGCGATGTATATGTACAAGAAGTTGTAAAACGTCGAGTACGCTACTCCAATGATGAACCAGGAAAGGAAAATCATCGAGGATGAATAACCAATGAGTTTGGTCAGGTACAACACCTTGCAGTGCTCCTTAGTGGAGTGCCACACGGATTTGATGGTGTACCCGTTTTCCTGGAAATGGCGGGCGTCATTCACTTCTCCACACTCCAAAAGCTGTTCCACAGTCAAGGTGAACGGCTTGTTGTACTTTTCTGCGATTTTGCGGAGCGCCTCCACGGCCTCCTCGTCTCTGCCGTTTGAAACCAAGTATTTGGGAGTTTCGTCCAATTCAATCGCAAACAAACGCACCATGGCACACACAAACACGATGGCCGAGTTCACGTACCAGCAGTACCGCCAGCCTCTGTTCTTGGAAGATGGGCAATCATCCATAGAAGAGCAGGAATAGCTCGGAACAAACGCCCAGGCAATCAAAGTCGCAACAGTCTGGCCAATTCCCCACCACGCAGCCAAGAAGGTCGTGATCCAGGTGTATTTGGACGGAGAAAACTCGAGAAACACGGTCACATCAAGCGCCAAGTTTCCGCCTGCGGAAAAGGCATTGAGTGCCATGAAAAGGCAGTACGTTGGGTACGACGACATTCCGCCGGTGATAAAGCCGAAAATGGAAGCCGAGAGCAAGGAATAGTTGAATGCGGTCTTACGTCCGATGATATCTCCGCCAAAACCCCAGAAAATCGACCCGGCAATCAACCCGACATAGAACATCTCCGTTGCTATTGGGTAATCGTGCTTAAATTGGTAATCCACATAAGTCTCCACGGCACTCTGGATCATCTCGAGCTGGGAGTCTGCTGAGTATCCGAATCCGGCAATGCAGAAAAGCTTCAAATGGTACCAAGTGAACCCAATGTCGTCCAAAGCGTTGTTGATGAGAAACATTTTCTTGGCCAAAGCGATGTCTCCTTCGACATTCAAGTCCTTTTCGGTGATCGTAGGAGCGAGTTCCTCGAAAGAAGACTCCTCGCGGACCACGACGTCCGCAGCCAGTTTTTCAGACATCAAGAAAAAAAAAACTTAGGGCTTTTGAACTTCAAGAAAAAAAAATCGGAACTCTCAAATTTAAGGAAAGTTTCATTTATATTTGTGTGTTACATCCATCGGAATTGATCTCTGGAAAAGGTGCTGATAAGCTAAGGCTAATGCGCGTCTTGCATGCGCCTTATCAGTTGACATTGGCGTTGACAGCAGAAAAGTCGGAAACACTCGAAAAACTCCGGTCAGAAAAGAAGACTTTGAGATCAAGAAAAACAATTCAGTCAGAAATCCCGATCATGCCATTCTACTCCAATCTTTATGGTTTTTTTCTTCATTGGACAGTCTTGCTGTGTGTGCTTATCCAGACCTAAAAAGGCAATCCGGCACCGCCGGTCTAAATCGTGCTGCGAAATTCTTTCCCGATGCGGATTCATCAGATAAGCTGCAAGGGCCTCGATCTACACCTCAAGAAACTGAATCTATATGTGAAAGTCGAATTTTGACCCAAAAATGGATATTTGTCTGTTGCATTCTACACGGACCTCTTCTTGGTGGGCTCAAACGGAAGCAAGAGCGAAACTATGCCGAGAGACCCGATAAGACCGCCACACACCCAGATCGGAACCGCTGCATCTGACTGTGCGCCGTAATAATAGATCACCGGCGCCAAAGATCCAGCCACGTTCGCGGAAACTATAGCTAGCGCTCCACCTGTGGTTCTGGCAACCGCAGGAAACACCTCTGGCGTGTATGCGTACAACACCGCATAGTAGATGTTGACGGTGAAGTATGTGGCACCGCCAAATCCAGCATCGCCGGCCAGGGTTCTGACTGTGGTATACCCAAAAAGAATTGCCATACAACTGGCCGCACCAATGGTCATTGTGCCTCTTCTTCCGATTTTCGGAAAAGTGACAAACCACGCCGCAAGCATGGGGCCGAAAATTCCGACGAAATTGGCAATCGTCGAGTTTCGGTAAGTGAGGTACGTCGTCGAGTCGGCTTCTCCGCCTTGCTCGGAGATGTAAATGTACAAAAAGTTGTAAAAGGTCGAATATGCAACTCCGATGATGAACCACGAAAGGAAAATCAACGTCGACGAGTACCCGATCTTCCGCGTCAGGTACAAGATCCGGCAGTGTTTCTTCGTGGACTGCCACACAGACTTAATGGTATACCCGTTTTCCTGGAAATGACGAGCATCCTCGACTTCACCACACTCCAAAAGCTGCTCCACAGTCAAAGTGAACGGCTTGTTGTACTTTTCTGCGATTTTTCTGAGGGCTTCCACGGCCTCCTCGTCCCTGCCATTGGAGACCAAATACTTGGGGGTCTCGTCCAACTCAATGAGAAACAACCGGGCCAAAGCGCACAAGAACACCACCCCGGAATTCACATACCAGCAGTACCGCCACCCTCGGTTCTTCGACGAAGGACAGTCGTCCATGGACGAACACAGGTAGTCCGGAATGAACGCCCACGCTATCAACACCGCCACGGTCTGGCCGACGCCCCACCAGGCTGCCATGAAAATCGTGATCCAGGAATATTTCGAAGGGGAGTACTCAAGGAAAACGGTGACGTCAAGCGTCAAGTTCCCGCCCGCGGAGAACGTGTTGAGCGCCATGAAAATACAGTACGTGGGGTACGACGACATTCCGCCGGTGATAAACCCGAAAATGGAGGCCGAGAGCAAGGAATAGTTGAATGCGGTTTTACGGCCGATGATATCGCCGCCAAACCCCCAGAAGATCGCGCCAAGCACGAGACCAACATAGAACATCTCTGTGGCAACTGGGTACTCGTATCCGAACTGGTAATCGATGTATGTGGACACTGCACCCTGGATCATCTCGAGCTGGGAGTCTGCTGAGTATCCGAATCCGGCAATGCAGAAAAGCTTCAAATGGTACCAGGTGAAGCCAATGTCGTCCAAGGCATTATTGATGAGAAACATTTTCTTGGCCAAAGCAACATCTTCTTCGACATTCAAGTCTTTTTCGGTGATGACCGGAGAGAGCTCTTCGCCTGAGAATTCTTGCTGGACAACCACATCCGCCGGTGATTTTTCAGACATCACAAACAGATATTTTAAAGATTTGGGTGTGGAAGAAATGAATTTGCTTCCAGAGCTCAATGAGAAAGAGAACGGTGTGGTGTTGAACGTTCATGATTTACTTATATGGAATTCCTGAGTGTCCGATAAGCAGCTGCGCGTTGTGCATGAAGGTTATCAGTTTGACAGTGACAGAAAAATGACACATCGGAAAAAAAACAGACAGGAGAAGATTTGGCAGAGCAATTAAAGTTTGATAATTTCCGTTTGGGAGACGAATCAACAGTGTTCACACAGTACCTTATTTCCAAGGCTATACTGGACTTTCTGTGACTCGACATTGTTTTCTGTGTCCATCACTGAGATCTGGACGGTACCTGAAAATGTCCGGGAATTCTCACCGAAAAAGGAAATGCGACACCGCAGAAAGAGAACGTGCTGCGGATCACCTTCCTAACTGGAAAGCAGATAAGCAACGGCATTCGGACAGATTTATCACGGAAATTATGAGGCTGTGCCTTGGTTGCATAATTCAGATAAGATATTCTGAGAATCCAAATTGGGACATGGTTTTCGGATCCAAGGTGTCATGTCTCCACCAGTACATCCTGAGCTGGCAAGAGAAAGCTGGAATATCGAAACAGTGTTGATCGGAAGAAGGAAAAGCCAAAGAGAGAAAAGTTCTTCCCGGACTTGATCAACAACATGTCCTTCCGTGGTCGCAAATTGAAAAATGATGATGATGAGTTCAATCTGGGAACAAAAGATGCTCAAGAACGCCCATGAGAAGACTTTCGAAATGAAACAAGATTGGGGTTTTCATTAACGTGTCATTTTCATTTTCCAGGCATTCGTATGTGGATTTTTCTGATGAGTCTGTTCGCAGTCTTCTCAACTATGTGAGAAACCCTTAACTATGGGGACACCCTTAACTATGGGGACACGCTTGACTGTGCACTACCAGATCAATCCACCATCAGCAAGCTCGACCAATTTCCACACAAATCACCAAAAAAAAAAAAAAAAAAAAAAAGAGAAAATGAAAATCACATCACACTCATCTCTCTTCCCCAGATTCCACTTTTCTCCTGATTTCTTTCCCCTTCTCTCCCTCTTCCACCTTCCCATATAATCCTCCCCACAATTCAACACGCGAATCTTAGAACCAAACTTCCTCATGGCAGAAGACACGCTAACTTTCCTCTCGACCCAAATCCAGAGTCGATATGAGGACCACAATGAGACGGAGAAGAAATCCTTGCTGCTCCAAAAATTCAAGCTCGAGTCGCCATTGGTTCAGCTACCGCAGCAGAAACAAGTGAAGAGAAGACCACTTCTAAAAAAGCAAGCCAAGAAGAAGAACACGAGTCTCTCGGCGTTTGTTCGTGAAACCTTGGGTGCCACAAGCAAAAATACGGATCTGCTGTCGATTTTGGATTACTTTCGTGGAGATCAGACCAAGGTGGATGAGTTTCTAGGGAAAATCGAGAAAGCAACGGCAAAACCGCATCCTTTGTCGAAACAAAACTCCAGCACGCTATTTTCAGAAAAGGAGTGGAAGGAGCTACTAGATAAGATCCAGTTGAGGTTCCCGAACTTATCGAAAAAGAACAGAAAGACGTTGAAAACCATCACAAGAAGAATCCGAGAAATGAACGAGTTCCAGTCGTTGGAGCCGAGCCAGGAACTGCAGCTATGGACTCAGGCGTCCAGGCAACCCAGTGACACGCTTTCCGCGGAGGAATTGAAGTGGCTCTACGATTTAGATGAGAATCAAGTTTTGGACGAAAACAGCTCGGAATTGCATGAGGAGAACGAGCCAGAGCTGTTCTTTGTGACGCTATCGCAGGTCTTGGATGAGCGAATCGCCAACCTGGAGTCGGAGCCTGAAGAAATCGACATGGAGAAATATTCGAGCCAACCTCCCAAGGAATCACCCCGGGAAAAGACCCAAACCAACCCTTTGGCGACGCAAAAAACAACCCAGACGCAAGAGAACGAGCTAATATCGCTGCACCAGGCAAACGAGCTGCTCAACGTCTTGACAAGCTTGGCATTTGCGCCTACTTTCAAATCTGAAGAAATTTCGAAAAATCTGGCAGAATCTACGGCCAAACTGGGAGCAAGCGGCGATGTTTCTGTGTTTTCGTCACCCACCAAGCCAGAAAGACACACTGAGTTCAAAACCCCGCAGCATTGGCCCGCAAACCTCGTGATCACGTCGTCGCCCAATGTGAGTCCGGTGAAACTGCAAAAAATCGAGAAAATCGGGGAAGAAACGGCAAAATCACAGGAGATTTTTCTGACGGCGCCTTCCAAATTCCCGACCCAGTCTCCCAGTTTCCAGCCCGGCCAAAAACCGCAGGAAATTCCCGTGTCTCAGTACTCCCAGATGTCCCTCAAATTATCACCAGAAAACCCCAGAAAAACGTATGTGACATCCACCGTTGAGGTCATGGGTAAGGTCGAAATGCAGTCCAGCAAGCTGTCACAGGTGAAACTCGCCATTATACCCTCGGAATCCAATTTGTCGGACGATTTTGTTGCTGATTCCGAGGAAGACTGTGAAACTAGTCTTATTGAGATCACAAGGCCAGTGGAAGTCCCGGAAATCACAAGACAAACCTCGGTTTTGCAAGTCCCGTCCAGCCCCGGGTGGGAACTCAACCTGTCGCCATAGAAAACTGGAAGTTTTGACATGCTTAGAAATCAAAATTCCGGTGAGTTATGAAAAGTCTGACTTTGAAGAATTCCGCCGACTACAGTTCATTTCCAAGGTTCCGTGTTGATATATACCGGGACATTCCGTTTCTGTCCATGCTCCAGGCCTCACCCCAAAACTGGAAAGGAGGTTTTCCAGATCAGACCGAGTCCCCGTTCTCGCCTCCCGCTGTCTATAAATACTTCTTGTGATCCGCGTCGATCTGGTCGCTCAACAATTTCGTCTCGAAGAACATGAGCACCTTTGTCGTGATGAAAAGATTGACAACGAGCGAACCAATCACGACCGCCACCGTGTTCAAAGTGCCGCCGTATTTCGAGTAACGGAGAGCTCCAATTGCCCAATACAAATGGTACGAGACCTGGCCAAAAGCGAGGAGAAAGAGGCCCGTGAGGAGCGACGCTTTGGCCGCCCTCAGTTTGGAGATGCGCTCCGGTGTGCTGCGTGGTTTCACCTGTGCCATTTTTCCCAAAAGTTGAAGTTTTAAAGTCTGGTTTTTTGAAGTTGGCGCAATCGCAGTCACTTAGGACGTGTGTGTGGTGGTGCATATAAGGCACAAAGGGCCCTGGATTTGAATGAAGACACTGAACTCGTGATGAATCGAGCCTAAGCAGGAGTTTGAGTCCATCGTCCGATTTAAATTTAAACGAGGATTTGGTATCCGTGACCTCCACGAAACTTTTTGGCTCAGGTGATCACTTGAATCAGGCTTTCTCCTTTGCAAGTCACGTGACTTACGTCATCATCAAGTGCTTCCCTATGACGAACCCCAACATGACCGAATACCGCAAGTCTACTTCCAGCTCCACCTCGACCCTACTTGCAACTGATTTGACTCAACTTTTTGTGGGTCAGACTGCATCTTGGTGTTCACCGATACATGGAATTCCACACGGTCCAGAAATTCCACCAGACGGCAAGAAATTCTGAGCTGATGCCAAAATTGATGAAATCCTTACCAACTCCGGTAACAAATTCCGTTATCAAAATATCCAAATCTGGTTTACTATTATGGTCCCCTGTCGCGTTTGGTGCTTCCCCAGATATCGAGGTCACGTGACCCGTCAACTCGGCTCACTTTTGCGATCACTCAATAGCCGTGTACTCCAGAAACTATTCCACAAAAAATGGATCCCAAATTTCAGCCAGACCCAAACCTAAAGGCCTCTCCGGCATACTACGAGGGCGGCGTGCCCGTTTTCAAGCCCACAATGGAGCAATTCCGGGATTTTTACAAGTACAACAAGGCCATCAACCAGTACGGCATGCAACTGGGGATTGTCAAGGTAATACCGCCAGTGGAGTGGATTCAGCTGCTCAGGGGGACATATACGACCTCCAACTTGGAGCACGTGCGCATCAAGAACCCAATTGTCCAGAATATGAACGTCACCGCAGGATACCAGGGTGTGTATCTGCTGCAAAATGTGGAGCGCCAGAGAAGCTACAACATCTTCCAGTGGAAGGATCTTTCGCTCAAGCCGAACTTTGTGCCTCCCAAGAAGACCAGGAGGGGCCTGCCGCTGGACTCCAAGAGCCCTGAGCCCAACCACAAGAATCAGAAGATTCTGGCCAATCAGGCGGCAGCAAACAGGCTTTTGGCCGGGGATTTCAATGTGGACGTCTCGGAATTCACTCCAGAGCGGTGCGAGGAGCTCGAGCAGCTATATTGGAAGTCGTTGGGCTACGCAGAGCCGATGTACGGCGCAGATATGTTGGGGTCGCTTTTCTTGGAGAAAACAACGAGCTGGAACGTCGCCAAGCTCCCCAATATCTTGGACTTGATGGAGGAGAAGATCCCTGGTGTGAACGATGCATATTTGTATGCTGGGCTTTGGAAGGCGTCCTTCTCTTGGCACTTGGAAGACCAGGATCTATATCTGATCAACTACCTCCATTTCGGGGCGCCCAAACAGTGGTACTCGATCCCGCAGAGCGAGAGCGGGAAGTTCTACAAGCTCATGAGGGAGGTTTTCGTCGAGGACTACAAGAACTGCTCGGAGTTTCTCAGGCATAAGACTTTCTTAGCATCTCCGCAATTTCTAGCCAAGAACGGCATCACGTGCAACCACATAGTCCACAGACAGGGCGAGTACATGATAACGTATCCATACGGCTACCATGCGGGTTTCAACTATGGCTTCAATTTGGCCGAGTCCGTGAACTTTGCGCTAGACGACTGGTTCGAATTTGCGCCCAACACGAAGAAGTGCGAGTGTATTTCTGACTCAGTTGGCCTCAATTACAAACAGCTATACTGTAAGTTTATGGGCTTGCCATACGAACCAGAGCTGCCGCTCAGCGATGAAAAGGTTGATTTGGAAGATACCCCGGTTTCAGCTACTCCAGAGCCGGTTTCGGGTCCAAAACGGGGCCGCAAGAAACGCAGAGTCGAGCCGGACCATGAGTGTGCGCTTTGTCCGATCAATTTGCCTGAAAAACTCAAGAACTTTGTGGCTTTTGAGCTTTTGGACACCGACGTGCTAAATTCCCGCGCACACACCCCACTTCAGGCACACAGAATTTGCGCTGAGCAATTTTCCAAGCAGCTCAGTATACGGAAAGCTTCTAGAAGCAATAAGGCTGCAAGCGAACGTGTCACGGGACTTTTGGAGATTCCGAGACCCGTGAGAAACTTGAAGTGCGGGATCTGCCACATTCCGAACCGCGTGGCACAGCTGGTAAAGAATCCGGCAAACGGAGCGTGTTTCCAATGCTCTGCGCCTAAATGCACGAGACTGTTCCATGCAACCTGCGCTTTGGCTTCTGGATATCTGTTCGAGAAGCGTCTATGCAGACGACACCGGGAGAAATTGCCTAATGCGGAACAGCGAATGCTGTATGGCGAGGTCGAGAAGCTTCCAGAAGGATCATTGATTCATTTTACGATGGCGCGAGCCGGGAAACGCCTGTCTGGAGACGTCTACTGCGGCATAGTTACCGCAAACGGCAGGGACGAGACGTTGCAGGCGCAAGTGTTTCCGCATTTGGTCGACGAAATTGAAATTCAGTACAAGGACGTTTTTGGCGGGAAATTGGAATTGAATATGGATCGAATCAAGGCTCCTGAGCCGGAACTCCCGGTGCCGAGGACTCCACGGAAACATCTGCTTGATCTGGCAAAAGAGCCAATTGCAGTCGGCCGGATCATCTTGCCGTCATCGATTCCAAACCAGCTTCCACCTCAGGTGCAGTTCCCGCCAATGTTTTCGCTGAACTACGAGTTGGCTACAGGCATGTCAAGCAGTCCGACCTCTCAGAACGGGATCGTGTTCATCAACGAATATTCCGAGACCCCTCCAAATGGGACTCCTGAACCAAGCAGGATAAGATTTGTCGAGGAGTCATTTAACGACAATGGGTTTTTTTATAAGTAGGTAAATGGGTATTTATTATGGTATTGCACATAAGCATTAAGCACATCAGTAGTGATTCACATTAGGAAGAAATCACACACTTCCATGTTTCCGCTAGATGCCTAGAAAACGACTCAAACCACTTGCAGTCGAAAGCGACAGTCTCAGTGAGGAAGTCGATGATTTTTCAGAAGATTTCATCCGCCCAAAACGACCGAAAACCGAGCCAAAAGTTCAGCTGGACTGGATCGAGAAATATGCCCCGAAATCTTCCGACGACGTTTGTGTGAACCCGAAAAAGCTCCGGGAATTGAAAGAGGCTATGCTGGAAATGGTCCTGGAGGCTACAAACTGTCGAATTTTGGTTGTGCACGGCCCCTCTGGGTGTGGAAAATCAACTTCAGTGAAATGTCTCGGTGATGAGATAATTGCGGAAAAACGGAAAGAGTATATGGGCCAAAATGGCCTCAGTGAAACTCAGCATGGTCAGAATACCCGATCCGATACTATCGTGGAGTTCTTCGACACCCAATTGGACGAGATCAGTCATGTTTCCCAATTCTCGGAGTTTTTGGACGGTTGTCGCTACAGAATCGGGTCAAACCTAGCATTTATCGTTGTGGAAGAGCTCCCCAATGTATTTCATCACGACACGTTGCTAAAATTTCGAAGCTCGTTGCGCGACTGGATCTATTCTCTGACCCAATTGCCTCCTTTGGTCATTTGTCTTACTGAAGTTGAAATCGAGGCGGAAAACGGCCAAAAAAGTTTCTATAACATCGAGAACAGCCTAACGGCAGAGACCTTACTAGGTCGGGATTTGATATACCATGCTTCGGCCGCTGGTTTGCTCAAAAAAGTCAAGTTTTTGCCCATAGCCAAGACTTTTATGAAAAAAGCACTTCTGAAGATCATAAAGCAGGAAAAAGTGCAGATTCCACCAGGAAGTGAGGCAGATCTTGCAGCAGACTTGTTCGAAACCGGTGATATTCGAGCTCTGATTGGCAAACTACAATTTTTCTACGGAAATTCCGGTCAATTCTCGCAGATTTCCATGTCGAGGGAAAATTCCATCTCTCTCTTCCATGCAGCGGGCAAAATCATCTATTCGAGCGGCAAATTTGCAGACCTAGATGACAACTCGAGTGACTTCAACTCTGTGCAGACTGTTTTGGATACTTACGGCAACTTCCCGTTGCTAAATTTGGCACTTTTGGAGAATTATCAGATTTACAATGGTCTGGACTACGATTTGGCCATTGCTGCCAGTTTGGTGGACTCCTTGAGCATTTCAGATACATTGAAAGGCGTGCGAGAATCATACGAATATGGAATTCGAGCTGTTCGGCAACAATTGAGGAGCATTACTGTGACTCATGGGAAAATCCAAAATATGAAATTTCCAAGGCATTTCAAGATGTTGAAAGTGGCCAACAAGGTCCGGAAAGAAGTTGAAAATTACAAAAGGTACATTGGCAACCTCGAGGTTTCATTCGACGATATAAACTTGGTGGACGGGTTCCTTATACCTGGTATTTACAATTCCTTCAGGTACAAATTGCAAAATGGACAGAAACAGTTCAGCTACAATCGGGTTGGTGGAAAATTCCAGGAGATTTTCGCAGACAACGAGGTCACCGTGATGGAGAATGAGAATGAGAGAGAAGCCGGAATCAGAGACCAGTTCGCCGTTGACATTGAGCAGAAATTAGATGCAAAAGTGACGTCAGACAACGAACCGGACCTCAGCGACGAGATCGCAGTCACTTCTACAGACGAGGACTTCAATGACAGTCTTGACGATAGGCTAATCACAATGACGCAGCAGCCAGTCACTTCGGAGCGTCGGCACTCCCCAAAATCTCAGGATTCTGACTCTGAATTCTCAGACGACCCAGAGTTATATATGTTGGTCTCGCAGGGCAAACTCTAGCAGCTTTGCCTCGGCTACTGTGCAGCCACAGCATTGGTGAAGAAGTCTGGGTCCTCCTCGAGCAGCTCCTTGATAATGTCCAAGCCTCCCTGGAACTCTCCATTGACGTATAATTGAGGGAAAGTTGGCCAATCAGAGAACGTCTTCAACCCCTGCCTGACGGTGTCGTCTTTCAAGATGTCAAAGAACCCGAATCTCACCTGGTGCTCTCTCAAGATCGCCACCAATTGTCTCGAAAAGCCACACTGAGGCGCCGAGGGAGAGCCTTTCATAAACAACATGACGGGCGCCGCCGCCGTCAACTTCGCCAACCTCTCGTTCAACTCCTCGGCAGTAGGCTCTGCCGCAGGCTCCGGAGCCGATGCAGGTAAATCCACCTTCTCGGTTGGAGTGGGTTCCGCTTCCTTGCCAGAGAACTGATTAAGCGCCGCAATAAATTCCTTTGGGTCAGCGCCACTCAACTCCTTCAAAATCGTAGAGTTTCTGATCAAAATTATGTATGGGACTGCAGAGACCTCGAAGAGCTCGGAAATGTCCAGAAGGTCATCGGCGTTGATGGACAAAAACGTCACCTGGGGATTTGCCAGCGCCAAAGTTTTAATCACCGAGTTCATCGTCTGACATGGCGCAGCCCACGGTGTGTGAAAGTAAAGAGCCACCAATTTGGTTGGGTCTTTTTTAGTTAGCTGAGAAAACTGCTCCTCGGACTCTATTTCTATTACAGACATGTTGCTTAGTTATGTAGGGGAACAGTGTGAATTTGAAGATGATCGATGCGCACGTGACTGGTAGGTATGGTCACGTGAAGGCGGTCACGTGATGAGGTTGTATCAACACACTTCTGGTTTTCTACTTCATTAGCATCTCCCAATCAATGAATGATGCTCAATCTTACTAGGGAAGGTCTTTTGGGAGTCAAAACCAGTGCTATGGCGTCTGGCTCCCTCGTCACGTGACTTGCATCACGTGCCTGGCCCAAAAGCGGGGTCGCGCCTCCGTGACCCAAAAGTCTGGGGTATTATCGAATACTGCAAACTATACGACGGAAACGAAACAGGAAATTATTTGCATGGCTAAAAATTTAAACGTTTTAGAGTGAAATTCCAAAAGGAAAATAAAAAAACCTGAAATTTCAAAATTCAATTTCGTTTCCAGCTTCTGTCCAGCGGGTTTTTCCTGGCTCCAACCTCAAATCTAATTTCCTCCCCCCGGCTCTCTTTTGGGTCCGAACTCAATGTTGAGACAGCTGCAGGACGTTGCATTGACAGAGGTCGCCGTCGAAGTCCGACACCGACGTATAAATAGAAGTGAAGCGTGGCCAAAAAAATTAGTATAAATAGAGGCGGATTCCCACTTGTGATTTCTCCCAAAAAAATTTGTTTTTTGCCTCCCTGCCGCCCCCCTAGCCCTCAACAGCCCAGCCTGTCACCGCACCTTCCGTCGTGGTGCTCCTGGACACAACATTCTGGCCTATCCAGGACAGTTTTTTCGGCTCCCTGGCGCACAGTTTTCCCCCGCATTTCGTTGCTCACTCGGAAATATCAACTACACTGCTTACTACTGAAACGCTTGGGAGTAATTTGCTTTCAAACTTTTTTTTTCTGGGGAATTCTTATTTATTGCACCCGTGCCTCCCGCTGAGGCCAACTTTTCTAATTTATTACTCGGTGGTTCCCCACATTCTACGGACTCACCCCCCACAAACACCCATATTGGTGTTCACACTAGGAGCGCCTACTGCCCCCTAAAAATCATCAACAAAAATTCTCGGAGGAGTTTCACAGTTGTCCACGTGTCCCCATGACGTCACACTTGCCCTTCGCCGTGCCCATGGACTTCCCCCACGAGGTGTCGGACGACTCGCCGGACATGGCCGATTTGTCCAAGAAGAAGATCCCCAAGGAGCTAACCGCCCACGGAACAACGCCCCTGGGCAAACCGAGAGTGTTTGTATGCAACACGTGCACCCGTGCGTTCGCCAGGCTCGAGCATTTGAGGCGGCACGAGCGCTCGCATACCAAGGAGAAACCATTCACATGTGGCGTGTGCCAGCGCAAGTTTCTGAGGCGAGACTTGTTGTTGCGGCACGCGCAGAAGCTACACGCGGGCTGTGCGGACGCGATCACGCGGTTGCGCCGCAAACTGATCAAAAGCAACTCGATAGGGTCGCAGGATATGTTTGATGACGTGTTTAAGGAGCTGGCGGTGCTGACGCCCGGGCTGGGGCCCATGGACACGCCGAAACGGGGCCTGTTTGCGGGTGCGCTGATGCTCACGCCGTCGTCGTCGCAGCGCGGCTCGGTGGACCTGGTGAACTTCAACTTGAATTTGTTTTCGAGGGGAAAAGACCAGAAAGAGCGGTCCAGACTGAACAGCGTGAAGGACCTGAACTTGCACAAGCAGTTGTTTGACAGGCGGAAGCTCGGGAGAAACCGTGGAGCGTCTTTCAGCGCGCAGTCAGGGGCCAATTACGCCCAGGCGGTGGCCGATTACTCGGACTCGTACCAAACCACAGACAACGTGGAGTTCCTGACCCCGCAGTTACTTCCGCTGACCATGGGCGAGGAGCAGTCGTGGCTCAGCAACTTGTCGACCATTCCAGGCATGGCCGAGGGCTTCCGGAGCTCTCAGCGTGAGGACCTGGTGGTTTCACTTTCGCTAGATAGTGAGGTGCCAGCACACACGTCAATATTCGGGCCCTTGGGCGGCGGATTGTTGCGTTCGGACAGTGTTGCGTCGACCAACTCGTTCAGCACAGACACGGGCGCGCCGCCGTTCCCGGGAATGTCCAGAAATGGCAGTGTGAGCAAGACAAATGGGTCAACGCCAGTGAAGACCGAGGTGGGCGAGTACGGGTACTCGTTCTACGACATTCCGGACTCCATGTTGGCGAAAACGTACCTGGGCAACAAGATGAACGCCCCGTTGTCTCCTATCAAGCAGGAATTGGAGGATGAAATCATGGACTTGGACAATGGAGGATTCAACAACACCGAAAGCACGATTCCGATCCCGGCGGCTATCACGGACGGCGTGAACTTCGATTTGAACTTCTTGAATGATATGGACGAGCTCACGCAGGATTTCGATGGCGGGTCCAAGTTTTTGCCCAACGGTTACTCCTTTTACGGAGATAATCCCTCAGTTTCCTCTTCGGGCATCGACTCGACCTCTCCGCCGCACATTTTGTCGCCAAATTTCAGCCAGAATCTTCTGAGCCAGGGAATCCAGCCCCTGAGCATCTATGGGAAACCTCCCAGCTCCGGTCACGCGAACCCAAAGAACCATCTCAACGATCTCCGGATGATGAACGAGCCACAAGCATCACAGTCCAAACTGGAGTACAGCACGACAAAGATTTTTACGAAAAACATGCGCTACATGATCAACAAGTCCTTGAGCAAGTACCCCATCAGTGGGATCATGACTCCGACAATCCCCTCCAACGAAAAGTTGGAGTTTTTTCTCAGCAACTTCGTGAACATGTTCTTGCTGCACTTTCCCTTCATCCACCCATCCAAATTGAACGAGCAGGAGATCATGAACATGACCTCCAACGAGGACATGAGCAACGAGAGCGCCCGCGTATGCATGCCACTTCTCATGGCCACGATTGGAGCTCTTCTCGCCAACAACAAGAACGACTCCGAGCACTTGTACGAGGCGCTGCGGCGGACGATCCACATCTACTTGGAGAGCCGGAAAAACTCCGTGGGTGACGCAAATGCAGCGTCCGCGTCCCAGACTGTCAATCCGCTTTGGCTCATCCAATCTCTCACCTTGTCTGTCATCTACGGGCTCTTTTCTGACAACGAGAATAACGTGTACATTGTGATACGCCAGTTGAACGCCTTGAACTCATTGGTGAAGACATCGATCAAGAGCAACAGAGCGATTTTGTTCTCGATCAACGGCGACGAGGAAGCACACTTCAACTCACTCTTTACCAACCCTTCAGCATTGGGAAGCTCGGACAACGACAAGGAAATCAAGTTCAGAAACAATATCAACATGCAGCTGCAGACGAGGATCGTGTTCATGATCTACAAGTTGACCAACTTCATTTTGATGATGTACAATGTTCCTTTGACTTTGAGCATCAATGACTTGGGCAGCTTGCTGTGTCCCAACATCTACGACGAGTTCTTGTGGCACTTCAGCTCCTACAGAGATTTGAGATCATATTTACACCTGATTAACAGCCCGAACGACTTGGACTTCTACTTGAACAGAGATGACACCAACACCATCGTCTTCAAGGACCTTTTGATCAAGCTCTCCAAGAGCGACTTCGATCCAACGCTCGTGACGAGATTGTCGAATTTGAGTAAGTACGGTTTTTCCTCTGTTGTTCACGGGATCTTCGAGATCAAGCAGTATGAGGAGATGAAGTATGTGGACGTTTACCTGATCTTGGACAACTTGACGCTCTTTATTGATAACGCACGCAACAACAACGACACAAGGTACGCCACCGGGGCCCAGACAGACTACGAAAAGTTGGACTATGCTCTCTTGGTGAGCTTCATCAAGATTTGCGCGACTATCGACTTCAAGTTGGTCAAAGAGCAAAGTTGGCTCCGCAACTACGATGAGCTCACCAAGAATTTCCATAAGTTCATGGTGACCATGGAGTCTGTGGACGACTTTGAGTACTTGAAGGTGATTGACTGTTGCATTGTGATCATCAAGCTCATTTTGTTCAGGACCGACGATGCGGAGGCCGAGGCAGATGGCAAGTCCGAGATATTCCACTCTGAGCTTTCCTTCTTGGCCAGCAACGGAAGTCCAGGCAATTTTGGGAGCTTGGTGAACGACTCGTTGCAGCACCAGTACAACACATGTGCAAATTTCGAGAAACTCACCAACTGGAAAGTGTTTGACGAGATCGACTGTCTGAAAAACTCTATTCATTCGCAGATGTTGTTCCATGTGTTTGCCATCTTGTCGATCTTTGCCATTTTCATTGCTAAGAGAAACAACCAGGAGTCACAGTTGGGCCGAGAACTGAATTCGAACAACACCCGGCAGTTCAACCAGCGGTTCATTATAGTGTTGCGACTCTTGGCAAAGATCGAAGGGTTCTTGAAAGCCAAGTACCAGAACTCCAAGTTGGACTCGGACTTGACCAACCTCTACTTGTTCTCGCTGTTCAACAACGACGAGACGCTTTTGGACCAGAGCATAGACTTGCAGGGAGACGAGACGGTGATGAACGAGTTGCTAGGCAACCACAATTACTTTGCCTACAGCTTGGAAAAGTCGCTCTACGTGTTGAAGATCGGCGAGTTGATGCTCCGGTACTTGTACGACACGAACATCAAGGTATGCATATTCAAGAAGCTCAGTGGCAGTCTTTCTCAGTTGCGCAAGTTCCTCATAGACGACGAGTCGAGGATCTTGCTGTGAAACTGCTATTTTGACGAGACTGTCAGTTGAATTTCTGAAGAGTTGGAAAAAAAAGTTGCCTGAGCTGCTGTCTGAGAAGCCTGAAATTCAGAAAAGTTGATATTATGACCGCCAGGAGACAGAAGAAGAAATAAACTGAGACTGGATGTTGACGAGCCTTTCCGTTCGAATTGTTCATTTTTCATCTGTTTCATTTTTTTTTTCTTTTTTCATCTCCCGGCTCACTATTTATTGCTATTTATTATGTCTAATGCGAACACGACCTAAGCCATTCAGGCACACATTGAGGCGCACAGAAAAGATTAACTACTATGAGTTCCAGAAACGTCCAGAACACCAAGGGGAAATTGGCGGATATTCCCGAAAGTCCGTTGAAAAATGACGGGAACTCTTCAAATTTTTTGGACTTTTCAAATAAAAACGTCCAGGATGTGACTTTTTCGCTTGCTGGCTTTCTAACCATCCTTATCATTCTTACTCATTATGCATGGATCATGAGGCAGCTTGTTCTATACAGAGACATTTCGACTTTGAAAATCGCCATATATTTCCTTGTGCTTGCCTTGAACATCTCTGGGTTGCTTTATTTGTTGGTGAAAGTCATCTACAAGAAGGTTTACGGCGAGGAAGGCAACGAGAAGAAAAATCAATAGCTAAATACAGGGAAGGACATCTGGAAGCATCTGGAAAATTTGGAAAATCACCGCAATTTGTTTTTTACAAACGCTTGGATAGCAAAAACCCGTAGACGCCCAAGGTTGCCAACGAGACGAGGTTGGCGAGAGAAGAGAAGCCGTGGTACATACCGAACTTCTTGTTCAATTTGGCAAATTCCTCGGAAGGCACAGTTTCCCCGTCAACAATCTGCTCGTGTTTCTTGTCGGCAACCAATTTGTTCCTCTCAAGCTTGACTTGCACGCAAACTGGCAAGAACCAGAAGTAATTGAGCAATCCGGCGAAAGCAGATAAGGCCAAGATTGGCAGCACGCATTTTGGAGCCAAGGGCGAGGTCAACCCGAGCAAAAGCGGCACGGCCGATTGGCCAATGAAGTAAAGCGGGAAGACCTTGTTTTGCAAGTTGGAGAACTCTTCTCTGGGGAGATACCTGAATGCTATTGGAGACACGATGTAGGAGTGCATGATGCCACCGCCGAAGGCCACGGAGTAGAGCAAAAGGTTGACTGCTGCTTTGACTGACATTATGAATTGTGTCTTGTAAATTTTGGAATTTTTTTTCTAGAGTTTGAAGATGATTCCTGGTGGAAATTGAAGTCTGGAAATATATGAGGTGATGTTGTCTGCAGGAGTGGCCCCACACGGTGATATCGGTGAAAACCTCACACGACCACCCCAGAAATTCCAAAAAAAAAAAAATCTGGTCATTTCTTAGAGCTTGCCCACCATGTTGAAGAAGTTCTGAAGCGCGTCAACTTTCACGTGCTCGTCGTACCGCAAGATGTCCTTCTCCAAACTCCCGTACTTCCCACAGTACCACGCAAAGTCACTCTGCATGCCCAACAGCAACTTGTTTGACTTCTGCTCGTCTAGGTGCAGTTTCAACTTCTGCGTCTGCTCGTAATTCTGCGCGGCCGCCTCGGCATTGTCCACGATCTGCGAGGGAATCCCGCACATGGCTGCAACATTCATACCGAACGAGCCAGGTGCAGAACCTTCTTCCAATTTGTAGAGGAACGTGATGTTTCTCGAGCTGGTGTCGACCACAATGCCCATTCTGAGCGGCCTGATCTGTGGGTGGTTCTGGAAAGAAAGACCCAAGGACCCATAATGGGTTGCAAAAAACCCCACTGGCTGAACATGCAGGGCCAAATGATGGAGCACAGATTCGGCAATGGCAAACCCGTCGCTGGAGGACCCGCCTCTTCCCAATTCGTCGAGAATCACCAACGAGTTGGCCGTGGCGTTGGAGAGAAGTTTCTTGGTCTCCAGCAACTCAACGAAGAACGTGGACTTGCCCTGCATGATGTTGTCGTTTGCACCCAACCTGGTCATGATCTTGTCGATCGGAGACAACGTCGCCAGCGATGCAGGCAAGTAGCAACCGATCTGGCTTAGAATGGCTGCCAAAGCCGTTGTGCGCATGAGCGTGGACTTGCCTGCGGCGTTGGCTCCGGTAAGTAATCCGAATTTGGGGTGTTCTCCGCCCAAGTGGATATCGTTCGGGATAAACTCCGCCGTGCCCACGAAACAAGGATGACGTAACTCCGAGAACAGTAAGGACCCGTTTTCTTGGTCGAGGAAAGTCGGGCGGCAAGAGGGGAACCCAATGGTCTCGGACGTTTTCGTGAGTGCAATCAAACAGTCAATGTCGCTCACTGACTTGATCACAGAGACCCACACCTTGTAGTTCACGTCGAAGCGCGCGTACATTCTCGAGATCAAGTTCTCGCAGACCGTCTTGTGCGTCTCCTTCTGCTCCATCAATTCTCTGACGAGTTTCTTCACTTCGGGGGACCAGTACCTCTTCACCTTGGACGTGGCGCCCATCTGCTGCCAGTCGTTAGGAATGTTTTTGATTTTGATGGGAACCTCGATCAAAAACAACTCCTTGCCCGAGTCCCTGTAGTAAATCTCGTGCGACTTGAACTGTTTCTTATAAGTTTTCAAGTGCTCCTGGAGTTGTGCCTCAAGCGAGCTGATGATCCCGGAAGATTCGTCGAATTCGGCATCCACTCCGTTGGCAGGCACCACGACGCTCTGCATGGCCTCTTGTCTGTCGAACGCATCCTCCCAGGAATTTATGATGTTGTGCAATTCTGAGGGAAACCGAGATACAAACTTGTGGAGTGCCCCTGCAGTGGCCAAATCGTGCTTGGCCAACTTCTTGAACATCTTCAGAATCTGCTCAAATCCTTCCACGACCTTCAAGAAGTCCTTAAACCTCAAGGTCCCGCTGTGGACTCTGGCAATGAGTCTCTCCAAATCGGGAAGGGACTGCAACAGGCTCTCCAAGTCCACTCTGAGCTCCGGCTGCTCGTTCATGAGGAAATCCACTGCGTCGAGCCGGGCATTGATCTCCGTGATATTCGTGAGCGGGTGCAAAACCCAGTTCTTGAGCGTTCTCTTGCCAAAAGGAGTAATTGCCCGATTGACAAGCTTGAACAACGTGCCCTTGTCTCCGCCGTCGAAGTTGTTGTTCAAAATCTCCAAGTTGTTGAGCGTGATGCCGTCCAAGAGCATGTGGCTGGCTTTGTTCTTCGAAATTTGGTACTCGTGGATGTTTCCCTGGCTCATGATGCTGTGGTCGAGCTTCAAAGTGCGCAAGTAGTAGAGCAAACCCCCAAATGCATTGAACGCCACTGGTCTCTCGTCTTTGGCTGCCAAAAGAACCTCGGGGTAGTGCAGGTAGTCGTCCAAGTCTTCAGCTTCGTAGTATTTGCCCTTGACCAAATTTTCCAAGGCGGTATCGTAGTCCCAGAACTCCGAGAATGGGTTGAGGTAGTTCCAGATTTGGTGCGAGTTGTGCGCGTTGAACTTGATGATCTTCACTGCTGTCGAGCACAAGTTGTTCTTCTCACACAAAATCTCCTTCGGTTTGATCTGGGTGATCAATGTGTCGAGCCTCGTGCACTCATCGTCGTCGACCAACTCGATGAAGTTGAGCTCGGACGTCGCTGTGTCAACAAAACAAGCGCCGAAAACCTTCTCTCCCTGCTCAGATACAGACTCCTTGATCGCCATACAGTACGTGGCCATGTCGTCCAGAATCATGTCCAAATCCGTGAGTGTGCCGCCCGTGAGCACGCCCGTCAACTCTCTCTTGATGATTTTCTCCTCCTTGGAGCCCCCGCCGCGCATTTCCTTGGCGAGCATGCTCTCCTTCTGGTCCACTTTGGCCACTTTGTATCCATTACTGATAAACTCTTTGGCCCAGTACTGAAACGACATCTCGGGGATTCCAGCGAGCATCATGTTGGCTCTGCCGCCTCCGGCGATCTTCAAGTCAAATTGGGAGTTGGCAATCTTCGCGTCGTTCTCGTATAGCTCGTAGAACTTGCCCTTCTTGAAAAAAACAACCGTGTCCCACATTTTCGCCTTGATCTCCCAGTATTGTTTCTCAAACGCCGTGAATTTTGACCAGGCGGATGAGGGAACGTATAACGTGCGTGGGTCGTAGTTTGGGTCGTCGGGCGTGCGTTTCTCGGCGTCTCGAATGTTCACTAGCCACTGGTACCTTTCTTCATTTTCCTTTTCAAAGGATTTCTTGGCTTGTTTGGGCTTGGGCTGTGGTCGTTTCGGCGCGCCAGTCGACGTGTATGTGGAGTTGGCCATGAATTTTGATCCGAGACTGGAAGATGTGCCTGAACTCTCGGGTTTTGGCTCTGTTTTCGCGATTGTGGCTCCTGGAGAAGCTTTCCGTTTCTTTTTCGGGGTCTCAGCCAACTCCTCATCGCTGGCTTCATCTGGGGTTTCCATTTCCTCGTCGCTTTCTGCCACAAAATCGCTCATATGCTCGTCCTCCCCAGAATCTGGATTGAACTCATCCTCGTCATCCAGATCAACAACTTTCCGCTTTCTTTTGACGGGCAACCCGCTGTCTGCATCCGAGAGGTCCAGCTCAGACTCCGCATACGAGACTTGGCGCTTTCCCCTTCCGGATTTGCCCACTTTGGAAGGTTTAGATCTTCTGGAAGGAGTCAGAGTAATATGGTCATTATCGTCAGACAACGTGGGTCCCTGTGAGCTCTGGGTGGCTAAATTTGAAGTATTTTCGACCTCTAATTCCTTTGTGATTTCCCTCTTCGGCCCAATCTCCGTGCTCTTGCCTGTACTTCCCGCCTCAGATTCCAGATTCTGTTGCTCTTTAACAGGAGAGGAACTTATGCCTGATCTCTGCAATTTTTGGGCGACTTCGCTCGTCTCCAGTGTTAGCGGGGTGTCAACAGACATGTCCATCGACACGTCGTTCTCCTTATCGCTCTCCGGGTGTTTTTTGACGGGGGAACTTGACTTTGCGGGTTTGAAGAATGACATGAGCGACAGCTGTTTCTTCTGAGCGCCCAGCGGCTTCAATGTCTTTTTTGCAGCAGCCTTGCTCATTGTTGTGGAATTAAAATATTGACTTTTTTGAAATTTTGGAGATGGAAAATGTTTTTTTGTCAAAAGCGATTGTAGTTTATGAATGTTCACGGTTAGCCAGGGTACGCGACGCGAGTTGTGCAGGCCCAAACAAGACGCGGGGGAGAGCGGCCGGGGATTTGAGGTCGTGGGAGGAACTTGAGGGTGGTTGGTGTAAAGGTTTTTTATCGTGGTGTACGGGTTTCTTATACGGGATGTACGGGTCTTTCTATAGAAAATGTACGGTGTTTTCTGAACTCAGAAGATCTCGTGGTTTTTCAAGTTTGGCATTGGCTGTGGGAGAGTCGCGCCAGAAGTTGGGGCACTCGCGCAGGAGCAAATTTCGCAGCCATACAAAGAGGACGAGAAAATAGAGAAAGCAAAAAAAAAAAAAAAACATGAAAGACAAAGGAAAACACCTCAAGATGCAAAGATAAAAAAACGATGATTTTAATTACCCTTCTGTTAATACATATACGTGTGAACGAACTCTGCTCATAAACCCTGCTCATTACCTATTCCTGTGCTCACCCAAAGACCCCAAACTTTCCTTCCCCCAATATTCTCAGTCTGATATCTCTCAATTTCTTATCACATCAACACTTCTTCTCTTCTCGTTTCTCTCTTTTCTTCTCTCCCTCCTTCTACTTTCCCTCTTTCCTTTTTAATCAAAAAATCCTGGCTTCAACA
Organism: Sungouiella suratensis; assembly: GCA_030566815.1. Classification (NCBI taxonomy): domain Eukaryota; kingdom Fungi; phylum Ascomycota; class Pichiomycetes; order Serinales; family Metschnikowiaceae; genus Sungouiella; species Sungouiella suratensis. The sequence goes on along the minus strand of JAKUAV010000007.1, from coordinate 304,997 downwards.
TCAGGTGCAACTGGATCAACTGCGACATTGGACTCTCCTCCATGCTCAACTCAGGGAAGTCTCGTGCTGTGTCTCTGTATGGCAAGTAATCTCTCCCTACCGAAAAGATCAAATCTGAGATTCTCGTGGCAGCCGGACATATCACTTTTAGCTTTTCCACAAGTTGTTCCAGGGCCAAAATGTCAGACACCCAGTTGCCCAGTTCGGCCAGATCGGGTGAGTTCCGAAGACAAATGAGTGGCATCACTACGGCTGGGATAAGAAAGTAGAGACTGTACCAGGTATCCATGCGGTTGTGCAGTTTTTTCTTTTCCCAAAAGTCCGAGATGCTCTGGATGGTCGCCCTGCACTCCGAAAGACAAATACTCTTGGCTTGTTCCTCAAACTGGCTGGTCTGGGAGTTTTTCTGATCACCTGTCTCGTGATTCCTTGCCTTGAGTGCAAATGTCCGGTACATCAAGATCCGGAAGTTTCTGTACCGCCAATGAAGCACGGAGTGGGCCAACATGTACTGTGACGTCACCTGGGCTGTTTCGTTGTAAAAGTCTGGCACTTTCTGCTTCCACTTCTGGATGTACTGGGTGTCCCAATTGAGTAACTCTTCCGCGGTGGGGAAAGGATCACTTATCAATCTCTCGTAGATGCTGTTGGTGAGGATGTGGAATTGCAGCTGGAGCAACACCAGCGTATACACTGTCGGCGTTCTTTCCTCTTTCGGCCACTCCACGGAATTGCTCGTCAAGTTGCTGTCGGCCACATTTAGCAACAATTCCGTGTCGATGCCCGCACACGGCGACCCCAACGGCCGGCCGTACGTGATTGTCTGGCCAACATCGAAAATGTAGAGACACCACCATATCCTCTTGCGCAATTCCCGCGTGAATAGCGTCAGTTCTGCGTGTGCTGCGTTCTTGTGTAGTCCCAACCCCATAGCCATGCGAACGGCGAGCCCCAAGTAGTTGTATCCCAGATTTGGCTTGTCTCTTTTCTGTAGGTAGTTCAGCATGAGTGCCAAGATCTGCACAAGGGTCAAATTGCCCGTCTCAAAGTCGTCAATGGACAAGAAAGACTTGGAAATTTGGAAAAGCTCCAAATCGTCGCATCTGGCGTGGGTTTCTGCGGACATGAAGGAGCCAATGGCGGCCACGATGTAGAGGAGGCTCTGAAAGTGCGGCGGGGCCTCGATGATCTCGTTGAACTGCGCCAAAAAGAGCGGCCGGTTCACTATTGGGTACAAAACGTGGTAGGTGTCGAAGTAGCTGCCGATGTACAGCTCGAGAAGCGATCTGTCTGGAACAATTACCGTTTTGGGGTTTTTCGGGATGGTCTCGTTGATCTGAGCGGCTTCGTGGAGAAAATACTCGCCCCCAACAAGATTTATTAGTGCTGCACTGGATGTTACACCGAGAAAGATATCGGAGTCGACCGTGGCCATGCCGTTGATCATGAACGGAGATCTCCCGTCTTGGGTGTTGCTCCGTTCGTCCCACTGATTATTTGATTTGGAAACAGACGAAAGCGGCGAGTCTGCTGTTGGTTTTTGGGCTTCCCCAGTTTTCACTAAAGTTGGAGGGAAGACCTGAGGAATCTGCTTGGAGTAGTCGAAACTAGATAATTCTGGAAATCTCAAGCTCTCACTTCCAGTCATACTCTCCAACTCCAGATCTTGACTTTTCCGATTTTGGCTCCTCTGACTCTGTTCATTGTGCTCTTGTGGTTTCACCCAGTCCAAACTGCTGATGTCCCCGCCGTTCTTCAATTTGAGCAACAACGGGCGGTAATCCACGTCGGGCATTAAAGTCCGGTGCAACTTCTTCAACAACGCCAACTCCTCCTCCACCTCGGTCATGTGTCTCCTGGTGAGCGGCAGTCTCTTGGATTCTTCATACAAGCAGTGTCGTTTTGTTCTCTCGCATGTGGAACACACGGGCAAGTTTCTAGAACACCTGATTCTTCTTCTCTTGCATTCCGTGCATGCGTATCTGTTAGCTGACTCGGAATCGAATATGTGGATTGGCGCCATCTGGTGGGATTTTCTGGTGGTGGAGAACTAAAGTGTGTTCCCCCACATTTCACCATGCAGTAATACGAGATCGGACTAGATTAGTCCAGCCTCAGAAAGTGAATGAGGAAAAAAATGGAAAAGCAAAAAAATGAATGAAGACTTATGAATTTTGAAGATTCGTTGTTTGTTTGGTCAATTTTCAGACTGAAGATTGTTTGACTTTGGGTTTTTTTGGGACACCTCCAGAAATGGTTGCAAAAACCAACTACATATTTAATTATCCATATGGATATGACCAGAAAAATTGTTGAAAGCACTTCCAAACTTCTCCATAGCTCTTTTTTCTCATTGGCTGTTCCAATCTACCGCACTACTTGGATGATCTACCCCCATCGGGCTCAAACTCTCATATACCATCAATTTCTCATTATATTCTCATTACATTCTCATTACACTCCATATATCCCCGTCTCAGACCTTCCCAATGGACGCATGTTCCACGTGCTCTGCATCTGCCTTCAAGCTCTTTGCACTTTCAATCAGCAACGTCACCGAGCTGGGCTCCCCGTCGAAGAGTTTGGCGATTTCCTCCAAAGAGTAGCCCTTTGTCTCTGGGAAGAAGAAGTAGGTGTTCAAGCAGATGAAGAACAACAACACCACGAAAATAATGTAGTACTTCCACCCGATGTTGTCCAAGGCAAGCGAATTGCAGAACGCCGCAATGATCAACGACCCGTATACGCCCATCAACTCCACCGTTACTCCTTTCGACCGCAAAGTGTAAGGGAAGATTTCTGTCGGGTACGCCAAGAGCAAGGGCGTGTACGCGATGTCGTAGTGGAAGTAGAAGATGAAGATGAACCCCACCACGGCTCTTCCTGCGGCCTGGGAGCCCGTTTCGTCGAAAACTGCCGAGCACGCGGTCCACACTATGTAAGAAGCCAACATCCCGGCCCCAGACCAGAGCAACAACGTTCTGCGGCCGAAAAAGTCCACAAAGATGGCTGCCGACGCTGCTGCTATCAAGTTGAAGATCTGCAAGAGCCCGTTGATCAACGTCTGCATGGAACTGGAGGTGATTCCAATTGTGTCCAAGACCAAACTCAAGTAGTACGAGACGATGGCGATTCCGTTCCACTGGGCAGAAACACCAAGCGACACGGCAATGTAGGTCCTCTTCCGCATGCCTGGGGTCAGCACCAAGTCCCTCCAGCGCGTGTGTTTTGCTTCTTTCTCCATTTCAAGCGCAGCCACAATCTCCGAGAGTTCCACGTCCACCAAGGGCGAGGACTCGTCGCCGCCAGCATGGTACCGCACCAACAAAGCCCTCGCCTCGTCCTCTTTGCCCTTTGCCACGAGCCACCGCGGACTCTCGGGCACAAACCATAAGAAAATGAGCTGAACCAACGGATAGGCACCCTGCAAGACGGTGGGGATTCTCCACGCCCACGTAGAAGTGTAGCTGCTCGTCCCATAGCACGCCCACAGCGCCAAGATCGCGCCCAAGTAGTACAAGCACCAGTACAACGACGTCATCTTGCCTCTGTACAGAGGGTAGCTCAATTCGGCAATAAGAAGCGGCGCCGGCTGCACGGCAAGCATCCCTGCAGCACCCACGATGAATCTGGAAGCAATAAGCTGGCCAATGGTGTCGCCTGTGGCCTGGATAATGGTGGCGACAATGACTCCGACCAAGCCTAGACCCAAAGTCTTTTTGCGGCCCAATTTATCGGTCAAGTAGCCACAGATGGGCAAGATAATGAGACATCCACAGTTCTGAGCGGCATTGATGAAGCCTAGCCATGTTCCCCTGGGGTTGTGGAAGAATTGTTTCCACTCCTCGATCAGCTGGAGTCCGTTCATCAAGGACCCATCGTACCCAGCAGTAGCTGAGGAAAGAAGCGGCACCAAAAGCACCAAGTTGAGTTGTAGAAGGTGCAGGACCCTGTACCACGGTCTTCCGTAGTCTGGCAAGACCGCAGCAATCGAAGGGCCGACGATATCCTCGATCGCCGTAGGTCTGAGGTTGAGTCTCATAGTGGTAAGAAACTGTCGAGAAGCTGTCGAGAAGCTGTCAAGAAGCGGTCAAGAAACTGTCAAGAAACTGTCAAGATAGCGATGGAACTGGAAGAAAAAAGAGCAGAATTTGTTTTTGTTTGGCTCCTGCTTCTTCTTTTTCTTTTTATTTCTGCTTCACCTTCTATTCTTTTGAGTTTCCATGATCTGCCGTGTCGTGGTTCTGATACTTATAGACCTGGTGGCCAGCCGCACATCGCGTACAGTCGCGCGTGTGGAGAAATGTGGGGCACAGAGGAAGAGAGGGAACGAGGTAGAGAGGGAAACGGACGGCACAGTGGGGGAGAGAAGAAAGGGAGTGAGGGTTTGTGGGCCGATCTCGGGGTTTGGGGAACAAGGGAAAGAGGGAACCCGTAGGAGGAGAAAAGTAAATGGGAGGAAGTGAATGTGAGGAAGAGTCAGTGTGAGGAAGTGAATGTGAGGGTCTATTGTGGGGATGAACGAGAAAGGCAGAGGGAGACAACCGAGTGGATGATATGAAGGGGGTGATACCTATTCTTGGAAAAGAAGCATTTTAAGGCTCTCAAAAGTTCTCATCTGATTTTTTCTTTTTCTATTTAATTTTCTGACGTTTATTCATTTGCTCAGGACATTTTCTCATTGCTCTGGGAATGGCTGCGAAATTTACAGGACAAATTTAAGAAGTATCTAGAATTACCAAGAGGAATTTCATGAACACAGAAAAGACTCAGTAATTGCTTGATCAACTCAGAAATCAGAAGTAGAGCAATAAAGAACATTCATTTCCACTTCCTTTTGTGGCCCCTTCTTTCTCCTTCACTTCCTCCTTTCAATCTACACTTCCTCCCTTCATTCTACACTTCATTCTAAACTCCATTCTACACTCGATTTTGTGCCTCTTGTTCATTCATGGGCAGCAGAAGCCACCGTCGACAATAAAGTCACTTCCGGTAGTATAAGTTGAAGCATCGCTGGCCAAGTACAAGTACACGCCCTTCAACTCCCGCGGGTCGGCGTCCCGGTGCATCGGGATCATCCCAAACCACGCCTCCTTCATCTCAAACGGACAGTCCCCGGAAATCGCCGTGTCGATGTACCCGGGAGACACCGAGTTGACCCTGGCGAAGTCCGCCCACTCCACCGCCAACGACTTCAGCAAGTGGATCACCCCGGCCTTGGCTGCGTTGTATGCAGCCTGGTTCTGGGGCACGTTGACGATGTGGCCCGACATCGACGCGGTGAAAATCAAGTTCCCGTGGCCCTGTTTCTTGAACACCTGCCCCGCGGCACGTGCACAGTAGTAGGCGCCGTTGAAGTCTGTGTCGACCACGTTGTGCCACTCCTCCAAGGTCTGGTCGAGCCCGCCGGCTTTCGCGGGGATCCCGGCGTTGGCAATGAGCACGTCGAGGTGTCCGAAATCGGATATGGCGGTTTGAACACCCTTTTCAACCTGCTCCCACGATTTCACGTCAACCTTGTATGCTTTTGCCCGGACAGAGTACTTCTGCTCCAACTCTGTGGCTAAGTCGATGGCGGAGGTCGAGTTATGGTACCAGAGGGCCAAATCTGCGCCTGCCTCGGCCAAACCCCTGGCGATCTCATGGGCAATACCGCCAGATGCTCCGGTGATAATGACGGTCTTGCCCTTCATGGAGAACATCTGGAACACGCTGTCGGAGAGCTGGGGGTTGGGTTTTCTGATGGACTGCATGGTGGACAAAAAAAAGCTATGAAGTAGTTTCCTGTTTTTTTGGTCTTCTGCTTTCTGGACTCCATGGTGAATTTATTTGGTGAGTGAGTTCCTGTCTAAGTGGGGGATGTGGGGGTCGGAATTGCAGTGAGTGGGTCCGTGTGTCCTGCACGCGTGAAATCCGGGGTAACCCTGGCGCGATCGACGGGGATCTGCGTCCGCGCGCAGATCGCCAGCGGAGCCCCACTTCCTAAAAGGAGACACCGCTCCGCTCGAAGTACCCCCAACAAAGAAAAAAAAAGTATATACCGAAAAATCACAAATGTCAAAATATTACCAGTTTCAAAATCACGCCATTTGCGTCTCGCCTACTGCTGCCTTCTTCTCTCTCCCCCGTACTTTTCTTTTTCTTTCGCACCCTCTTTCTACTCATTCTCTCACCTTGCCTTTATTCTTGTACGCCTTCGATAACTACCTTGATCACATCTGTTCTGCCCTCCTTCACCAACTCAAACGCCCTCTCTGCGTCCTCAAACTTGAACCTGTGTGTAATCAACTTCTTCACGTCGATTTTCCCCGAGGCCACCAACTCAACTGCGGTGGGATACACCCCGGTACTGTACCGAATACTACCAGTCCAGTTCAACTGCTTGACCAACGCCTCCGTCACGGGGAAACTGACAAACTCTCTCCCCATGCCAGCCTGCACAAACCGGCCCTCTGGTCGGGCCAAAAACACCCCGGTCTGGATGCACGGCTCTGCACCTGACGCCTCCAAGATCACGTCTGCGCCCAACCTGTCAATGTCGAACTTCTCCACCAAGATCCTGGCGACTTTTTTGGCAAATTCCTCAGCGTCTTCGTCTTTTCCCCGCAAGGGCATCTTGAACACCCCGTCTGCGCCGTACTTGCTCGCAAACTCCAACCGCCCATCGGAAATGTCCGCGCCAATCACTTTTTTGCACCCAAACGCTTTGGCCACCGCCTGGCACAACAAGCCGATGGGTCCACACCCAAAGACAACCACAGTGTCTGTGCCCTTGAGCTGCGCACGCTTGCAGATCTGCACCGCCACACTCACGGGCTCCACCATGGCCGCCTCCTCGAAGTCCATGTGGTTTGGGATCTTGTAGCAGTAATCGTAGGCAACAGTGTAGAACTTGGCCAAAGTGCCGTCCCAGGGCGGAGTCGCCGCAAACACCATGTCCTCGCAGTGGTTGTACTTGCCGTCTCTGCACAAGGCACAGAATCTGCACGGCACGCCCGGCTCGACCGCCACTCTGTCGCCGACTTTCAAGCTGGTCACCTCGGCGCCAACCTCCACCACCACTCCGCTCAGCTCGTGGCCCAACACCATATCTTCGTTTTCGTGCAAGACGAACTTCCCGATGCGGCCGCGCTGCCAGTAGTGGACGTCTGAGCCGCAGATGCCCGTTTGCTTGATGTTCAACCGGACGTCTTTGGCGCCCAAGGCCTGGATGCCTCTGTCCTCGAACTGGATGTTCTTGACCGACTTAAGCACAAGGGCAATGTTGTCGAAAGTCATGGAGAAGATAGATAAAGGAGGAATAAAAGTATTTGATTTGTAATTGAGACTTTGAAGAAAAGTTGGTGTTGTTGTTTTTTTTATTTTTTTTGTTGGTCTCTCTGGCTCCGCTCCTTATATGTGGGGCTCGCTCCACTGTGCGCGAGTGGGGTACATAAATACACAAGAAGGGGACACCACCAGGAAAGGCAGCGAAGAAAAAAAAAAAAAAGAAAAAGAAGAGGAATTTGAATTTTGAGATGTCCGTTAGTGAGCTTGCAGACTTTGCTGTTGAGCTATGCACACATTCCCAGCACAACAGAGTGCTTATTGCCATTGCTGGTATTCCTGGCTCTGGGAAATCCACTTTGGCTGCGAAAGTCAGTGAGGCCATCAACTGCCGGAGTTTGGGTTCCGCTCGTGGGGAAACTGGAGGGGTTTCCTCCTGCGTGGTCGGCATGGACGGATTTCATTATCCGAGATCGGTTTTGGCGCAAATGGACAACCCCGAACGGGCTTTCGCTCGCCGCGGAGCATTGTTCACCTTTGACGGGAAATCCGCCGTGGAGTTCGTGCGGAGTTTGCGCGCCACATGTTTGCAGCCAGAAACGGGGCGGGCGGAAATCAGCTGCGCGAGCTTTGACCACGCGAAAAAGGACCCCGTGGCCGATGGGACGGTTGTTGTGCCGGAGACAAATATAATCTTCATCGAGGGCTTGTATGTGTTGGTGGACTTGTCCCCATGGAATGAAATAGCGGAGTTGGTGGACGAGCGGTGGTATGTGCAGGTCGACTTTACAGTTGCAGCGGAAAGAGTTGCAAAGCGCCACTTGGAGTCTGGAATTGAAAGCAGTATGGCCGTAGCACATGAGAGAGCCGAGCAGAACGATATGGAGAACGCCCGGCTCATTTTGGCGCACCTTTCGCCCTATGACCGCGTGGTTTGCAGCCCGCGCCCAGATTAGATCTATATAAGTACAGGTCCTCCCCCACACATTTCCGCTTCCCATAAATTCCCCAAAAATCATGCTTTTTCAGCCCAGAGACAAGCCCGTGTTGGATTTGTTCAAACTCACAGGCAAAACTGCGCTCGTGACCGGCGGCTCCCGTGGCATTGGCCTCGGTGCGGCGTTGGCGTTGGCCGAGGCAGGCGCAAATGTTGCAATCACCTACAACTCCACTTCCAAAGAGGAAATAGCCGATTTGGAAGAGGAATTCAAAGAGCTAGGCGTGCAGTTCAAGGCCTACAAGGCAGACGTCCAAGTCAAGACCCAGATCTTTGCCGCCGTGAAGCAGGCGCTCGAGGATTTTGGAAATTTGCATGTGGTGGTGGCTAACGCAGGTATAGCCGTTCATGAGCCAGCGGAAAGCTTCAGTGAGGAGAACTACAAGAAGACCATGAGCGTGAACCTCGACGGAGCCTTCTACACGGCCCAGGCGGCCGCTCAGGCGTTCAAAGCCCAGAAACAGAAGCAGGATTTCGAGCAAGGCAGGCTCATTTTCACGGCGCTGATCTCGTCCCAGATCGTGAACTACCCGCAGAAACAAGCCCCTTACAACGCCTCCAAGGCCGCCGTCGTGCGCTTGGCTAAGTGTTTATCCGTTGAGTGGGTCGATTTTGCACGTGTCAATTGCGTTTCGCCAGGGTACATTGCCACGGGGATGTTGGACGCACATCCGAAGGAATGGAGCGACGCGTGGTTCCAAATGATCCCCGCTCAGAGACTCTGTGCGCCCTATGAGTTGAAGGGCGTCTATGTTTTCTTGGCAAGTGATGCTTCGTCGTATTTGACCGGCGAGGAGATTGTTGTTGGTGGTGGCTACACCTTGACATAGAGGTGACATAGAAAGTGACATGAAAATTGACACAGAATTGACACAAATGCAAGGATACGAAATGTGAATTATTGAAAGCTATGATGATTAAATCGAAAGAGCGTTCACATCAATTTTGTTTCTGATAATTCATACTTCTTTTCCCAAAAGTTTCCTCATTTTTTTTATTTTTTTTGGTGTCTCACTTATTCTCACTTTTTGCTTATACTCTTTTGTGCGCATACTCCACACTTCTCTCTTCTCCACAAGATTACGCACAACTGCAAATCTTCAACCAGATTCTCTTCTCATGATTTTCTCTCCAGTTTTCTTATTTGTGGTCTTTGCCTTCGCTGCGCCGCCAATCCCGTTGGCCCACAAGCCAGTCCACAAAGTCACCGTGAGAACTCACCCTCACGAAACCATTAGTTCCATGCTCTACAGTGCGTACGCTGATGTCTTCGCCAAAGCAGAAACAAAAAAGACCTTGGAAGTTTTGAATTCCCAAAGCTTGTTTCTCCTGTTGAGCTCTCGCCCCGACTGCGTGGAGCATACCTCGATCAGGTACTTTTTGGACACCGTCAAGCTTGTTCTGAAGGACTACCCAGCGTCTGAATGTCGCATGAACACCAACGAGCGGCACTTGAGCATTTTGAAGCCGGCGTTCAATTTCCATGCCACGGTTCATGGCAGTTTGGGCAGAGTCCACGACGAGTTGGTGTACAAGTCCCAGAACTATGTTGAGCTGCTTCCAATTCCGCAAACGGGATTCTACGATTATTCTGCGCATAGTTACAACGAGCTCATGCAGATCATGTACCACGAGAACTTGATGGAAGTGGCATTGAAGATGGTGGTGCAAGTACCAGACAAGTGCTCCTTCTCCTTGGTCAACCTGGCCTATGCGAACGAGTATACTTCCGAGTACAAGGTTGAGATTCCTGTGAACGCCACGCTCAATTGCCAGTCGGGCACATCGCCAACCTGCCGCATCTCCACTGCTCTCACCAGAAATACCCGCTATAAGCTCCAAGAGTAAATAGGTAAGCAGATCACATGACTATCTCGTACTTCACATCATGCCGTAACTCCTTGTGTGGCAACACCACCGAGTTGTACACGAAAATTTGGTTTCCAACCTGCGTGTCCTTGCACAAGATCACCAAGTTGCTCAAGAGCTTCGACGAGTGCTCCAAGCTTGCCTCTAAAACGGGATTGTTCAACGTTCCCTCTATGCGGCACCACTTCCCAATCACTACTCCACTCGAGATAATCGCATTGACCACCACCGTGTGGTCACCAATCTCCACATCATCGCAGATGATACAATTTCTGAGTCGGACGCCAGCTCCGAGTTTCACGCGTTCACCGATGGAAACATCTGGACCAATTTTGCAGCCTTCAGCACTGACGTCATTGGGGATGTGGACAGGACCGGTGATAGAAGCCGAGTTTCGGGATTTCTCGTTCTTCAACAAAAATGCATTTGCAGCCAACGCAAACACTGGATTGGTCAACTGATACCACGAATTCTCAAACGGGAAAGTAACAAACTTGAGTTCTCCCTGCCCTGGCAAAGTCTTGAAGATGTCCAACTCGAACGACAAAATGTTGGGATAAAACGGATCCTCCTGTTCGTCAACATCGTAGCTTGGGTAAGGCTCAGTAGCTAACTTCTTGGCCTTTGCATCCTCTAACAAGTCGATTTGCATCCTCTAACAAGTCGAAGATTGACGCCTTGAAAGCATACACGCCACCATTGATCAGTGTCAGGTAGCTCGTGTCGCCGAACTTCGCAAACGAGTCCAGTTTCGGTTTCTCCACGTAATGTACAACCTTATGGCTTTCCTTGTTGGAAAATATAGTTCCGTACCGCCTCAATACTTGCTCCTTGTCCAATCCATGAAATGCCTTGTCCCTCAACAAGACAAGTGGGTCCACCCCCATAATTGCCACGTCGGCGTTGTTTGCTTTCTGGAATTTGAGGAGCTCTTTGAACGGATAGTCGCACACAACATCTCCGTGGATAAGCAAGATATCGGAGTCAGCGTTGTGGTTCAAAATTTTGTCCTTAAAATAGAAAATACCGCCCCCTGTACCCATAGGAGTGGGTTCAGTCAACAAGGTCATCTTCACCCCTGGGAACTGTGACTTTGCCTCGTCGATGTAGCTTTCAAATTTTTGTGGATTTTTGAAGAAGCTGATCAAAAAGATCTCATCCAATTGGCCCTTTAAATCCTCCGTCAACCTCAGTACAATGTGACTGAGGAGAGGTTTCCCCGCCACAGGGAACAAGCACTTGTCGAAGTCCATGGTCAATGGCCTGAAGCGCGTGCCGGTGGTCTCGCCACCTACAAGAATAACCGCCTTCACAGTCATCTGAAGAAAAAATTTATAGGGAGAGAATTTTGGAGGATCTGCCCGTATTTATAGTCCGGAGGTCACCTTATTTGCAGCCCTTTAAGGGCCATGCAGGAATGTCCTGATCTAGATCACGATAAGACTCAACCACCAAAAAGGAACAACTAGGAATTGAAATTTTCAAAGATTTTTTCTCGTTCTCAAGTTATGAATGTGATCTAAATTTAGAAATTGTAAAATGAGCAAATTTTCTTCATTTAGTTCCATTTTACAATGACCCACGTTCTACAACTCATGCAGTCCATTCTGCAGGACAGACCCTGGCTGCCACTATAAATACCCATGCATCCGTCGATTTTATTTTCCCAACTATTACCACTTTTTTTTTCTTCCTCTATTTTCCTCTCGTAGCCCTCCATGCATATCTCCCGCCTCATGTTGATTTCCGCCGTTCTCGCCGCGCCACATCCTGCGCTATGAAGTACTTCGTCACGTCGATGGCTGCAAGGGAGTCTTCTCCACTGTCGTGCTGGCCACTCTGGATGTTTCGTCCAAGATACTGGAAACAGAGCTGCTTGAGCGAAAATCTGAAAGTGGGCGATGTTTTGTGCTTCGGGTACAACACCGCGGTGTCCACAATGTGCTCGTGGATTAGCCGCATGGAGTTCATGTCGTTCTCCAATCCGTGGCCCACCATCACCGTGTTACTGTCTACAACTTCGCCCAAGAGCTCGATCGCGTCCTCAAAATGGAGCGCCTCGTCCTTGATCTCGGCAATCCCCGACCACCGCGTGTTGAGGTCGAGCACCTCGCCCTTTGGCCGAACAAGGATGTCGAAGACTTCCTCGCCCGAAACGAAGTCTATGGCGGTGATTCGGAGCAACTCAAACCCGCGGCTGGTGAAGCCCATCTCGCAGTCAATGCCGACGGCATCTAGCGCCCCCTTGCGCACGCCCCAGAGCTCCTTGGTGTGTCTGAAAGGCTGGGCGTGGTGAAGCTCCTGCGGGCCATGCCAATAGAACACGTGGCGGTCCAGCCGGGCACACGGGTCCGTATCGGTCTCGCCCAACACGCCGCCGCAGCACAGGTAGATGCGCACCAGGTGCTGGTTCTTGATGACCTTGCCTGCGTGGTACCTGCACTCGACGGCGGTGTTGGCGTCTGCCAACTTGAAGAGCTGCTTGCACCGGTGGCACGTGCGCTCTGCTTCCGGGGCGTCTATTGGCTCGGGCACGTCCATGATGAAGCCGTACTTGATGAGTTTCTCGCGCGGGATGCAAATGGCGCGGAGCTCTCGGAGGTACTCTGCGCTGGACACCTTGACACCCGTGGGCTTCTTGGCTTTCTCCGGGTGGTTGATCTCGTACAACCGCCTCTTGACGGCGATGTGGTATGTGGTCAGCGAGTTCGTGCTGGCGACCTTGAACTCCTCGTCGATGGCGGTCAAAATGGGCGTCTTGTTCCCTGGGTCTGTGCGCCTGATCGCCTCGACCATATGTTCGATGTACGACTTTCTCGCGGGCCGCATAGCAGGCGCGGGGTTGACCTCGAGCGGGAGGATGTGCGTGGGGTCGGTCTTCCGCGAGTTCAGCGTTGAAACTCCAAGGTACTCGTCTGCCTTCTGGCGGTAGTCTTTCTCGGACTTTGCAGCACTCGCGAGCTCAAACTCCTTCTCCATGGCAGTCTTGTTTGGCGTCGTGCTCAACTGGTTGTCTGCGAGGTATTTCAGGATCTTTTTGGCATAATCGATCCGGTCGATTCTGTGGATGGTAACTCCATTGTTGAGTGATCTGGGTACGACAAACAGCACGTCTTTCTGTGACTGTGTGGCCTCTGATTTGTCAATTCCTGCTGAGTTTTTGCCACTCTCAGTATTCTCGGAACCAGATTTGAGTCTTTTGGAGTCTCGAAGGTCCTCCAGATCACTTCTCTTCTTTCGTGTGGCATTCGGGTGCCTGAAGAGGCAATTGATGACGTCACACTTTCCGTCCTTGACCATTGCAGGGCAAGGAACATTTATGAACACATTTTGTGGATGTCGAAACATAAAACGGGGTTGCTTTAGTGAGGTGTCAAGAATATGTACCAGAATCTGGGGTTTGTGATCGTGAGATGTACGGGTGTTCTAATTTGAGAGTCTGCAAATTGTCAGAGCCCTTCCTGTCGTGCATACGGCACAGGCATCGCATCTTGGGGTTACCCGCCCACTCATCGCGGAATATATAAGGACCTCATCGCCGCCGCCATTGCTGGTTTTTCTTTTTTTTCTCTGTCGACGTACTTCATAGGATCATTTCTATAGGTCACGTCCCACTTTGACTCTTCTAAAGAGCCATCGTATCCAACTTGGTTGATGAGTAAGATACCCTTGCGCCCTCAAAGTGAGAACTAATTTAGCTTGTCCATGATCCTTTGCGGTCTGGTCATCTACAATTTGTTTGCCTTTCATACATGCTTCTGCCTCGTGCACCAGCATCGAAAGGAGCGATGATCTTGACCCTTTTCCATATGCTCTCTCGGGAGTTTTGGTCTAGGGTGGGTGCGAGTGGCTGTCTGACAAGTTACACGATTCATCTGTTGATGTCAACAGGTGGTGTGTGGCTATAGTCGCCTACGTTGTTGCGCCGACCACCGTAGCACTACGAGGATGTGGTGCCGTATGAGATGTCTTATACAGCGTTGCATGCTCGCGTGCCACAAGCAACGCCTTTTTTTGAAGTTCTAATCTGCTACACCATTTCAACTGCTAATCTATAGTTATTTCAATTCCACTATCCTTGGCTATACAGCTCCCTTTATGCTACACAGCTGCTGGTCCTGACACTTTTGGTGGGTACTCATACAACTTGTAGTAGTCCACCACCTGCCCGTTCAAGTTGTTTTCTCCTTCAATAGGAAGAAACAACAAGTGTCTCCACTCGATGTCGCCAATGAACCAGAAATCCAACCAATTTTGCTTCCACCCAAAATCTGTCGGGATTTCAAACCTGTCAATGGAGCTGTAGCTCTGAGTATGTGCGCCTCTCAGGAATAATGAGAGTGCTGCGGCTTTCATTGCCATGATGAACTGGTCGATTCCCAAAAGGGTCAAGATCGTGCCCAATCCATGCTGGTGGTGACGTCTATGGACAGGTTGAGGAACGGCCAAGTCTCCTGGAACGGTGGAATGGGTGTATAGCGGGTTCGAAGCCCTGTCGTTCAAGTTCATGAATTCCCACGACGTCAAACCTTTAAGAATCTGGAAAGTCTGCACGACAAAGAGGAAAAAGAGCCACACAAACTGGAACGAGCTCCATGCCACCAAGTTGAAGATAAAATGGTCATTGTAGAACCCGACACACAACTCCTCGCTGAGCAAATAGCACTTATCCTCAAAGTCAGACTCGTAGCCCAACTTCTCTGCCTTTTTCTCGAAAAATTTCAACGACACAGAAACGAAAAGCACAATTGCAACGGTCAACGCATAAACGAAAGCCATGAACAACTTGTGGTTGCGCACGCCCACGTCATTGTACACCCACGGACAGAAATGGTCGAACCGGGCCACAAGCCGCTTGTTGAACTTGGAGTACTTCAGTCTGAGCGGTTTACGCACAAACGAGTTCACACAGAAGTGCTCAGTGTCAAACTGGCCCAACCGGATGAGGTCTTTCACCTGTTCTTGCACCTGTGTGTAGTCAGAAGGTTCAGGCACAAAACCAGGGTTGATGAACATCGCCTTGAAGAAGGTGAATGTGAAGATGACGATACACGCCAAGAGCAAAAGATTCACAAAGAACTTCAGCCACCAAATGTACGGAACCATGGCAAACACCCACGCAGCCACGGCCCAAAATGCAGTGGCAGAAAACACCCCGGCCATGAGCGGCGTCTTGAACATCGGCTTGTCCTTGAGCATGTACACAGGCACCACGTACCTCTGGAGCACATACCCTGTAATTGCCACCACAATGGCGGCTAGTAGGAGCTTAGGAATGGCCAACCCTGCAGAGAAGGAGCAAATGTCCAAAGCCAACGGTAGCACGACGTACGGCGCAAAGAACGTCACCAATTTTGCCACCTTGGCACTCACCACGTGTCTTCTGGGCTGCCAGTTGAGCTCGGGGTCCCTGTCGGCCTCCCTGAGCACCGTGAGCCATGTGTTCTCGCAGTTCATATCCTTGGACACCGCAAACAGGTCCTTGCCCTTGTCGTTTTGGGCGAAAATGTCCAGCTGCGCATCCAAGAGCGCCGCCATCACGGACTTGTATCCCCGAATGAATGCCCAGTGCAATGGCGTCATCAAGTTCTTGTCCACTTTGTTCACGTCTGCTCCATACTTGATGAGCGCGTTCACCGTCAAGATGTCGCCCTGGTACGCCGCCCAGTGAAGCGCAGTACACTGAATATCGTCTGGCTCGTCTATGTAGAGTTTCCCGTTGCCCAACACGCAGTTGAGCACCAAGTATACCACCAAGGTGATATTCAGACTGTGCACGGCCAAATGGAGCGCGTTGTAGTGCTGCGAGTCTGTGAGCGCCACGTCGGCGTCTGTGTGGCTCAACAAGTAGTCAACCACGTAGACCAAGCCGTTGCGGCACGCCCAGTGGAGCGGAGACGCCTTGAGAGTTCCTCCTAGTATATTTGGGTCTGCCGGGGAAATTTTGTTCTCTACCAAGAACTTCACCACGGAGAGACGGTTGTTGATTGCTGCCCAGTGCAACCCTGTGATTCCGTCGCTGAAGGTGTCGTGGGCGGCTATTTTCTGCGACTCTATGGCGATCTGAACTGTCTCTAGGTCCCCAGCCTGGCAAGCGGCCATAAATGCAGCCAATGGCGGGTTGAGGTCCTGCTCAGAGGGCTCTGCTGGGTTTTGTTGGTCGCCCTGACTCTGAGGCGCATCATTTTCCAGCTTTGTATCTTTGTTTTGGTCGACTTCATTGTCGCTTTTGGATTTGTCCTGATCACTATGGAGAGGGTCCAAGTCTGCGAGCGGGACGTCAATTGAGGCCTGCGAGAGAAACACGGAGTTGCCCGAGGACTCTGGTATTTGCTCGGTGTGAGTTGCTGTTTCCAGCTCGATTTCCAGCCCGAGCTCCACCATTTGTGTGGAAGAAGTCTGGTTGATTTGGTGTAGTTAAGTGGTGGGTGCAGGATACTTAGCCTCGGTGGGTGACCGGAGAAGAGCGGAGATAAAGAGGTGGATATTGGAGGTAAAAAGGAAGTAGTATGGTTGTAGAATGAAAAGGAGTGTTCAAGTAAGTGGGATCTATGGCTTTCATTTGTTTTTTCTGGATTTCCGATTTTTCACGCCGGTTTCGGTGTATCTGCAAAAATGTGTCAGTGCGTAATTTATGTGAGAATGCATGAACAGTGGTGAAGGTCAGGGCAAAAACAGACCAGACCCCGATTGAAAATTACAGAAAGTGAGAGAAATTGGAAAAAGAGACACCAGAGATGATCGAATATGGGAATTGAGAAATCTGAAATTGGAAACTCGAAATTCAAGTACTTTTCAATTTAATGTTCACTGCCACCTCTTCTGGATTGACACCTGCGACAGGACTTCGGATAATCTAGCGGTACTAATGACAATTGCCATTGTGTGGTTAAGTATGGAGCATTGGGAAAGGTTAAGGGCCTCTTGTGGCTGAGAGCAGAAATATGTAGAGCTACCAGAAATTAATCTACTACTCTATTACCAGAAACTATTCTACTACCTAATTATTGGTGATATCGTGAGGTGCAAATGGGGTCACTTCTGAATCTTGGTCAGCTAGGGATATCTCAGATAGAGACTGAAATTGTACTGTGAAAGCCAAAAATGTGTTGA
Source organism: Sungouiella suratensis (assembly GCA_030566815.1). Taxonomy (NCBI): domain Eukaryota; kingdom Fungi; phylum Ascomycota; class Pichiomycetes; order Serinales; family Metschnikowiaceae; genus Sungouiella; species Sungouiella suratensis. The sequence goes on along the minus strand of JAKUAV010000007.1, from coordinate 287,752 downwards.
CTTTTGGCTGTAATTTTGATAGTCGGACTGCAATTCTCTCGTCTTTGACTCTTTCGGGGCCACATGGAATTCTCCAACTGAAATAGTCCATACTCAAATTGTGTTAACTATGTGGCCGCGTTTTTCTGATATGCTAGATACATTTTGTGAGGTACGTAGTCCAGTTTTTGTGCTAAAAATGTATAAAAAACAACATTGAGAAGCCCGATCCAAGAAGATTTCAATGATGCTGAATTTACGAATATTCTATTGAGAATTTATCTCGTCCTTTGCTTCAACGTTGAAGACACTTCTTCAGTATAAGGCCTGCACACAATAGCATAGCAAACTTTTTGGCTGCAAACTCCAGTATTCCCAATTTTCAATTGTTCTGTGGATATTTTGTATGGGCATATCACAAAAGTAATATTTAAGCAGTCTTTCAGTTCTACTTCTGATATCTTTTATCACCACTTTTTCTTTCAGCTAAAATACTCAGCCGCAAAAAGTATTCACACCCAAACCCAGAAATGTGCCTTAACATCACCATTATCAACATTGCAGCCTGCTGCAAACGGAAATGTCACGGACATTCCAAGTGTTTCACCAGAAGAACATCTCCAACCAAGAAAGTGTTCAGAAACAAAACCACCAACCCTTTCAACAAAAACGCCCAGTCGTCTAAAGTCGCATCCAGATGGATCGGTTCCCACTTAGACAACATCTCCATGGACCTCCACTTGATGTACGTTCCAAACTGGAGAACGTCGTGGTTGGAAAAAGTCGACATGGACATTTTCAAGTATGAGATTCCATACCAGAAACCCTGGGTTCCCGCCTGGATGGCCCTGATTGGGATTAACCAAAAGGACACTTTTGAGCTTATCCCATCCGAATGGTTTCTCTTCTCTGACGCCACAGAGCAAGCAAAGCAAACCGAGTCAGACAAATTTGAAAAGGTTGACTTTATTGAGACAGCCGCCAGTCCAAACTTCTCAGACTTGGACCTGATTGACTTGGACCTCATTGACTTGGCCGACGGCATTTATGACATGTCTGAGCCTGAGTCTGAAAGTCCAGAGGAGGACATCGGGAATATCAAGGGGGCCGAGGAACTTGAAGAGTTGTCCAGTGCGTCGTTGCACCAGATGATGTTGGAGATGTTCGAGGAGGCTGTTGACGCTGCGCAGGCCAAGCAGAGGGAGGCACAGTTGGAGTTGGAGCAGGCCACTCTTGCTCTTCAGGTTGCAAAGAAGGACTTGCTCAACTTCAAGGAGTATGACGAGGAAGAGGACAAAGAGGAGAAGAAGGATGAGATTTTCGAGAGTATGGAGAAGTTGGTTTCCCTGGAGATCCAGTTCGAGGTTGAGGAGTGTCCTTCCGCTGCTCTGGTGGCGGCTCCTCCTCCCACTGCTGCTGACTGCCAGGTTCTCACTTCCCATAAACCCAAGGCGCTCAAAGTGGAGCTGACTAGGGGCAAGGGGAAGCAGAGACACTGGAAGAGAGCCAGAAAAGTCAAGTCTGCGCCTGCTTCTGGTGCTGCGCTGGCTTCCTTGGGCAATTCTCGCCCCGGCTCTCCAGTTCTCTCGGTGAGTTCTGCTCCTCACAGAGACTCTGAGATCACCGAGAAAAGTCAGAGCTACGAGCCTCCCAGAGCGGAGACACCGGAGCCTGAGCTTGTGAGAATTGTTAGAAAGCAGCAGAAGGTCAAGGAGGCGAGGAGAAACCGTGCGAGGAAAATCCACAATGTGTTCCAGCCCTCCAAGTACTAGGCTGACAAGACAAGACACGACCAGGAGAAGGCCCTAAATAGATAATTGGAGATCACATAAAATTTGCCAACAATGTACTACTCTGCCTCCTGATTTATATATCGACACTCTTGCCTCAAGTCGGTTCCTTACCTGCCATTCGCAGCCACGACAATTTGCGGTAACTTCCCAGACACACACCATGAGACTCCAAAAGAATCTGATCTGAATCTACCAAAAAATAGCACAGTGTTAAGCTCAACAATTCACTCTCCTCTCCTTCTCCTTTTCTTTCATATTCATTTCTTTTTTCTTTTTCCATTCTCCCTGGTCTCCCCACTTTTGGTTCCCTCCCCAACATCTCCACTGCCAGCGTCCACAACCATGCGGAGACCACCAGAAACACAATACCAAGATTCACCCAAAAATTACTTCCAATAGTTTCCGTTCTATTTGCAGCACCCATCACATTCTAATCCAATTTCTTTATTTTCATTTCTCTTTTCTATTTACGGCATTCTCATCCCCTCCTTAGATCTTCTCAAGGTCGGTGGAGAGCTTCCTGGAGTGCTCATGTAGACTGCGGATACTCCTCGCGTCGTCGTCCACCTCAATGGTCGCCACCGCAGTGGCCTCCGACTCCTGCGTGGTGGGCCTCAGTGCTTGTTCCGACAGCTTCCCCAAGTTCCTGTTGACAAGGTGCTTGATTTGGGTCCCGGCCTTTTTCGCATTGGGAACTATGGTGTCTTCCACGAACGGCTGGACCTTGTCGTTGATGAACCCTGGTCTCACCTCGTCCTCGCCAATGATCCCCAAATTCTTCTCTCCGACTCGCACCAAGTGTTTTTCTAGCAACAAAAAGTTCCGCAGGTTCGCCTTGTACCCAATCTCGATAATGTCTCCCACAAAGGGAATCAAGGAGAGCATGAAGTCCACCACGAGATTGAAAAGGAAAATCAACTGGATATCTAGCGGCAAGCCGTCGTCCAACTTCCGGGCCGCCCAGTAGATCTTGAGCGACCAGAAATTCAGCACAATGGCACCCAAAACAGGCACAATGCCCACCACATTCGACCACCCGAACTTGAGCCCAAAAAGCGAGAACCACATGTCGTATCTGTACGCCTGTCTCCGCACGTCCAGCAAGACCTTGGTGTCGTTTTCACTGATGCCGTTTGGGATTCTCCGCGCGACTTTCTTGTACTTGGGCTTGTTGTTTTTGTCGGTGGCACCTAAGTTAATGTACTCATAGTAAGGGTCCTCCACGCCGAACTTGGTGAGCTGGTTATCCTTGAGGAACCGGTTGACGATCCACTTGACGACGAAAGATGACATAATAAAGTGTAATAAGTTTGTTTGGACTTGGTCTGTTTTTGGCGTAACTTGTCTGTGTGTTTTAAGCTTTCTCTCTTTTTCTCTGGTGAGTGGTCTGTGGTTTAAAGCACTCATGATTGCTATTGCTGCGAAACGGCTTTCCTGCAGAGGGAAAAAGTCATATGCATGTGGTGTTCCAGTGCAGCGAAACATAAACCTGGAGAAGGCCAACATTTCGCCGCCCGTTGGGAATTTTTCAGAATTTGAAAATTTGGCGGTAACAGGGGTCTTTTATAGTCCATATCGCACAGTTTGAGATTTACTCCACGGCTATTTACTCCACATTCCCATCTCATCTCATCACTCCTCCAGATCTACTACCCAACAAACATGCCTCTCCGCTCCACACTCGGCGCCGTGGTCCTGCGAGTGCCCTACTCGGATAGATTGCCTCAGGTGGTCAAGACGGTGCTCCTGGAGAAAAATGAGCAAAATCCGCCAAGAACTGAGCAAGATATCGCGCCAATTGATAAGATTCACTCCAGAATGATGGACAGACGGCTTCAGGAGGTCGAGAAGCCCGCGGGAATCGACGAGGACGACACAGTGAGAGACACAGAGTCCGTGAGCTCCAGGAAGTCAGTCATGCAGCAGTATTTGGACGAGCAGAACGCCAAATTCGACACCCTAATAAATCGGAATTTGGGGGAGGTGCTCCAGCAGCAGAACAGGTACGAGGACGAAGCAGGGTGGCGGTCGCTTGTTCTTGACTTGGCAACGGCAAGAAACACGCTGGACGTGACCAAGTCCGTGTCGCTGCTTCTCCTGCGCGCCCTGAAGTCAGTATATTCATATGTTCCATTTACAGACAGAACGCAGCCCCTGTCGCCGGCAGGAAGTCCCAGAGCGGCCAACACCGAGCTAGTGTACCGGGAGACCGTCCACGAGCATGTTTCCACGCAGTATTCGCCCGGCCTGGTGTCGTTCGGTACACTCATGGAAAATATGGACTACAACGAGAAGGTCTTGTTATTGCGCAGGCTACATCAAGAGTTGGGTATAAGCTATGACCTGGACTTGGCACGGTACCCTCACGGCCGGCCCGTGCTGAGCGACACGCCTCTAGCAGAGAAAATCCAGATGATGATGATTTTGCTGATCAGACTAGCATTCATCGGGTTCAGGCTCTTTGTGCCGGTCACAACAGCGCTCTACCACAAATTTATCAATAACCAGCTCATGGTGTTCAACAACCGAAACTTCAACAAGTTCTTGAACAAAGTGATCCACACCATGGAGTCAGTGGAGGAACTGCTTGATTTCGAGACCGGCAGGAAAAAAGACGGCACGGAGTTCTCATCAGATGATGCAATGGAGTACTTGGGCGAGTTCAAGTACCAGTTCCCGGGCTCAGACTCCTGGGCAGCGACAATTGCAAGACATACTTTCTCCAGGTACACCAAGGAGTACGCAGGACCACCGGATTATGCCACAGACCCGAGATATGCACAGTATTTCACGGAAAGGCGGAAGAGACAGGACGACAGCGACGACGATATATTCTTGGAGGCCGTGGAGCACCCGTCGGTGTTCCAGGCGGCACGTGAGTTTGCAGACCAAATGACATAGACAATGCACAGACAGTGGAGATCGGGAAGGTAGACAAGGAAGAGGAGGGAAAAGAGAGTTTTAAAGAGACCAGAAATTTGAAGATGTTATATATATATGCGGGAAGTGGATGCTGAAGGGGAGGTTTGTTGGAGTCGCCAATGGAGGATCTGGGAATACACAGAGAAGGTAGCAAAGAGCAACGAGAAAGTGGATATGAAGAGAGATAACTAGAAAGTGTGCTGTTCCTGAAACGGGAGAAGTGAATGTCGATTTTCTGATTATACCCAAAACAGAGAGCGGATACTCGATTACAATTTCAACCTGGTCTGGCATTTTTTTTCGGAAAAAATCGCTCATGTGTTATGGGGATCTACATGGCTGCGAAAAGCCACGAAGGTGCTTGTGTGCGGCGCAAGAACATAAAGCAGAGCCTGGAGGAAAATCTATGGCATGAACTTGAAAGATTTAAGTAATTGAGAGAAAAGAAAGGGTGAGTGGCTTGTAAAATCTGTTTTGGGACATTTTGGTTTCATCTTACTCAGTTTGGAGGTTTCCAGAAACGTCTTGCTGTCTGTCTCTAAGTGAAAATTACCAAAACACAGTAAGGCGATAGGGGGAGAATTATGCTCACCGTGATGTGATACTTGCAATTGTAAAATCTTGGTTTGCTCACGTCCTTGTTCGTTCTTCCTTTGAATTTCTTTTTTTCCCTTGTCTTGTTTCAAGCAATCAGAAGAATTCCATTATCTATGTGTGAGCCCACACACACCTTATTGAAGTGGACACACACACTTATTAGTTCCAGTAATTCTGAGGCATTTTCAGATTTACAAAATCGCTTCTTAACATTTTTGGAAAAATTTTAAGGCTCTAATGATTTTCAACACTGGAGGGTGGAAGATTCTTTGCCACTGCTCAACTTCTGCCCTCGCCTGAGTCTGGAGTAGCTGGTACTCAATTGCTCATGGATATAACCACTTCACATGGCCCTCTCTCCAAAGTTTTTCCAATTCTAAATTTCTCTTTGCTTTCCTGATACTTGGGGGCACTTGCCACGACATTCTTACGTCAAGAGCAGTGATGCAATCCGCACAATCAGCCCCAGTATCAATTAACACCCAATGCAGAAAGTGAGAAAGGGCAGAGGAAGTAGGGAAATAGTATCTGACAGAGAAACCTTGAAATTTGAGACACCACCGGAATTATGAGAATTATACAGAATTGATGTTTACATTTCAGGATTCCCTTTCTTCTGTTTTTTTTTCTCTTGTTCATTTCTGTCTTGACTTAGTCCTCCTATTTTCTCTTCTCTCTCCTACTTTTTGCAATCTAGCAACACTGCAATTTCCTTGGCTGAAAGAGAAAGTTCATGCAAAGATTCCAAAAGTTCAGATTTCAAAGTGGGCAATTTACGACCTTTGGAAACTTTACATGAATTTGAAAGTCCACACAAAGTTTTCCCCAGATGTGGTTGAGTTATTCTCAGGTTCTGGTGACTTCCATTATTTCCCTCTCAGCCTAAAACAAATATCCCATCTGTATATTCTGGGCGCGTTCCATACATGGGTTACGAGCTGCAGAACACACAGTAATGAGCACAATAAGATAGTATGGGGCGATGAAGATCATGTAATTTTTTTTTTTAGTTCAGCCTTTCAACACCCGTGTGAGTTTCCACAGAACAATAGAATCGACAAGCAACCTTTCAATTATAGTTACACTTGTTGCAGAAACAGGGATCGTGTGCCTGTGGAGATAACTGGATTGAGATAATTGCTGCCAAAAGTGCGACACAGAAGATAGGCCGAACAATCAGAGCGAGAGAGACAGAGGAAAAGAGACAGAGGAAAAGGGCAGCACTTAATTCGGAAGACAAAGAAAACAGAAGAGACGTATATGTTGGAGTGTGGCCTTTTTGAGGTGTTACATAAATAAATTGCATTCTGACGAAAATCTTCTAAATTCTGTCTATCTTCTTTTTCCCTTTCACTCAACTAATTTACTCGTTTTGGGACATTCTTGTATGGACGTTCCATGCCAATCTGGAAGCGCGACATTCTTCCTAGACGGTAGATGCCGCTAAGATCCACTAAAAATAATGTTTGAAGATTAGTTGAAATTAAAGAATTGTCACGTGTCAATCGATATACTTCAGCACTTTCAAAATTTTTTTGACTTAATCAAATCAAAGAAGTTTCACCCAGGTCCCCAATTTCCACTTGCTGAGCTGGTATCCTTTTACAGAAAATTATGCAAGAGGCAAATCTAAGATACAGTACTCCTGGGGTTACCCGGAGCGCGACATACCTTCTCGGCCAATGATTTTCAAGCTGGCCCCTATATACCATGCAGGCCCCCATGCATGTCGCGCTTATCGCAAAGAAGCTCCCAGAACCTAGAAATACAACAGGTGTTCTTTATTTTTCTAGCGGTTTTTTTTTATATTCGCGCTTCCCTTTTCCTCCTTGTGTGTTTTTTTTTTTCCGACACAAACTTTTCTCGCACTTTAACTGTGACTACTTCAACCACCACTTTCTACTTATTCTTACCAGAATTCGTTAGGTGTTAAGTTACTTGTGCTTGAACAAAAACCTCCGAATTTTTTTGTTGGTTATTTGTTCTTTTCAGTGGCGTTTACCACAGGTTTCTGCTGCTTTTCTCACTGGATTACTCCTGTTGAGATTTCCTGCGTGCAAGCGTTTTCTGACCCCTTGATTGGCTGGCTCAGATACTTGACTCCTGGTTCGCATTGCCGGCATAAGTCCATCCAAACGTTCGCATACTTTTGTGCCGAATAGGACGCTACTGGCTTTTACCTGCATTCAGGTCACACAACTTTTTCCTGCATACCGCATCTCCATTTCTTCTCATACAATGGCATTGTGCTCTCTGGCATTTGCAAATTCCGCTAAGAGGTCTTGCGATTATGCTAACCGCAACACGACAAACAAGCGGGCATGTTTGTCGAAAATCGAGTTGAACTCAAAATTCCCTCGCGTTACTTTTGACAAGCTCTCCACTCACGCTTGTTACTCATCTTCTTCCGACTCTGAGTCTGAAGACGACCTGTCTTGCTACATGGCTGACCAGGTTCGTGCAAAGAGAAGAGCTTCCAGTAGAGTGTCTTTCTCTTTGAATAACGAGTTGTCAAAGGCTGTTTCTCAGTACAGTGACGATGAGGAATCATACGAGCCTATTGATCACAAGCAGGCTCAAGGTGACGACAATTTCGACTGCAAATTGTTGAGCTCTCCGTGCACATCTTCTGTGTACATCAGCAATAACAACGGCAACATGCAAATGTCCCACCACCGCAACTTGTCTACTGGCAGCTTCTTGCATATCTCCGATAGCAACTCCTCCACGGCCAGCACTAAGAAGTGCATGCCTGAGGCTGACAAGATCTCGAGATCCAAGTGTTTCGACTACCTTGTCGGTGCCATCGACGAGGCTTGGGCAAGATACTGCGACGCTGCATCTTACGTTGAAGAAGAGACGTATGGATACAACACGCCATGCTCTGTTGCTACCGATGACGATGAAGATTTTGGCAACACCACCGACTTGACCGACTACGAAAGTGAGTTCGAGCACGTGTCGAAGCCTGTTGCCAGAAAACCATCGCTCATCAACCCCAGCTCCATGACTATGTCTACCGATGCTGGGCTGTCATCCAGTGCCAAGGATCCTTCTTCCTGCCAATTGCAAGCGTTGAAGGACCGCTTGATCAAGGCCAAGTACTTTTTGCAGGACTTGGTTGACTCGGATGACTACAACGACGCTTCTGATTTCTGGAAGCGTTGGGATATGATCAAATATGCCACCATTGAGTTGGTTGAGGACGACGACGACGACGAGGTCATTGAAGCTACTATCGATGACTTGGAAGACGGACGTCTCTTCACCAACTAAGCGCGGACATATGATGCCACGAAGATGAGAGGGGTTGTTAGGACAACACGCCCCCACGATATTGCTTTTACCATTGTTTTATTAGTTGAAAATTGGGTTACACGGGTTATGATTTTTTTATCTGGAGGTCGCCAGGCCTCTTCATGGGTATATATAAGCTTGTATAATAGAAGAAAAAGTGAAAGACCGGAGTAGATCAAAATTCCAGCTGAAGCCCAGACAAACGAAAATCTCTCTTTGCTTGTTTCACCTTCTCTATTGTTCACATTCATACTGTCCTGCAGACAAGCGCTAAAGTGGTGTACGCCCAATTTGTATTAAAACAGACAGCACATCCATCTTTCCCCAAATTCCCCGAAAAAACTCCACCAAAAATCTCCAATGCTTGCCAACCTCAAGTCTCTCTCAGCAATTTTGCTTTTCCTTCTGGCTGTTTCCGCCGCCGAAGTGCAAATTGGTAAGTTTTCATCACTCGCCTCGTAATCCTACCACAACTACATACTAATCCTCACAGATGTCACCAAAAAGGTCGAAAACTGCAAGCACAAGGCGCAAAACGGCGACACCGTCTCTGTGCATTATGCAGGCGCCTTGGTTGACGGCACGCCCTTCGACAACTCCTACGACCGTGGAGTTCCAATCAGTTTCCAGCTTGGAGCAGGCCGTGTGATCCAGGGCTGGGAGCAGGGCATTAAAGACATGTGCGTTGGCGAAAAGAGGAGATTGCTTATTCCTTCCGAATTGGGATACGGTAAGCGTGGCGCCGGTCCAATTCCGGCCAACTCCGACTTGTGTATGTATAAAACGTCTTTGAGTTGATTTTGAGATTGAGATTGAGATTGATAGATATGAACGGCCCAAATAATTTGAGAACAGTGCGAAAATTCAAAATGGACCCTGGACTGAGAAAATATGGGAGAGCCAAAAAAAACAACAACAAGGCAAACAGAAATCTCAATATCATTTTCCAGATCTTGAAATCCAAGCTCATCATCAATTTTTAGTTGGCTTTCTTTTTTTTTTTTTACTAACTTCAGTGTTTGACGTCGAGTTGGTGGATATCCATGGCGCACCAAGAGACGAGCTCTAAGCTTATCGGACTGTATAGCACAACCTCACTCCACATTTATACTACAATATAAAAGGGCGTGGATCCCCCAGCAAAAAATTGGTAATCTTAAATAATTTTTCATGTCACGTTTTGCAAGACAACTCGAGGACTTTTTGGCCTCCAAGAAGGACTTCAACATAGTGTACTCGCTGGCGGCCTCGCCTTTGGCAACCAAAACCACCAAACGAATCGTGGTGCTAGACCTGTCCTTCAATCCGCCACATTTGGCCCACTACACACTCGCCAAAGAGGCATTGAGCTTCCAATACGGGAACCCGCAGTACCTGAAGAAAAACTCGACGCTTTTGCTATTGCTTTCGGTGAAAAACGCAGACAAACTCACCCCGACTCCAGCGTCGTTCGACCATAGGCTACAGATGATGTATTTGATGGCCAACTACTTTGAAAAGAAATTGGACGTGCACGTGAGCATTGGATTGACGTCCCATGCCAAATTCGTCGATAAGTCCGTGCTGATCATCGATTACTTGCGGGAGTATTTTGCAGACGACTATCACTCCATGAAACTCACATTTGCGGTCGGATTCGACACCTTGGTGCGCATTCTAGACCCAAAGTACTACTTACCCGATAGTTTGCTGGATCTGTTGCGGGAATTCATGGCGACCACAGACTTGTTTTGCTTGACTAGGTCGGAGAATGTGGATCTGTATGAGGAGCAGATGGACTACTTCAAGAACCTCAGGAAAGGCTCGATTGCAAACATCCCGCAGTCGTGGTCGGAGAACGTGCATGTTGTGAGTGTGGACGATGAGAATTTGGGGCTGATCTCGTCGTCGAGCGTGCGTTCTGCCTTTGCTTCTGGAATCTCCAACAATGTGCCGGTAATACCCGAGGTGAAGGAGTATATCGAGAAGGAGAAGCTTTACTGAGCTCCAAATCTCCGATAATCAACCAGACAGCTACAAGTTCCACGATGTATACTACCCGAATTACATTAATGGACGAAAGAGAAAGCTGCGACAAGAGTCAAGACCAAAGTGAGCTCCAAACTCAAACGTGGAGCTCCAGACCGCAAAACGGTGCCTGAGATTCTCGACACATGACTGGTCTCATCACTAAACTGAACAATTCCACATTCGATCTTGCCGCCTCTCACAACATTGCTGGCGTCATTGGCCTTCCACAGCGCACAGTTAAAACTTGAGTCTGACGTCATCACACGGGCACTTCCCTTGACCAACTTCAAGCTTTTCCACGTGACCAGCTTGATGTTGCCCACGAGCTCCAAGGCGCCGCCAATAATGGACAATTTGGGCAAGAAATCGATTTTCGAAAGGAACGGATTGTGCATGATCAGAAGGCCACCACCGACTTCGCCCAAAGCGGAAAGATCAACCGACTCAAGGTAGTCGTTCTTCGAGAGACTGAAAGTGCCGCCCACAGATTCCAACTTGGGAATGTCGAGCCGAGCAAACAGATTGGAGATGATGTTCATGGATCCCTTGACTTCTTCCAACAGGGCAATATCCAAGCTGGCCACATTGTGCACGCTCATGTTGAACGTAGACTGCAATTTCCCAAGCTCAACTTCGACATTGTCGGCGTTAGCGGCAATGTGGAGGTGGCCGGAGATATGCTGGACTTCAGACTTGATGAATTCCAAGAACCGGTTGTTGTTGATATCCAAAGAACGCAAGTTTGTTGACGAGAACCCAGAGACACCAGTCAAGGAGGTGTCTGCAATAACAATACTCTCCAAACCCTCGATGTGGCCGAAGTTGACGCTGCCCAAAATAGGCAACACCCGCCACTCCAAGGAAGACACATTGGCCAACTCAGGCATGTGCACAAGAGCCAACGACGTCAACTTTTCCATCTTGAAGGTTCCAGAAATGAGGCTCAACTGCGGCGCCTCGATTCTCACCAAGTTGGGCGAGCCGGTAATGACAAGAGCTCCGTCGACTTTCAGTAAGTTCTCCAACACAAGAAGTGGGTCTGAGAATCCACGGATCACCAAATCGCCTTCGATTTCCGAGCACTTGGAGATGATCAGAACGTCGGAGGCAGACTCGATGAAGAATGCATCACGGATACACTCACTGGGGATTCTGCGGGTGTCGACGGCGGCGGTGGTGTTTGAAGGTGCACCAGCGGTGGTCTTCAGTGGGCCCACGGACTTTGCTGGAGAAGGTTAGTATAAGTTTGAGGAAAAGCCGGAAAAAGAAAAAAAAAAGTGAAATGGTGTTTTGCAGTCACATACCAGTCGGAGCAGCGGTCTTGGCACACGAAACAACGGTAATGAGCGAGACGAAAACGGGGAGTAATTTCATGGTGTAGTAGTAGTGGGTGCGATTTTTGGGTGCAAAAGCGAAAAAATGAGGAGTAGCACCCAGTACAAAAAAGGCGAAAGAGACTGTGAAATCTGAAATACGCAAAGCAAGTTATATAAATTGAAGTGTGAATGAATTTCGGCTTTCGTGATGTGTCGAATAGAGTTACAAAATTTGAAGTTTGAAATTTCTGCAGATTTGGTGTTTTCTCCTTTGCCTGCTTTTGAAGCTTAACTATGTGTGCCTTAACTATGTGCGCCTTAAGTATGTGCGCCTTAACTATGCGGAGAGAGAACTCACCACCAACCGAGTCAACAAACCACACACAGAGACAAAGCAGAAAATTGTCACTAATATTTTCGACTGGATTGCCTCGAAGATCACGTATTCACATATTTTCCAAATATTTTTTTCCCATACTTCCAGTCCCCACCTACCCCATCTCATCACGCACACCTCATCGCGGTTTTTTCACGTAAACTAACCTACTACATTCTGTACCCCAGTTCATTCACACCAGATGAACCACAGCATACAGATAAATTTGGACGAGGCGAATGCCCGCTTCGCCCTATATAAGGAACAGTTCCCAGATTTGAAAATTTCCCAGAGCTTCCACTTCGATCATGCACATTCCACTGAGGTCAACTCGAACAACTTGGCCCTCTATGCATTGCACCATTCGGCCACTTTGCCCGTTTTATACAGCTACAGACCAATTTTCCTCGACTTGGTGGCCAGATGGGTCGAAAACCCGGAGGAATTTGAGGCTAAATTCGTGGAGTTTCATGGTGTTTCTGGAAATCACATTCCAGGCACTATAATTTTGTTAGCATTGTCTCGGGTAATTGCGGTCTTTCCCGAGTGTGGGCACTTGGTGGAGAGCTTTTTGGAGAAAAGCCAAACGCTTGGACAAATTGAAAAAGCAATTTTGCTGAAAAACCCACCAGTTCATTTGCATCTTCTGCTTTTGGCCTTGCACAGAATATACACATTCAAGCCACACAAATTCAAGCGGTTTGTTTCTGTTGCAACGTTGCAGAAGGTATTGGGCTTCTCCAAGAAACACGATACCCTGAAATATCTAGCCATCGAGCTCTTGGCGGCGTTCCTCAATGCTTCTGAAATCGCTAAGGCAGAGATGGTCAAGGCACACATTCAAAGTGACGATTTGGTCAGCATTTACGACGCAGACTACAAGATAGACTATAGATCTCTTGCGTTGGTCGAGGCGAAGAGACAGAGCAACTTCTCCAGGCTTCCAATGGCTGTTTCCAGCGACGCCAAAACCACCAAAACCACCAAATCCACATTGACAATCACTGCATCTGACCTCTCCCCATTGGTCATCTCCATCTGCGGAGTTTTGGTGTCCACGACCTCCAAAAGCCAGATAGTTGGCCACGATGCCGTCGAGACGCAGAACTCCGTTGAAGTTTTGCGGAAATTGGCCCAGAACATCCAAAACGACAGGCCAGTAATGTTATATGGCTCAGCAGGATCCGGCAAGACGTTCTTGATCAACCAGTTGGCACAGCACCTCGGATTCCAGGACGATATCGTCAAGATCCACTTGGGCGAGCAGACAGACGCAAAATTGTTGCTCGGAACTTACACTTCCGGAGAGAAACCGGGCTCTTTCCAGTGGAGATCCGGTGTGTTGACCACCGCAGTGAAAGAGGGCAAGTGGGTGCTCGTTGAGGACATCGACAAGGCGCCAACCGAGGTGCTTTCGATCTTGCTCACGCTTCTCGAGAAAAGAGAGTTGTCCATCCCGTCGCGAGGCGAGGTGATCCGCGCTCACAGCGGGTTCCAGCTCATTTCCACCATCAGAACATCCAGCGAGCTCGCAAAGGTGCCCGACATGATCGGACTCCGGTTGTGGCAGCTTCTTGAGGTGCAGACGCCCAGCGAGATGGAGCTCCGCACGATCTTGGCGCAGAAATTCCCTGTGCTCCGGAACTTGATTGCCAAATTCATCCAGGTGTTCAACAAAGTGCTCCAGATCTACCAGATGCCATCGTTCATCTCGCTCAACAGGGGCCTGCACCCACGAGTGATCTCGACCCGTGACTTGATGAAATTCTGCTCCAGATGCGCCTCCATGCTCCAACACAAGGGTGTGGCGAGTGCCGACCAGCTTTTGGAATCCAGTTTGTACGAGAACATCTTCGCAGAGGCCGTGGACTGTTTCGGCAGTGCAATCACCGAGCACGGCGCCTTGGACCCGCTTGTGAGAGCCATTGGCGAGATCTTGGAGGTGCCCTCCTCTAGAGTGAATTTGTTCTTGCAGAGCTACGTTCCCTCGTTGCACAGTGACGAGTCCAGAATTGAAATTGGCCGCGCAGTGCTCACCAAGTCAGACGCAGACAAAGCTCTCTACGTGAAGAAAAAACGCGGCAACGAGACAAATTTCGCCCGCACAAAGCACTCCAAGAGGCTCATGGAGCAAATCGGCGTGGCCATCCAGATGGTCGAGCCGGTTTTGCTTGTCGGCGAGACAGGTACAGGTAAGACCACGGTCGTGCAAGAGGTTGCCAAAATGATGAACAAGAAACTCACGGTGATCAACGTCTCGCAGCAGACGGAGTCTGGGGACTTGTTGGGAGGATTCAAGCCCGTGAACACGAAAACCGTGGCCATTCCTCTCCAGGAGCAGTTTGAGAACTTGTTTTTGGCTACTTTCTCCCAGAAGAAGAACGAGAGATTCTCACAGCTTCTCACAAAATGCTTCAACAAGAACCAATGGAAAAACGTGATCAAGCTCTGGAAAGAGGCGGTCAAGATGGCCGGCGGGGTGTTGAAAGTGGAAGACAGCGACGAGGAGGCCGAAAACGGCGCGCCAAAGAAGAAGCGGAAGCTCCGGTCGGGCGAGAAGTCCGTTTTGCTTGAGAAATGGCAGGAGTTCAACGCTGACGTCACGAATTTCGAGGCGCAGGCCAACAATCTCGAGAGCTCTTTCGTGTTCTCTTTCGTGGAAGGATCGCTCGTGAAAGCAGTGAAAAACGGCGAGTGGTTGCTTTTGGATGAGATCAACTTGGCCTCCCCAGACACACTCGAGAGCATTGCCGATCTCTTGAGTGAAAATCTTGCACAGAGACTGATCTTGCTCAGCGAGAGAGGAGACGTCGAGGCCATAAGGGCACACTCAGAGTTCCGCATCTTCGGATGTATGAACCCGTCCACGGATGTCGGCAAAAGAGACTTGCCAGTGAGTATCCGGTCGCGCTTCTCGGAGATATACGTCCACTCGCCAGACAAGGACAGAGAGGACTTGCTTTCGATCATCGACAAGTACATTGACCGGTACGCAGTTGGAGACGAGTGGGTGGCCGACGATATCGCCGAGCTCTACACCGAAGCGAAGAGTTTGGCCGAGGCCAACAAGATCGTCGACGGCGCCAACCAGAAACCGCACTTCAGCATCCGTACGTTGACCAGAACGCTCATCTACGTGCGTGACATCGTGGCTATCTACGGTTTGAGACGGGCACTCTACGAGGGGTTCTGCATGGCCTTCCTCACGCTCTTGGACGTCAAGTCGGAGCTCGTGCTCAAGCCTGTCATTGAGAAATTCACCATTGGAAAGCTCAAGAACGCCAAGCAGTTGATCTCGCGGGTCCCTCAGGCTCCGTCGGACGAGTATGTCCAGTTCCAGCACTACTGGATGAAGAGAGGCCCAAACGAGCCACAGCAGCCCAACTACATCATCACGCCGTTTGTCGAGAAGAACTTGCTCAACCTAGTCAGAGCCACCGCCAGCCGGAAGTTCCCCGTGTTGGTGCAGGGCCCAACGTCTGCAGGTAAAACGTCCATGATCAACTACTTGGCCAGCATCACGGGCCACAAGTTCGTCAGAATCAACAACCACGAGCACACGGACTTGCAGGAGTACCTCGGCACGTATGTTTCGGACGCCAGCGGGAAGTTGGTGTTCAGAGAGGGTGTGTTGGTGGAAGCTCTCCGAAAGGGCCACTGGATTGTGTTGGACGAGTTGAACTTGGCTCCAACCGACGTGTTGGAGGCGCTCAACCGGTTGCTTGACGACAACAGAGAGCTCTTCATTCCAGAAACACAGGAGGTGGTGCATCCACACCCGGACTTCATGCTTTTCGCTACACAGAACCCACCAGGCTTGTACGGAGGCAGAAAAGTGTTGTCACGTGCGTTCAGGAACAGATTCTTGGAGTTGCACTTTGACGACATTCCCCAGGACGAGTTGGAGATCATTTTGAGGGAGCGGTGCAAGATTGCTCCTTCTTACGGCAAGAAGATCGTCGAGGTGTACAAGCAGTTGTCTGTGCGCAGGCAGAGCACTCGTTTGTTCGAGCAGAAGAACTCGTTTGCGACTTTGAGAGACCTTTTCCGGTGGGCTCTTCGTGAGGCTGTTGGGTATGAGGAATTGGCTGCAAACGGGTACATGTTGCTTGCGGAGAGAGTGAGAAACGACGAGGAAAAACAGTTGGTCAAGGACACAATCGAGAAGGTGATGCGGGTCAAGCTTGACATGGACGCTTACTACGAGAAGCTCGAGAACAAGCAACTTTTCGAGCTTGAGCTGTCGATTGTGTGGACAAAAGCCATGAGACGGCTTGCCGTTTTGGTCGAGACCTCCATCAAGTACAAGGAGCCACTTTTGCTTGTGGGAGAGACCGGATGCGGTAAAACAACTGTCTGCCAGATTTTGGCCCACTTATTGAAAAGGCAGATCTTGACTGTGAATGCTCACCAGAACACCGAAACGGGCGATATCTTGGGTGCACAGAGACCGGTGAGAAACCGTTTTGAGATCCGTCTGAACTTGTTGAAGAGCCTCACGGAATTCTTTGGCGTTTTGCAAACTGAAGTTTCTCCAGATGCCAAACTTGAGGATTTGGTGAAGAAGTACAACTCTGCCAAACTGAAATTGGCTGAAGACCAGATTGCGCCCGAAATCATTGCCGAGATCGAGGCGAACATCAAAAACTCGCAAATGCTTTTCGAGTGGATGGACGGCCCGTTGATCCAGGCCATGAAGAGCGGCGACTTCTTCTTGCTCGACGAGATCTCATTGGCCGACGACAGTGTTCTAGAAAGACTCAACTCTGTTCTAGAACCCGAGCGAAGCCTCTTGCTTGCCGAAAAGGGAACCGAGGACGCCTTCCTCACAGCTGCAGAGACCTTCCAGTTCTTGGCCACCATGAACCCGGGAGGAGACTACGGCAAGAAGGAATTGTCGCCGGCGTTGAGAAACAGATTCACGGAGATCTGGGTGCCGTCCATGGACGACTTCAATGACGTCAAGCAGATCGTCAGCGCCCGGTTGCAGCCCAGATTTTCTGCTGTGTGCGAGCCCTTGGTGGACTTCTCTGAGTGGTTTGGAAAGAGACTTGGCAACGGCAACGCCAACTCGGGGGTGATCTCGCTCCGTGACATTTTGGCGTGGGTCGAGTTCTTGAATTCCTGCGACGTCCATATCTCGCCATCTGCCGCTTTGTTGCACGGTGCCCTGATGGTTTTCATCGATGCCTTGGGAACCAACAACACGGCGTACTTGGCTGAGAACGAGGAGCTCTTAGCTCAGCACAAGGCAGAGTGCGTGCAGAAGTTGTCTGAGCTTGCTGGAGAAAACTTGGCCCAGTACCTTGAGGGTGAGCACGTCACTGTGAAACTTGGTGAGGATTCCTTGGCTGCGGGACTTTTCCAGGTGGCCCGGTTGCCCAACCAGAAATGGAACGACCCTTTCAATTTGCATGCGCCAACTACAGCAGCCAACGCCATGAGGGTCGTGCGTGCGTTGCAAGTGCCCAAACCCATCTTGCTTGAAGGTTCTCCCGGTGTTGGCAAAACATCCTTGGTCTCAGCCATTGCGAAAGCTACAGGCAACTCGCTCATCAGAATCAACTTGTCAGAGCAGACGGACTTGATCGACTTGTTCGGGTCCGATGCTCCTGTCGAGGGAGGGAAAACCGGAGAGTTTGTGTGGAGAGACGCACCTTTCTTGCGGGCCATGAAAAACGGCGAGTGGGTGTTGCTCGACGAGATGAACTTGGCCTCGCAGTCTGTGTTGGAAGGTCTCAACGCCTGTTTGGACCACAGAGGTGAGGCTTACATCCCAGAGTTGGACAGGTCCTTCCCAAGACACCCAGACTTCAAGGTGTTTGCAGCCCAGAACCCACAGTACCAGGGAGGCGGCAGAAAGGGACTCCCCAAGTCGTTCGTGAACAGATTCACCGTGGTTTACGTGGATGTGTTGAAGGCCGAGGATTTGACGATGATCTCGCACCAGATCTTCCCCAATGTGCCTCGCGAGGACTGCGCCAAAATGATCGAGTTCATGTCTGCGCTTGAGGACGCCGTGGTGACCAAGAAGCTGTGGGGCCATTCCGGTGGGCCCTGGGAGTTCAACTTGCGTGATACCATGCGCTGGTTGGCACTCTACAACTCCAAGTACAATTTGGGCTCAAGCGTGGACATTTCCATTGGCGACTTCTTGAACATGATCGTGTGCCAGAGATTTAGAGCGGAGGACGACAGAAGACACGCCCAGGCACTTTTTGAGTCGATCTTCGGCGCCCAGAAGCAGAAGGATCCATACTATTTGTTGGGCCCAGATTACGTCCAGGCTGGAGGCTCGATCATCGCCAGAAAGGAGTTGGTGCAGTACTCCAACGACACCGACAAGGTGAACTACGTTTCGTTGCAGACGAACTTCTCCATTTTGGAGTCTGCCATACGCAGTGTGACCGAAAGCATTCCGTTAATTTTGACTGGCCCCACCAACTCCGGCAAGACCGAGACCATCCGGTTTTTGGCCAACGTTGTCGGAGTCAAACTTGTGGAATTCGCCATGAACTCCGATGTCGACAGCATGGACATCTTGGGTGGGTACGAGCAGGTCGATATTACGAGATCGTTGACGGAATTTACCGAGGAACTCCACAAGGTTTTGAATGAGTTGGTTTTGGTGAACTTGAAGGTGTCCAGTGCCAATGAGGGTCCGTTGCATGCAGCTTTGAAGCTCATCCAGTACATTGAGGCCACACCCGTGAGCTCAGAGAACTTCGGTGTGCTCCTAGCCCAGTTCAAGACGTTTTTGGCCTTGTACTCAAACGACGACCTCGCCGCGCTCTTGGAAACCGCTCAAACCCTCGCCGAAAGACTCTCGGAGGTCTCCACAGTGAAGTTTCAGTGGTTCGACGGTCTCCTTGTGCAGGCGGTCACCCGAGGAGACTGGTTGGTGTTGGACAATGCCAACTTATGTAATCCGTCCGTTTTGGACAGGTTGAACTCGTTGATGGAAACCAACGGGTCGCTCATCATCAACGAGTGCAGTGCAGAGGACGGCTCGCCAAGAGTTTTGCAGCCACACGCAAACTTCAGGTTGTTTTTGACCGTCGACCCCAAGTACGGCGAGCTTTCAAGGGCCATGAGAAACAGATGCGTGGAAGTGTACTTGCCTGATCTCAAAGAAAGGGCGACTGACTTCGACAGACTTTGTCTTGGGTACGAGGTGAAGAAAGAGGCGCGGGAGTCCACGGAACTCACCGAGATGATGGAGAAATTGGACGTGGAGGAAATGACAAATGAGTACAGGCCAATGTCTGCATTTGTTTCGTCCACGGACTCGAAGTTGCGCAACATCGTTGCAGTGCACGACACAATTAGCTTGCAAAGTGAACTGGTAGTGGCCAGCTCGCTCGCTTCGATCTTGGTTTTGTCCCAACTCGACAACTTCACCAGTTGGGTGTCTACTGCATTTTCAGTCGGAGAATTTTCTGAAAACGAGAAGAACACGCTCGAGGAAGTTGAGAAGCTCATCAGATTTTTGGAGCCATACATTGGCAGAGTACATCAATTGTACTCCACAACGGCATCCAGAAGCTCTGTGCCGTCCTCGTTTACTTCCCAGTTGGTGCACCCTCTTCTCAACAGATACATCTTGGGCTATCTCAAGCAGGCAGCACCAAATGTGGACAGCGCCGAGGTGACCATGGTGATCCAGGTTGGTGCTTCTTTGCTCAAACAAAGAGAAATCATCGATTTTGTGGAGAAGAAAGCTCTTCAGGGAAAAGCTTCCGAGCTTAACTTCCTTGAGCTGTCTGCAGCACAGAAACTTGGAAGGGAGTTGAAGAAAGCACCCAAAATTGATGTCTACAGCTACGTGAAGGGCATTTTCGAGTTTGTTTCTGTTGCTTTCTCCGAGTCTGTGACCAGCACTGACTTTTTGGCACTTCCAGCTGAAACGTTCTCGGCGCTTTGTGAGTTGCAGACTATTTGGTTTTCTCTCTACAAAGTGAGTGCCACACAAAACATCTCGAAGCTCCGAGTCTTCCACTCAATGTTGACTGTATGGTTCCAGAGGAACGAGAATTTGGAGATTGTCTCAAAATACTCCTCTCAGATCTCGCTTTTGGACCTCGGCTTGAAGTTATCCTCAGGCTTCTCAATGACCAAAATTTGGGAGAAGTTCAGACGAGTGTATCCAAATTCCGAGATTGCCTGGGAGAACTACATGACTCTCTTGGCTTTGCTCAATGACTTGGACACACTTTCTAAGAAACTCTACCCTGACGCTTACCAAGAAATTGCAGCACTCCGCACCCAAATCTTGTCACTCCACGATGAAATCTTGAATGACGAGTTGAAACTGGAAGAGCTCGAGGAACTTTTCACTGGCCTCTCGAAAGCCATGGACAGACTCGGAGAGCTCAGCGAGACTTTTGTTATACCCAGAAACAATGAGTTTGAGTCTGAGTTTACTGCGCTCTCCAACTTTTTGGAGGCCAGACTGCAATTTGCTGAGAATACTAAGGATACACAAGGAAGATTGGCCAGTTACACTTCAAAACCAAGTTCGTCGTTGTTGAACAACAGCAGTGAGCTCTTCGTGCCTTATCCAAGAATTTTGGACAGTTTGTGGAACACTGACGGGTCGAAGTCTTTGGTCAGCCAATTGTTCACCAGTGAGCTTTTGTCTTCCACTTTGAATAAGTCAGTGAGACTTGAAACCAGTCCAGGAAAGTTCTTGGACCAGAACTTGGCAGACATGAAGGTGTTGGGCCATGAGTTGGTGGAAAATTCTCAGGCTGTGCTTGAATGTCAGCAGCTCAATTTCAGAAAAGTGATTTTGGCTTGGGTCAAGGAAATTGTTAGTGCACACGGTGAAGACTTTTCATCTATATCGATTTCTGCGGAGAACCTCACTACCGAACACATAAAGGAACTCTTCGAGCAAGTCAACGATTCTGTGGATGAGTCGGTTTCCCAAACTTTCAACGACTACTTTTTGCCTGCCCTCTACTTGGCTGCAAAATCTGAGTCTTTGGCCGATTTGGGTAAATCCTGGGTCTTGTTTGCCAGCGGGTGCATCCAGCTTTTCGTGCCAAGCTCACCTTTGGATCCTGCCATTGAAGAGCATGTCGCCTATGATGTTCTCGAAGAGCAGAAGAAGTTTGCTCAGGATTTGGCTGACTCTTGGAAGTCTGTGCGCAAGGTGATAAGCGGAGACGAGAAGCTTGCGATTGAGCAGTATTTGCCGGACTTGAGCGAAGCCAAACTCCAGAAACCTCGTGTTTACCGTAAAAACGAGAGCATCGATGATTTGTTCGAGGAGTGGGATGCGTTCATGGCTTCCTCAATTAGTGTTGAGCCGATCAGAAGAATTTTGGCTGCAACTGAAAATCTCAGGGACGAGCGAAACTCCATGATTGTGGAAAACTTCCAGAGAAACTCATCGAACTTCATGATGCGTTTGGGCTCCAAATACCATATCTACGCCGACTTGAACGAGATTTTGAATGGTTTCATCAAGGGTCTCAAGCTCGGATTGGACTTGCTCACCCTCAACGCCACCAACGAGTCTGCAGACTTCCAGATCTCTCAATTGTGGCCTGTGGACATTGCAAACTTGCTCAACCCACATAAATTGCAGTCTACGTTTGCAACCGTGCGCAGCATGTGCAAGTCCATGGACGTTGGTTCTGCTGCAAGCGAGAACCTCATGTTGTACATTGTGCGTCTCTGTTTCGTGCACAAGACAGAAAAATCCGATTCTGCCATGGACGCTGTGCTCAACCAGGCATTGCAGTCCTTGTATTACAGGTGGTACTACCGCCGCTTGCGATCTGAGGAGCAGGCAGTGCAAGAGTCATCTTTGTACAAGCACAAGGACACTGACGACGCCGAGGCGGACTTCAGGGAGATGTTCCCGGACTACGATGACGTCATGGACTTGAACAGCGACTCACAGAAGCTGGACGAGTTTGGCGATGTCTACGCGGAGATCTGCGACTTGTATGTTTCGCACTACTTGTTTGGGAAGTCGCTGTCCTTGGAGGAAACGGTGGCCCGTGGACTGAAACTCACGTTCGGAAACTCGAAGTTGGCTCTCGACTCTAACAAGTCGGCTTACTTGTCTGCGCTTGTCTTGAGCATCCAGGAGTCAGTACAGACCTTCTCTGTCCAATCAGATGTGGCTGTCGACTTCTACCACGATGCACACCCCACTGAGTACAAGAAGGCCATGGAGACCATCTTGGCTGTGTACAGTTCCGTGGCCCAGTTGTTGAGCCAGTGGCCCGAGCACGCGACGTTGCAAAGCATTTCACGCTCAGCAGAGGAGTTTTTGAGTTTCCCTCTGAACTACCCATTGGCCAAGTTGCTCCACAAGATCGAGCTGATCTTCAACTTCATGAGCGAGTGGGAGAAGTTTGCGCTGAGCCAAGTCTCGTTGAAACACCACTATGAGGAGCTCACCAGGCTCATTGTCTCGTGGAGAAAGTTGGAGCTTTCGCTGTGGAAGGGTTTGTTCCACTTTGAGAAAGTGACCGTGGAAAAGCAAACCGGCAAGTGGTGGTTCCACTTGTTTGAGAGCATCATCGTGCCATTCATCCAACACCAGGAGGACTCAGAGATCGAAGAGCCATCTGTGGTGCAGATTTTGGCTGCTCTCAATATTTTCATGAGTGAGACCACATACGGTGAGTACACATGCAGATTGAACTTGGTGAGAGCATTCAAGAACCACGTGGCAACTTTGGACCTTGCCAATGGCGAGATTTACAACGGCTTGAGCAACTTCATTACCTTCTACGAGCAGTTTGTTCCGAAAATCGAAGAGGCCATCGCCCTGACCAAAAAGGCCCTCGAGAAAGATGTCTCTGAGGTGATTTTGCTCGCTAGCTGGAAAGATGTGAACATCGATGCCCTCAAGCAGAGCTCGAGAAAGTCCCACAACAACTTGTACAAGATTGTGAGGAAGTACCGTGCGTTGTTGAACCAGCCAGTATCTGGAATTATTCAGGCCGGTATTTCTGATGACGCACAGGCTCAGATTGAAGAGAAAACCGTGAGAATTGTTGAGCCTCTCTCAAGAACTACAGACGAGAAGTTGCAGATTTTGAAGTTGTGCAACTCTGTCTCTTCTTGGACCGAGAGACCAAACAGATTGAAGAGCATCGACACGATCGAGAACAACATGAAGATTTATGTGGAGAAGATCGGCAAAGCCAAGTCTCCATCCATTTACGACTACGCAAAAGAGGTTATTGATGAGATGAAGAGACTTCGCGATGAGACTCCGAAGACTATGAATGACGAGACGAAGAAGACAGTGGCGGCGTTGAAAACGCAAAAACACAAGTTGCTCAGTGAAACCTTGAAGGAGCTCAGAAGAATCGGTGTCAAGACGACCACAAAACCCTCTGTGAAGAAATTGCTCGCCACCGTCAACTTGATTTTGGTAAACAGTGAGACTTTCGAGGATTCCTGGCTACACAATTCCGATGTCTACTTCTTCCGCATTTTGGATATTCTTCCAAGATTGAGAAGCGCAGTGGCCAGCGGAAATGATGACATTCCCCAACCGGATCTCGAGAGAGGTTTGGCTGCTGCTGAGAATTTGATCTTCACGCTTCTCACCACGAGAAAGCCTTTGGTCAGCTTGTCGCAGTCTGCGAGCGAGATTCAGAAATTCACTTGTGATCTCGATAAAGTTGGCACCAACGACGCTGGGAACATTTTGCCAGCTTCTGTGGTCGAGTCCTTGAAGTTGAATTTGACACAACTGAGAAACATGGCAGTGACCTTGACGAAGTTGGTGGACTATGCGCTCAGTACGTTGCAGGGTGTTTCTTTCCTCCAGAAATCTGTCAACTCTGATATTTTCACCAAATTTAGAGGCCAGCTAGAGACTTTTGTTTCGTCTTTGCCTAAATCTTCCACTTTGGTCTACACCAGCACTGAAGTTGCACTCATTGACAGTTTCAAGCTGATTTTGAGTGAGTTTGCTGCAAACCTCAGTGCTTGGGAGACTCAGAATCCGGCCACTGCATTCGTTGCCCACACCATCTCGGAGTGGATCTCAAACTGGCCATTCAGACCATTTGTCAATTCTCTGACGTCATTGTCTGAACTCAAGGTGGTTGAAGATTTGGAGCTCTCGCTCAGAAAGTTGTCCAACTCCATTTTGGTCGCTGTGCAACAGATTGTGGAGCTCTACAAGACCGAGATCAGTGACGACGATGACGACTGGTTGGCTCTTTCCCAACAGAGACTTATGGCTTCCATCAAGCTGTTGCACCACGTGAAAATCTTGAGTTTGGTTTCTTCCGTGAAGGCTCAGATCGAGCAGATTGAGCAGAACACCGAGTCATCCCTCACCACCTCTGCTTTAGTGTCATTCACTATGCCACTCTTGGCACAGTACCAGAAATTGGCCATTTCTCTCTTGGAGAAATCCAGAACAAACTATGTGCACGTGTCCAAGTCCACATATGCCATGGCCAAGTCTCTTCTCACGCTTGCGACCGAGGGATTCTGTTCTCCAGAGCCTCCCTCCGAGCAAAAGCAGGATGACAACTTGCACGACGGAACTGGACTTGGTGACGGAGAGGGAGCCACCAACAACTCCAAGGATGAAGAGGAGGATGATGATTTGGCCGAGCATGCGCAGCAGCCAAACGAGGAGAAGGACAAGGATGACAACGAAGACGAGAATGACGATGCGGTCGACATGGAGGGCGACATGGCCGGCGATTTGGAAGAAGCCTCGGACCAGGAAGATGACGACGAGGAGAAGGACCAGGACGAAGAAGAGGACCTTGATGAGGAAGTCGATGATATTGACGATCTTGATCCAAATGCCGTTGACGAAAAGATGTGGGACGAAGAGGCCAAGGAGGACGAGAAGGAAAAGGACTCCGACAAAATGCCACAGAACTCCACCAATGATGACGACAACATGGAGGCCAACGAGGACGAGGAAAATGAGAATGCCGACAAGAACGACGACAAGGATGCCAACAACGGCGACGACGACGAGAATGAGAACGACGACGACGCCGAGGATGAGGAGGATGTTGGTGAACAAGAGGATGACGTCAAGAACGAGGAGAATGAGCAGATGGACGACTATGTGCCTGAAACCGAGACACTCGACTTGCCGGAAGACATGAACTTGGACGATGACAAGGAAGACGACAAGGAGGATGGCGAAGACGAAGAACAGTTTGACGACAAGATGGACATGAGTGATGACGAGAATGAGAAGAACGATAAGGACCAGAAGGAGGAGGTTGAGGAGAACGATGAGAACGAGAATGATGAGAATGATGAGAATGATGAAAATGAGAATGACAATGAAGAGAACGAAGTGGACGATTCTGACGATAATGACGTTCCCGAGGAGCTGAATGCGGACCCCGAGACAAACGAGGACCCAATGTCCGACGAGGAGACTGCACAGGCTCCAGAAGAAGAAGAGAAGCCCGAAGAGAACCAAGATGACGTCGACAAAGGGGAAGAGGCCGCCGAGGGCGTGGAAGGTGCCGAGAACGACGACCAGAACGACCAGGAGGACGTGGACATTGACTCTGCAACCAAGACCGAGGCTGGTGAAAAGGGCGATGGTGCAGACAACCAGGTCGCAGAGGAGCAGGACGACATCGGAGCGTCCGGTGCTGCCAGCTCCGACTTGAAGCAGGAGGAGAACACCGAGGAGGCGCCAAGCGAAGACTCTGCGCGCGAAGAAATGCGTGAGTCGTTGAAGCAGTTGGGCGACTCCTTGAAAGAGTTCCATCGCCGCAGGCAGGAGATCAAGGAAGCCTCGCAGAACGAGCAGAAGGAGTCCGAGGACCAGGCCAACACCAAGCCGGACGAGTTTGAGCACGTGGACGGTGACAACACCAAGCACGACACGCAGGCTCTAGGTGCGGCCGACAACAAGGACCAGATCCAAAGTATTGACGACGAGATGGCCATTGACGACGAGGAGCCACAGCCCGAGGTGAAGGAGGAGCAGGAGCTCGATGTGAAGCACGAAGACGACATGGAGGTCGACGAGAAGGAGGAGGTGACCGAGCAGACAACCGAGGCCGAGGACTTCAACGCAAAGACCCAGGGTGCAGTTGTGGGCGAGAGAAAGACTGTTTCGGAGGACCAGAGTGAGTTGCTTGCCAACGCTGAGTTTGACGATGCCGACCAAGAAACTGAGCTCTTCGATGTCCACGACGACTTCAACATTCTGCCTGCAGACTCGCCAGCCATGGATATCTCTGAAGCCAGGGATTTGTGGAGACACAGCGAGATCGCTACCCAGGAGCTAGCGTCGGGGCTCAGTGAGCAATTGAGACTCATCTTGGAGCCTACGTTGGCCACCAAGTTGCGCGGAGACTACAAGACCGGAAAGAGACTCAACATGAAGCGGATCATTCCGTACATTGCGTCTGATTTCCGTAAGGACAAGATCTGGCTCAGAAGAACTAAGCCGTCCAAGAGACAGTACCAGATCATGATTGCCGTGGATGACTCGAAGTCCATGAGCGAGAGCAAGCTGACAGAACTTGCGTTCCACAGTATTGCGTTGGTATCCAAGGCATTGACCCAATTGGAGAGTGGTGGATTGTCCATAGTCAGATTTGGCGAGGACGTGAAATTGGTGCATCCATTCGACAAGCCATTCAGCCAGGAGTCCGGTGCAGGAATCTTCCAGTGGTTTGACTTCAAGCAGGAGCGGACCGACATCAAGCAGTTGTGCACGAAGTCGTTGAAGATCTTTGAGAATGCTCGGGCCACCTCCAACTCGGACTTGTGGCAGTTGCAGATCATCTTGTCCGATGGTGTGTGCGAGGACCACGAGACCGTGCAGAGACTTGTGAGAAAGGCAAGGGAAGAGAAGGTGATGCTTGTCTTCGTTGTGATTGACGGCATTTCATCAAATGAGTCCATCATGGAAATGTCCCAGGTGAGCTATGTGCCAGACCCAGTCACTGGAGCCATGACGCTCAAGGTTGAGAACTACTTGGATACGTTCCCCTTTGAGTTCTACGTTGTGGTGAGAAACATTTCGGAATTGCCCGAGATGCTCTCGTTGATCTTGAGACAGTACTTCTCCGAGGTTGCAAACATGTAGAGAAGCTACAGAATAGACAATAATGTATGGTGAGTGTAGAGCAAATGAGGGAGGAAGTTTCAAGATTTAAAGATATGAGGAATCCATTCGGCCGAGAAATTGTCAAATATTAGTTCACGGGAAACCGGAACTTCATGTACTGGTATATCTATGTTGAGTCTCAAATTTTAAGACTAAATATTGGGTGGCTGCAAAATTGCAGTGCGAAATATCAAACAAGACCTCAAAAATAAGAGCAAGACCTTCCTAACTCAACACCGAAAGAAAAAAAAGGAAAGTCCTTTTCACTACAACGCGTCTCTCTTCTGTGTCTGACCTGATCTACAAAATGACATCATACACTTCGCCTTATATTAATTAGTTCCATCCTTCTCCTGGTGTATCCTTGTTCCTTCCCATATGCTATTTGTCCTTGTTGGCCACCACTTTGGCAATGCAGAGCGACATGTCGTCGAGCTTCCCGCCCAAACTGTAATTCTTTCCGAACCGGTTTTTCGGAAGCTTGTTCACCTTCTCGTTGTATGGAGTGTACGCATTATCGTCG
Source organism: Sungouiella suratensis (assembly GCA_030566815.1). Taxonomy (NCBI): domain Eukaryota; kingdom Fungi; phylum Ascomycota; class Pichiomycetes; order Serinales; family Metschnikowiaceae; genus Sungouiella; species Sungouiella suratensis. Next base: position 259,845 of record JAKUAV010000007.1, on the reverse strand, counting down.
AATGCAACCTCTTTGCTCTTAGCAATGAGCTTATTGGCAACTTTGCGAACATTGTCTTTCTTGAAATTCAAGAACTCGTCCAAGTACTGCAAGATCTCCCACTCGTATAAATTGTCGGATATTCCGTCAGAGCACATGACGATGATGTCGTCCTCCTCCAATTTGATCTGGTCCACCCACGCCAATTCCGAGGGCAACACATTCAACGTCTGCGTGCCGATCTGCTGCGGACACAAGTCCGAGATCATCTGCTCCTCGTTTGTCTTGATGATCTCGCCGTTCCGCACCACGTAAATCTTCAGATCGCCAATGCTGATCATCTTCAAAGTGTCCCCGCTGAGCATGCACAAGATCAACGTCAGCGAGCCCTTGAGCCCTTGCAAATCCATAAGATGAGACGTGTGGAGGTACGAGTCGTCCAAAATCTGCTCGATGTCCCTGTCGTTCAAGAAATGCGGCGTGTGGCTGATCTTGTACTCGGTCATGAGTCTGCTCACAGTTTCCACCATCGACCGCGCCCAGATCCCGCTCGAGCTCTGCTCGCCCTTCAGCTCCCACCCGCTCACTCCGTCTGCAATCGCCATCACCGTTGGCGACACAAGCATGGCGTCATCTCCTGCTTTTATGGATAGTGTGTCTGAAGGCAGACCCTGAGGTCTTCTGCGGGGTAACAAGCTATTGAGCAGCGTTGGGTCGGTTAAATCCGAGAGCGAGTGCACTGTGGGATCCGTGTTGACGCTGTGGTGAGCAAACGACGAGTATGCGGTCTCTAGCTTGAACTTGTCGTATGCTATGCTTCTCATCTGTTCTCTGGTAATGACTGGGTACTGGATGTACGGATTGTTTGCATTTTCTCGTTTTTCTCGGTTCTCGAGCTCGATCTGGTGGTCGGACTTTTTCGTGGCGAAGATGTTTCTGACATTGCCGAAGAAACTTGGTGTTGGTGTTTCATTGGCCTGGGTCGATCTGCTGCAGCTTAGCGAGAAAGTCCGAAGCGCTGATTTTGCCAAAGACGGCCTGAGCACGTGACGGCGTAGTAACATATTCAGTGACATTGAAAAATTAACGTGGATATGCTGAATTTTGTGAAATGTCTTTCCGCTTCTCAGTAAGAGGAGATGGGCGTATTTATAATATGCATTAAAGTCCGATGGAGCTCAGGTGCTCCGAACTTCGGTGCCTGCAGACAAGAAGGCACCTGCATTTCTTTTTTCCGGTCTCGCCATTTTTCCCAGAGCAGAAATGAGGAGCCCAGCAGGACAAAAGTGATTGAGCTCGACAAGTTCGTCAAAAGTTTTACAATTCACCGCTTTTTCTCGAAATCAGAACAAATATGGGGGGCCTGGCTCACACCCGTACATCCCATTTTGCGTCTTTTCTGTCATACCTTATTGTCTCAATGGCACTGCATAAGCCCCCACGCAAGCCACGCCTTATCACCACGAATAGTAATTCTCAAACTACTCCTTCAAGGCAATTTTTCTCTTAATCCAATTATTTCTATTTACTGGTCGTGCACGACTGCCTCGTATGCCACCTTGAATGGAGGCGTAAATTTCGTGTGTTTGCTGAACTGCAACACACCCTGGTTCACAAGCATCTCAACGCCTGGCACCACTGTCCACTCGAACTTCTCCTCTGCAATGCGCATGATCGGAGTAACTCTAGGCTTGTATGCAGCATCAAGTAACGTTGGGTTGAATCCTCCTTGTTTCTTGGTGATGCCCTTGTGTAACATTCTCTCCAACTTGTTCAAAAGCTGTTCGTCAAGAGGTCTGTCTGCCGGAACACACGACACAATCAACGACACCGGCTCAGCGGCCTCAACCTCCTCGACTGTATCCAAGACCTCGATGTTGAACTCTGCAGGAAGCGAGCTCTTGATGTCGTACAACTTCAGCGCGGTTCTGTTCACCATGTAGATCTTTTTGCAGCCCATGTGGTTCAAGGCATAAGCCGCAGCTCTGGAGGTTCCGCCGCCGCCAACAACCAAACCGGAGATCTCCGAGTTGCCAATGGATGGAACTCCGTGTCTGATGAAAGAGTTTGTGATGCCGTACCAGTCGGTGTTGTCACCCAAGAATTGGCCCTGCTTGCCCTCAACTGGTACCACAGTGTTGACAGCACCAATCACAGAAGCGGCCTCGGACAACTCCGTGACGTACTTCATGATGTCCAACTTCAACGGCATAGTCACTGCCAAACCACCAAAGTCAGGCTTCGTCATGAGCTCGTCGTGCACTTTCTGCGCATCGTCAGCCTCAAATCTGTCAAACTCGTAAGGCAAGTTCAACGCCTTGTATGCAGCGTTGTGCAACTGTGGAGACCTGGAGTGAGAGATTGGAGAACCGACCACCGTGAACTTCTTGTGTGTCAAACCGCCAATTTCACTGAACAGTCTGTTGATCTCGCTCACTGTGAGTTGACCCTTGCCAGCAACTTGAGGCAACAAGCTGCTGGTGACAGGAGTCATGCATGAGTTGAGCACGCGCGACAACTTGCCCTTCTCGCCGCCATTGAATGCGATCAAAGGAGCGTTTTTGTGATTTGCACGGAAGTATTCAAGTGAGATGTTGTCCTCGAAAGTCTGAGCGTGGCCCACCAACTGAATGATGTCTGCGTTCAAGCTGATAGCCTGGTTGAACTTGTTGTCCCACTCGGCATTGTCCCACTTCAAGTTTCCTTCCACGTCGACGTAGGTAGCGATGATTCTCGTGAAAGCTTTTCTCTCGATGATCTTCTTGACAAGCTTCTCGGAGTTGCTTAGCTGAACATCCAAGAACTCCACTCCGAGCTTGATACCCAAGTAGCTCAACTCCTCCAACGTCTCGACCTGGTCATCTGGGAACTCACCGCCTTGACTCTTGGTACGGATAGTGTACACAATTGGCAAGTTAATGAACTTCCTGATGGTGGCAGTCTGGTCGGCCACATACAGGAGAGAGTAATCCTTCAAGAGATCCACTCTGAACTCAATGGCCTCGCATCCGGCAGCAATGTCCTCCAAGTCGTCAGTGTACTCGTTCAAGTCCGAGCAAGACAAGCTGGCCACGAAAGTTCTGTGCTTAGGAATTGGGGTAATCTCAAGCCCGGTGATTGTCTTCAAGTAGCTCACGAAAGAGTGTCTCAACTTTTTGAACTCAGTTTCGTTCGAGCAGTGTGAAGAGTAAAAGTGGTAGTTCGAGCACTCGTGGTACCACTTCTCTCTTCTGATCCACACATCCTTGATTTCGCTGACATAAGCAGGTCTGGAAGTGTCTGCACTCAAGAACACAATAGTCTCATCCAAATCGCGGTGCAAGTGGATAACGATTCCGCCTGTGTTGATGTACAGCTTCAACAAGTCCCTGGACTCCTCGCCCTCGACCACACCACCGCCTGTAGAGATGACGTAGCCGTTTGAGCATTTCGTGAAGTACTCCTTCATCAACTCGGCCTCGTTCTCTCTGAACTTCTCCCAGCCGTGCTGCTTAATGAAAGGTCTGATGTCTCCATATCTTTCTTCGAACACAGTGTCCAAGTCGACGAGCTCGAATCCCATGAAGTTGGAAATCCACTTGCTCAAGGTCGACTTGCCTGCTGCTCTCATGCCGATCACAATGATCAGTCTGTCGCCATTGAGAGCTTTGTTGATCAACAAAGATGGGTCGTCCAAGTTCTTCAGCTCCTCGTAACCGTCGAGCGCCACGCCGAACTTGGTGTGCAAAATGTCCCACCAACCTGGCCAGGTCTTACCAGTACACGATCTCTCGGTGATAAGGACTGGCTCGGGACACATTCCGGCAAGCAACGAGAACGACATCGCCACACGGTGGTCGTCGTAGGTGCACACGCCTCTCTTCTCCGTGCTGGGCACCTGCAAATTCCTGTAGTCAATGCCAAAGATCTCGATTCCGTCAGGCAACTCGCCCGCCTTCACGCCAAACTTGGCCAACTCGTCCACCATCGCCTTGATTCTGTTGCACTCCTTGACTCTCTGGTTGGCAATACCTGTGATCTGCGTTGGAGTCTCGTCGTTGGCAATGGCAGCCACAACAGACGCAGTCAAGAACGCATCGGTCATGGGCTCCATGTCCACGTGCTTCAAGGGCTTCAACAGGCCACGCTTAGGTCCTGTGACCGTAGTGGAGGTGGCTGTTTGCTCAACTGTGCAGCCCATTGGCCTCAACACGTCCACGGCAAATCTGGCATCTCCCTGCAAGGAAGAAGAGCCGATGTTGGGGACTGTGCACGATGTACCAGTGATGGCAGCAAAAGCCAATGGGTATGTGGCGGAGGAGGCATCGGACTCGACCTCGTAGACAGCCGGGTTGGTGTACACGCCCTTAGGAATGTGGTAGGTGTATGGCTCGGTGGTGGACTTCGTCACAGAGAGGCCGAAGGACTCCATCATGGCAATCGTCATGTCGATGTACAACTGAGAGATTGGCTTGCCGCCCACAAGCGACAACGTGACCTCCTCGTCGGCGTAAGGCGCGCACATCAAGATTGACGACACATACTGTGAGGAGATGGTGGCAGCCAACTCGATACGCCCACCTTTCAAGCCTTTACCGGCCTGAAGCTTCAATGGCAACGAGCCCTGATTGTTCAAATACTCGATTTGAGATCCGTTACCACGCAAAGCATCCACAAGAGGACCAATAGGTCTCTCCTGCATTCTGGCGTTACCGGTCAAAACTGTGTAGTCGTTAGAGTCTGGGTTGACGCACACCAAAGACGCCACGGTGGTCAAGAACCGCGACGCAGTGCCCGCATTGCCCAAGTAGATCTCCTGGTCGCACGTGACGAAGTGGCCGCCGTTACCCTTGACGACAATAGTCTCTCCGTTGTCCTCTGTAGAGATTTCTGCTCCTTTCAACGCACTGACTGCAGCAAGCATGTGCTTTGTGTCATCAGAGTGAAGCAAGTTCTTCACGCGGACCGTACCTTTTCCGAGAGCAGCCAAGATCAACGCTCTGTTGGAGATGGACTTGGAGCCTGGAGGAGTCACCACGTTTGTGGCTGGGGTGGTCTTTTCGTCAAACCCGTGCACCAAAACCTCGTCCGTCAACACGAATCCAAGGTCCTGTTTGGATACTTCGTGGGCTTTGAGCTGGTAGCACTTTCCGATCAGCTCAAGAATCACCGTTCTGATCTTGGAACCGTCGTTCTTCTTGTCAATCGCCATCTTGTCCAACAACGTGCTGAGCTGAAGGAAGTGGCGCTTGTGACCGATTCTCTGCACGAAGGTCTTATCGCTGACGGAAACAGGCAAGTTGTACGCGGCAATGCACTTCACCAAGCGTGCCACAGCCACCGGAGACAAAATGCCCCAGTATCTGGCCAACTCGGCCTCAAGAACCATTCCCACGGCCACACACTCGCCGTGCAAAGCCTGCGGAGTCACCACGGCCTCAATGGCGTGGCCAATGGTGTGTCCAAAGTTAAGCAAGTTTCTTAAACTGGACTCCTTCTCGTCCTTAGAGACAACCTCAGCCTTGACACGAATCGACTGGAGCACAGTCTGCACCACGCCCTCCTTGATGGGCGAAAGGTCGATCTTGTCTGCAGTGACAACCTTCAAGAACGTGGAGGCAAAGTTTTCGAGGCGCGTGAACTCCTCCTCGTTCCAAATGGCCGCGGTCTTCACCACCTCGGCCATGCCGTTGATGAACTGTCTGGTGGGCAACGTGGCCAAGAAGGACACGTCCACAAACACGTAGCGCGGCTGGTGGAACGCGCCGACAAAGTTCTTTCCCAACGGCGTGTCCACAGCAGTCTTACCGCCAATGGCTGAGTCCACCATGGCTAGTAAAGTAGTAGGCACCTGTATGACACGAACTCCACGCATGAACGTGGCGGCAACAAAGCCAATCATGTCGCCAACGACTCCGCCGCCCACGGCCACAATCACCGTGTCTCTTGTGCATCCTTTCTGCAACAAGTAGTCCTCGACCTGGGCCTTGGTTTCACGAGACTTGTTGTTCTCGCCAGGCGACACAGAGTAGTAGAGCAAACGGGCGTCAGGCCTCAACAGCTTGATCTGCAGCTCGAACTCGCCGCACAACTTCTTGAAGGGGGCGGTCTGCTCCATATTGGTGTCGGTTATAATGACATAGGTAGACGACTTCTCGTTGGTGAGAGTCTCCGAGACTATGTGGTGCTGGATGTCAAAACCCACGTGGATGGATTCTCTGCCGAGAATGGCCACTTTTTCCACGCCAGCCATGACTTAACTTTTTTTTTTGGTTGAAATTGGTTCCGACTAAAGTGAGTAGTGAAATCAGTGGGTTATGACTCTTTAAATTTTCAGCATTTTCTGTTCTGTGTGCAGGACGCTAATATGGGGAAGTCGTAATACAGTTAGGGCAGAAGAAAATGGGGAATGGCCGAATTTGTGATTTATTCAATTCGAGATTTGGATGCAGTGTGGAATGTTTTCGTTTCTTTGATTTTTTTTTTTTACTGTTTTGGTCTGTGCAGTGGATGTGTAGTGAGAGTGTGCTATATATGCATGGTATCAGCCAACTTCGCAGCCAAAAGTGGTAACCACCCAAGATGGGTGAGAATCCTCCAAAGAGCAAAATACCAAAGGTCGTCGCCACACCAAAAAAAAATTAACTTCCCAAAAAGAGATAATGTTGATTTAGTCCGGTTTTTTTCTTAATCTTTTTCCTGACACGAAATTCTCTCAGTCCCCGTCATCATTTTCAGTTCTCTTCCAACACCTCTTTGATGTGGTCCAAGCACTCGTCTTGGGTGCCCTGCGGCTGGTCGAGCTGCCATCTGAGCACCTCTGTGGTGACAGCGCTCATCCATGGGCCGGGCTTCTTGCCGAGGAATTTCGAGATCATTTTTCCGTCCACAAGTGGTTTCATGGCACTTACATCCTGGAGGTTGAGCTCGGTGATTGTGTTCAACAAACTCTCGTAATGCGCAGAAACCTTGTCCACAATTCCACTGTCAATGTCTGTTTCGACTGCCTCAGGCGATGGCACAACGTTTCTTTGGTCTGCAACTTGTAGTTGAGTAAGCACATCATTGAACGCAGCCACAGCGAGATTGAGCTTGAAATAGCCGCCAAACTGACGGATGTACATGCCGAGATCCGACCGGGACACCAGATCGCGATCCTGGAAGAACTTATGCAAGGTTTGGTCCGACGTCAACTTGTCCACTATAGACAGAGCAGGATCGTAGTCTGTCTTTCCGAAACGCAAGCCCTCTTTCAAGATCACCTCGACGTACGACATGAACGAGAACTTCTTGGTGTTGATTTTCACGCGGATGTTGCTGTACTGTTGTAGAGCGATGCACAACCAGAACAACTTCTGGCTGGACGACAAGACGTCATCCGTAATGCTCGAAAGTTGTGGTGAGTTCCCATTTCGGAGCGCCTCCATGTACTTGGTGAAAGTCTGTGTTGACTGGTCGACTCTGGCTCTCGTCAACTCCGCCCTGCCTCTGATGTCTCGAACTATACTCTCCTCATTGATCTGCTCAATTGTCTCGCTTAAAACGCCAGACGAGAAGATACTGTCAGTGAGACCCACGTAATTGATGAGTCTGAGACCATACTCGACGTTTCCGCTGGTCAAAATCTTATCCATTTCCACGCCAACTCGCTCCCTGGAGATCTTGTGCACTAACGTACTGCGGATTCTGTCGTCCATCATCGCATCCAAGGTTTCAGAGTCAATGACGAAGTTGAAGCGGCTCGCAAACCGCACAAGTCTCAACACACGGAGCGGGTCGTCCAAAAACGTCTGGAGGGGCTGCAAAGGCGTGCGCAAGATCCCGTTCTCTAGGTCCGCCAAGCCCTGCCCTGTCAAGTCCTCGATTTTGCCCAAATTCAAGTTGTAGAAGAGCGCGTTGAGCGTGGCGTCTCTCCTGAGTGCATCTTCTTCCGCGGTTCCGCACTCGATGATAGGAACTCTGCTGTCCTCGGTGTACTGCTCGTTTCTCAAATTGACAAAGTCAATGTCGAGCCCGAACAACTTGGTCGTGCACGTCTCCAAGTGCTTCAGCTTTTCTGGGTTCTTCTTGATTGTATGCAAGCTGGTGGCGTTTTTCCCGAGGTCGACGTTGTTGGCGGCAGCGAACGCTAGTAATTTCAGCGCAAACTCCTCGCCGCTGAGAACGTTGATGGCAATGTCCAAATCGTTACTCTCCTTACCAAGCAACTTATCCCTGACCCAGCCGCCGGTAATTCTGAGCTCTAGCGGTTTCTCCTGGCCATTCTGATTGTAGTGGTTGGTGAAGTCCACCAATAAGTTGGTGATCTGTGACTCTGTGGGGTTCAACTCAATTGTCTTCAGAATTTGCCTTTTCATTTGGTGAGCTGTGGAAAATGAAAGTTTCTGCTTTTTATGTAGAAATCGAAGAAAATGGGCACGAATCGGTTGTGACTTTGCAAATGCCATTAGCTTGAATTTTTGCAATGCAGGATTTGGGGTGGTTCCTGCAGTAGATCAGAAGAGCCAGAGATGGAGTCAAGAGTCCGTGAAGTAGTGTGGAAAAAGAAAAAAAAAAAGCGTGAAAATCTTTGAGATAATGAATATGAGGCAAACGAAAATCGTGTTACTGTTGAGTTTCCTTCCGTTTCCGCTATGACCTCTTTTTGTTCTACGTCCCACACTGTATCCATCCTTACTTAACATGCATTAGATCTCAACATATTTTGTCACAGACACCAAGCCACGGTCGCGGTTGGCCCACTTAACGTAGTTTGGCGAGTAGTGTAGAAGCTCTTGGTATGCTGGGATTTGCTCAAACGACTCGGTCTTCTCGGTCGCAGAGAACTCCTCCACCTCCAGCAGGCCGCTCCAGAAACACTCAACATTCACGCCCAATTTCTTGACGTTGATCTTCTTCATGTCGACTTCCAGCTCCACAACCTCAGGTACCCATTGAAACGAGATGTGGTATGGCTTGTCCCAGTCGAGCTTGTTCAACTGCAATTGACCAATACCCTGGAAGTCTTTGTAGACGTAGTTGCCCTCGGAATCTCTAGAGAAACCTTCTGGAACGCCAGAGGTGGATATCGTGGGTATGCTTGAGTTTCCGAGCTTTTCGTCTTTGTAGACAACAACGGTCTTCACTGGCGAAGTCTTGGCAGCCGTGGACTGCTCCTTGTCGAAGATCTTGATCACACTCTCGGTGGTGTTAAAACTGATCTTGCAATTTCTGTTCTTCTTGGCATGAATCTTAATTTCACCGGTCAATAACCCAAATGGTGAGTCTGACCCCGAAGAGGAATTCTGCAAAATCTCAAGCGATACATATTCCTCAACGCTGTTGGCCCCGGGTATCAAGTTTGGAGTCAAGTGGGAGTTGTAAGAATATAACAGCAAGCCGTCGCCAAGAGATTCAGTGAGCAAGCTGCCCTTACTTTCCTTGAAAGATGGAATATCCTCCAAAATGTCGCTGATCAAGCTGATTGAGCGCCCGCTCACAGAGACGACGTTTGTTGCTGGCTTCACATTCAAGTTAATCGTCTCGAGGAAGCGCAACTTCAATGGGTTTTCCAAGTCAAATGGCGCCTTAGTGCCGATGAGAATTGCACCTTGAATCAAGATAACAACCAACGCAAGCACGAAGACCCTGTTCAACTTGAAGATGAATGGCAAAAATGGAACCGCCCATACAATGACGAAGGCTTGAATGATCTTGTAGATGAAGTCCTGCGCGTTCAAGGACTCTTGAATAGATTTGTTGATGCCCGCCATGATCAACCAGCCCGAATTGTAAATGAGGAACGAAGACACGGGCACGATCAACAAATACTGAATAAGCCAATCGTAGCTGAAAGATTTGTTTGCGTGATGCTCGTGCTGGTGATCGCTGAATGCAGACTGCAAGGAATGAGATGAGGAGTCCGCCAAAGAATCGTCATCGTTAGAATTGTAGTGATGCTCGGAGCTCGAGCCCAACAATGGCTGGTAGTCGTCACCGCTCAATGAGATTTGTCTTTTGGAGGATTTCAAGCTCCAGCCAAATAAGCCAAGGAGCGCGGCGACCGACTGGAGAACAAACAAAACAGAGATGATAAACTCTCCAGTGTGGTCGTCGCCAATCTTGTTCTTCGCCTGTTTCACTGTGGACCAGACCAATACCAACCACGTGAGAAATGACGCCTCAATAATCACAATCAACTTCTCGTCGTGCTGGTGACCCTTGAATGGCTTGAACACAAAGTTGAGACCGTTGAGGAAAAGATAGTTCAAAAGCAAGAATGTCGCGAACAAAGCAGAAACCAAAGTCCCTGGTGAGCTGTTCACCAAAAAGGAGTTGGTGGGCACCACAAGCACGTCGGTGACAAAGCTTAAGATGATCACCGAGAGAACAAAAGAGATCGGGAACTTGATAACATTCACAAAGTTCACGCCCCAGCCCTTCTTATAGTGGAACACAAGCACAAGAAGTAAGAGTGACACCACGGGCACGATTACAAGCAAAACAACATTGACAATGACGATCTGCGAGAGTGGGAACGCAAAGAAGTAGTTTAAGATCGAGGAGTAGGCTGCAAATTCGCCACTAGTGGACGCGCCAGACCCATCCAAGTATTCGTCGTCCAAGTCAATCCGCTCATATGCAATAAACTTGGAGAAGTCAAGTGTGTTGGACAACATGTGCCACAAGGCCTTCTTGTTGACGTTCTTGATATTGTCGCCTCCCGTGTGGTACAAGTCTCTGGGTCTGTAGAAGGCCAAGTCAAGCCCACGGATGCCTCCCTTGTCCTTGTATACAGCGTAGTCAGTCTCACTATGGATCAATCTGTTGTTGAAGCCCTGTTGAAACAAGGACGTGGCGTAAGGAAACCTAACCTTAGCAAAGTGCTTCAAAATTCCGTAGTCGGTGCCTCGAAACAATACAGCCTTGCCGCCGGCGCCTGTGCCCTCCAAGTTCAAGAAGAATTTGATTTGCTTGAACCAAGGGTGTGAGAGTAACGCATTGGCTCCGTACAAACCAAACTCCTCGTGGTTGTTGAAGTTGAATATCACAGTTCTGAGCGGCTGCTTGGTCTTGTCGCCGGCCAAATACTCCAAGAGGCCGAGCATAGAGGCAATTCCCATGCCGTCATCTGTCACTCCATAACTGGAGGGTACAGAGTCAAAGTGTGCACTCACCAAGTACGCTGGCAAGCTCAGGTCTGTTCCGTTCACACGAACAAGCAAGTTGTTGCTCTCGTAGTATGACACAGAGTCGTAGTTGAGGTAGTTGACTGCAAACATCACATTGTTGGTACCATTCAAGTCATTGTCATACTCAATGTACAGTTTTTGGGCGGCTAATTCCAAAATTTTCTTCTCAAGCAAATCGTGCACGTAATCATTGCCCTCGGAAGTGTAGGTGTGCTCAACCAGAGCGATTTTCTGGAGCGAGTCCCACGAACTCTGCAATAGAATAGACTCGTGTTTGTCCGCAGGCAAGCTCACGGTGAACTCCAAGGAGTTGTCATATGCACTCAAGAGAACAGTGACAAGCAAAGTAATTGCCACGAGAAATGTAAGCGATGTTTTTCTGTAACCAAAAGTTGCCCTTATTAAGCGAATGAACCAATTTGGCTTTGGCAGTTGCGGCTGTTCTGGGAATCCGATTCTGCCCGGGATTTTGTTGTGTGTGCTTCCGTGAATCTCCGGGCTCCGAGGAGTCGCCAGAGAAGCAGTTATTGAAGCCATACTCAAAAATAAACGTGGGGATTGAACTGTGTAATTATGTGTGGGATGGCTTCCTAGGGAATGCTAAGTGCGGAATATAGACCCGTACCTCCCAGGTATGCTGGTGATAAGGACCAGATTAGGCATATGTCAAAAAATTTGATCAATTTGATAAAATGATAAAAGCAAAAATTTGAATGAAATTTGAATTTCAGCAGGTAGCTGTTTTTGATTTTCCGCTTGGATTTTACTTGTTTTTCGGCGTTTTGACTTATTCCCTCCGCTAATGACTGGTTATGTAGATTGCTGAGACCTCGACACCCGTACATCCTGTCCCCATAGTTAAGCAAACCCCAATTTTTCAAATCTTAAAGATCTAATATTAATCATGTCCTTCGCTCCGTTGAAGAATGATCTCATCTTGAGAGCCGCCAAAGGCGAGAAGGTCGAGAGACCACCCATTTGGATCATGGTATGTGCGAAATTTGGGCGAACTTAGCCCACTTATTTGTATTTTTCAGACCATACTAACTTCAAAGAGACAAGCGGGTAGATATCTCCCGGAATACCACAAGGCTAAGGGTAACAGAGACTTTTTCGAGACTTGTCGCGATGCTGAGATTGCCGCTGAGATCACCATCCAGCCTGTCGATCACTTCGACGGTCTTATTGACGCCGCCATTATCTTCAGTGACATTTTGGTGATTCCACAGGCTATGGGGTTCGAGATTGAGATGGTCGAGGGTAAAGGCCCTGTTTTTGTGTCACCTTTGAGGTCACCAGCCGACTTGAGCCGTGTGGAGTTGAAGCCAGACGTTTTGAAGTCGTTGGACTGGGCTTTCAAGGCCATTACTTTGACCAGAACAAAATTGAACGGCAGAGTGCCACTTTTGGGCTTCTGCGGCGCTCCATGGACATTGTTGGTGTACATGACCGAGGGACAGGGCTCTAAAATGTTCAGATTCGTCAAGCAGTGGATCTATGAATACACAAAGGAGTCCCACATATTGTTGCAGGCCATCACAGATGCATGTGTGGAATTTTTGGCACAGCAGGTTGTGGCTGGTGCGCAGATGTTGCAAGTTTTCGAATCCTGGGCAGGCGAATTGGGTCCCAACGAGTTCAATGAGTTCTGCTTGCCTTATTTGCGCCAAATTGCCGAGAAATTGCCTCCTAGATTGAAGGAGCTCGGAGTGACAGAGAAAATCCCACTTACTGTCTTCGCCAAAGGTGCTTGGTACGCTTTAGACGACTTGTGTGAGTCTGGCTACGATTGTGTTTCCTTGGACTGGCTCTACAAGCCCGAGGATGCTGTGAAGGTCGTCAATGGCAGAAGAATCACATTGCAGGGAAATTTGGACCCAGGCATCATGTACGGCTCGGACGAAGTGATTTCTGAAAAGGTTGAGAAGATGATCAAGGGCTTCGGAGGCGGAAAGCAGAACTACATTGTGAACTTTGGCCATGGAACGCATCCGTTCATGAAGCCAGAGAAGATCGAGCACTTTTTGAAAGAGTGCCATAGAATTGGCTCGCAGTGATCTATATGCGGATGTCCAAGAAAAAGAAATGGTTAATTAATAGCTGTAAATATGCAATGACTCACGTCTGTGACTAATTGAGAAAATTCGAAAAATTTTAAAAAATGAGAAGTATAATTTTGTACTTAAATGATGGCAAGATCTGAGTCAACTTCCCATTGCTTAGTGTGCACACAGAAGTCTACATACTTGATCCCATCTAGCAATTATCAATACATAAAACATGTCGAGTATCAGCAAGGACAATCTTTATATATACAACTTGCCGGAGAAAATCGTCTCGTCCCTCGAGTTATTGCAATTTGACGAGAGTGCAGCCATTGTCCACGCGGAACAACCCAAAGATGATCAACCGGAAATCAACGGCAAAAACCTCGAAAAATGCCTGACTTGCCTGTTCACTTTCGGCCAGGAGGTCGCTCAGAACGACAAGATGTACCATTACAAGTCAGATTTGCATAGGTTCAACTTGAAGCGTGGGTTGGGCTCACTTCCGCCACTTACAGAGGCAGAATTTGACAAGCTCATAGAAACGCAGTCTTTGGACAGTATATCGGGGTCAGATGACTCGGATCTGGAATCAGAGGAGGATAAAAAGCTAGAGACCGTCTTTGAGAAACTCACAACTCTGCCGAATCCCGAGAGTGAGGAGGAATCTACGGTGAGTCATATGAACACACACTCGCCATTCGTTTTCGCCCACTCTCCACTTTTGGACCAAACCAAAGCTTTTGGGATATACAAGTCACTCTTTACAAAAGAGGTGTTGGATCTGGGAACCATAATTGAGTCACTCGGTGGCCTTTCCAGGGAGCCACACAAACTGGGAATCTCGGTGCTTCTCATGATTGGAGGAGGCCATTTTGCAGGCGCTGTGATATCCCACGTACAAAAAAACATCAAGGGCAATGCGCCAAATGCTAAAGAGTCCAGGCAGGAACAAGCAGTCAATGTTTTGCAGCTGAAGACTTTCCACAGATACACCACCAGAAGAAAGCAAGGTGGACTGCAAAGCGCATCAGATAATGCACGTGGAAAAGCAAACTCGGCGGGCTCGAGTATCAGACGATACAATGAGCAAGCATTGCAAAAGGAAGTGCGGGAATTGTTGGGCCAGTGGAGAGAATACTTGACTCGAGCCGAATATGTGTTTATCAGGGCCAATGGGGCGGCCAACAGAAAGATTTTGGTTGGATACGAGGGAAGCCCGTTGGCCAATGACGATGCGAGAATTAAGAGTTTTCCATTCACGACGAAAAGAGCGACGTTGCTGGAGGTCAAGAAAGCGTGGGTGCAGCTAACACATCTCTCGATTGTGGACCTCCCGAAAAAGAAGAAAGAAGTGAAGAAGCCCGAGAGCCGAGAGTTAAAGTCGAAGACGCCCGAGGTAGTGGCTGAGTCTGAGACGGACAAACATACCAGAGAGATCATTTCGCTCTTGAAAAAGTCGAAAGCCCCACTCTTGATTGGATACTTGAAGAAAAACAAACTCGACGCAAATTTTGCTTTCACTCCAGGACTCAAACATGCAAATGCGCCAACCCCATTGCACTATGCTTCGTCGCAAGGCTTGTCGCATATGGTGAAGGTGCTTTTGGTGAATGTGAAGGCAGACCCCACCATTGCGAACACTTTTGGGAAAACAGCAGCTCAAGTCGCCTCTTCCCAGGCCACAAAAAGCAATTTCCAGATTGCCAGACACTCTCTAGGAGAAGATTACTGTGATTGGTCGAAAGCGAAGGTTGGACCACCGAAGACGAGTGAGGAAGTGGCCAAAGAGGAGGAATTGGCCAAGAAGCAGCAACAGCAAGAGTCTAGGAAACTAATAGAGGAGGAGTTGGCGAAGAAAACAGAGTTGGAGTTGAAAACGCCAACATTCCTGTCGCGGGGCACTTTGAGTGGGGAGAACGTGAAGGTGAATGACATGAGTGGGTTGACAGATATGCAGAAGAGCCGGTTGATGAGAGAGCAAAGAGCCCGTGCTGCTGAAGCCAGGATGAAGCAGATGGGGAAGTCATAGAGAACAAAAAAAGGGACCTCACACGCAGGCCTCACACTGGAATATCATCAGTAAGCTTATTCTCCTTATTCTTCAGGGTCTTCGATCCTCTGGTCTAAAAGACTCTTGGTGTGTGTAGAAACTCCCCACTATTTTGCAGCCACGGACAGACGGGCAATACGGAAATTTGGAGGCAAATTCGGAGAAATACTCAGCACGTATAAAAATCGCACGAAAAGTGTAGCGCTTATGTTTGGGTGTTGCCGTAACTGCTCGTCTCTTAGTAAGCTAAGAAAGGGTGCAAAATAGAGCCACAGAGAAGTCAACTAGGAAGGTAAAGGCAATTCTACTAAGCTCGACCAATTTAATTGGGCACACGAGGATCTTCCGATTCTTTGAGTCAGATCTTTCGATTTTGTGCATTTTTAGCTTTTCTCTGATTCTATATCCTCACCATCCGTGGCTCTGCGTTTGCCACTTGCTAGCGTGGTTCGGGTATAATACGGCTGTAAGACGGACATTACAGCCGTGCGCTGTGCACTGAGTCCGAGACGGACCCTCCACCAAAAAAAAAAAAAAAATCCCTAAAACCAAAAACAGAAAAGGATCATGACAAAAGGATGTGGACTCAGGATGCAGCAACCCATTCATTACACATCTCTATCTCATTCTATTGACTACTGGTGCTCCCCCATTACCTTTATTCTTCCCTCGGTGTCAAGCCTCAAGGCCGCAGGTTGACAGCACCAACAGTGCAGGACTAGGCACACGGCGTTAACACGGACAATAAAGGTTATGACTGACAAACACAATATAAATAGCGATGAGTTCGCCATCTGATCAATCCAACATTGGCAAAAACTAAATTCGCTACAGTCAAATCCCAAAAGATTTATCACGATCACACATGTCTCACTCAATTGAGCCAGAGGCTTCGCGTTCTCATGACGCACCTACACCTTTAGTGGCTGATCAGATCGAGCCAGCTAAGAAGGAAGCGTTCTTCGAAAGTGATGCCGGCGATGGCACCAAGCGCGAGGACATGTACTTGGAAGGCAAGCAATTAATGTTGTGTCTTTTCTCAGTGTTTTTCTGCTTGTTTCTCTTCGCCTTGGACCAGACCATTGTGGCCACTATCTTGACCACAGTGGGAAACAAGTTCAATGCGTTCGACAAAATTGGCTGGTTGCTGTCTGGATTTTTCATCTCGATGGCTGTCTTGGTGGCTGTTTGGGGAAAATTGTCTCTTATCTTCGGCAGAAGAAATGCCATGATCGCTGCCATCATCCTTTTCGAGGCTGGCTCCCTCATGTGCGCCTTAGCCAATGACATGAATGTGCTTATTGGTGGCAGAGTGTTGGCAGGCGCTGGCGGCGGCGGTATTAACTCTTTGGTGTTCATCATCATCACCGAGATCTTGCCCATCCACAAGAGACCCTTGGGAATGGCTGCGGTGGGCAGTGTTTTTGCCATTGCATCTGTTTTGGGGCCCTTGATCGGCGGTGCTTTCACCTCCAACGTCTCCTGGAGATGGTGCTTCTACATCAACTTGCCTGTCGGAGGCTTGGCGTTGGCCTTGTTCTGCTGGTCGTTCAACCCTCCAAGAACAAAGGGCAACTACAAGGAGAAGCTCAAAATGATCGACTACGTGGGAGTATTGCTCATGACGGGAGGACTTGTGGTGTTGCTTTTGGCCTTGACCTTCGGCGGCAGTGGCGAGCACGCCTGGCACTCTGCAGCGGTGATCTCTTGCTTTGTTGTGGGCGGAGTGGTTTGCATTGTCTACTGCGTGTGGAACTTCAAGTACGCCAAAAACCCAATGCTTCCGTGGGGCGTGATCAAGGTCTACCAGACCACGGCTTCGGGTGTGGTGATGTTCGGCACCTTTGGCTACTTCATCTCCACCATCATCTACCTTGCCGTGTACTTCCAGGTGGTCCATGACGCCAGTGCTTGGAAGTCTGGGCTTGACTTGTTGCCTGAGATCATTGCGGTCGTTGTCACCTCCATGGCGAGCGGAATTGCTGTGAGAAAGACAAGGTTCATCAAGCCATATGTGTTGTTTGGCTGTTGCATGGGGTTCATTGGCTGTGGCTTGCTTTGCTTGCTAGAGGTCGATTCTCCTAGCTCCAAAAAGATCGGACTTCTTATCCCATTGGGTATTGGTGTGGGTATGATGATGCAGGCTGCCATCATCGGCGGCCAGATCACAGCTCCCAAATTTGGCGGTGGTGTGATCTTGGCCACGACCTGGATCAACTTCTTGCGGTCGGTTGGAGCTGCTATTGCAGGCACCTTGGCCGATGCAGTGTACACTGTCTCATATAAGAACCACGTGGTTCCTGCTTTGGCGAAGCAGTCGCAGGCTGTCCGGGACGAATTGGCCAACTACGACGTCACGGCGTTGGCTAACTCCACTGAGGCTTTGAAGCACATGTCTCCGGCGGCCAGAAGATTCATCAAAGACTCAGTCATGTACGCGATCAGAAACACGTTCTACATGAACTTCGCTTTCGCCAGTATCACGGTGTTTGCTGCTGTTTTCGTTACAAACCAGAGATTACCTACTGGCGCCCCACAGGCGAGAGATGCGGCACCAGAGAAAGCGAAGGAGTCTGCGGACGTCACTGAGGAAGCGCAGAGCTCGTCCGAAGAGACCCTGGCCGAGTCCGACCACGAGGTCGTGAAGGCATGAAACACACCTGTAAATATTTCACGCTAGGAACCAACCGATATAATGATACATATACAACTATATATACAACGATAATTCTAAACCTGTACGACGATACTCTGCTTGCAACAAAATCTAGGTGCAAAGATACATTGCTTTCAACGGCATCGTCCCTTTGTGTGTCTGCTCTTTCTCCTCAACTCTATGCCTCTGCCTTCTTCTTCATTGTGTGAGTCAAAACATAGCTCACCGAGTTGACCGTGTTCGCGTTCAAGATGAGCCCGTTCATGATCTTGTCACCTGTGTCCATACTCTTGTCAAACACTTTGGGATCGAAGTGCCGGTAACTCGAAAGCGCAGACCGAATGGATTGCTTTTTAGCAGCCTCTTTTCCATCTAGGTCCTTATACTCAGATGCGCTCATGAACCCTGAAGATGGCAACTCCATGTCTTCCTGCGTGTCATTTGCCTCCAGCTCTAGCTCAATCTGAGACAGATGCAAGTCGTCGCCCGTGCCGGAGCACTCGCAGTCTAACAAGTCATGTGTGTTGCAGTTGGTATCTCCAATGGTAAACAAGTCTCTGAGATCCTCATAGTCAAACACATCCAGCGCCAGTCCAGCCTTCTCATCCAAGAACTTGTCGCTCAAAGTATTCTTCATAAGCTGTCTCTGGAAAATTTTCTCGTCAATGGCCCCAGTTGTGAAAAGGCGGTATATGAACACCGGTCTTGTCTGGCCGTCTCTGTGGATTCTGGCCATGGCCTGCGCATCCACCAGTGGATTCCAGTCGTTGTCATAAAGCACCAATCTGGAAGCGCCCACAAGATTGAGGCCCACTCCTCCGGCTTTGGCAGACAAAAGAAACACCAGATGGCTTTGGTTTTTGTTGAAGTCAACCACCAACTTGTCTCTCAGTTTTGCGGGGGTCGAGCCGTCGAGGCGGCAGTACAGAATATTGAGTTTCAGCAAAACCAGCTCGAGGAAGTCTAGGGTTTGGGTGAAGTTCGAGACGAGCACCGCTTTCTCTCCTAGCTTTTGAAACTCGAGGAGTAACGGCACAAGCACATTGACTTTACTTCCTGATGTGCGATTCTCGAGTGATGTGACCGGTTTCTCTAGAGAGCCGCTTCTCAACTTCTCAAAGAGTGAATCTGAGGCAACTAGCGAAGGTGAGTTGCATATTTTTCTCAACACTAAAATCATAGATAGCACATCCCTTGTGTCGGAGTTCATGATCGACGAGAATTCTGAGGAGCCCAAAACAACATCGAAGAGCGACCTCTGTAGGTTTGAAGGCGGACAAAATATCACCACGTCTGTTTTAGATGTCAAGTAGTTTTTGATCACATCTTTTGTTCTTCTCAAAGTGAATGAGCGTGTCACTTCTATCAACTCGGCAGTCTTCTCTTTTCCCTCCCTTATGACATCTCTATTTGTGCAATTGACATCTCTTGACTTCAAGATCGGCCGGAGATAGATCCTTTGAAATTCCAGAAGAGAGCCTAGTATATCTGGGTTGATGAAGTTGATGATCGTGTAGAACTCGTTTAAGTCGTTTTGAATGGGCGTGCCGGTCAATATCAACTTCCTCTCAATTTCCATATCACTCAACACCTTCAACGTCTTGTTGGCCCCACTCTTTAGTCTATGACCCTCATCACACACCAAAAAGTCTATTTTTACCGTGGACAATTCCTGGGCACACGACAAGACCTTCTCGTAACTCATTATTAGCACCTGGTACACATTTGTCTTGCCAAAGTTGACAATATCCTCTTTGTCCTTCACCGATGTCTGCTGCTTATTGTTCACAGTGAGGATCCCAATTCGATTGATGTCGAGCCATTTCTTAAACTCTTTGCGCCAATTATCGATCAACGACACTGGACAGCAAATCAATACTTTTTTCACCACACTGCTCTGATTAGGGTATGGGCTTTGCTTTAGGAGTGTCCAAATTAGTGATATGGTCATTAAAGTCTTGCCCAACCCCATTTCGTCAGCCAAGAGCGCCCCAAAGTAGTCTGGATTCTTGAAACCCATCACACACTCATACATGAATTCAACACCCTCCCGTTGGTGTGGTCTTAGCACTTGTGTGAGTCTAGGGTCCACTTTCACTTGCTTCTCATTAGTGATACCTCCAGCCGGGAGAATTAGATCGGAAGAAGCCTTGTCGTGATCATTTGGTGAGAGTTCTTTCTTGACTGAAATGGCTTTGGAATCTGAAAGACCGTGTTTCATGCCTAAGGGTCGGCCAGGAGCTCTCAATTGAGATTTTTGTGATTTTCCCGAGAATCCGAGCGGAATGTTTTCCTTTTCGACACTCTTGATTGGCGATGAAGGTTGCTCGCCCAACATCAGCAAGACCTCCTGTTTTGAAAGCTCGCTGTCGATTTCTGCCTCGTACATCCCCAAAGCAATAACTCCCTCGGTGTTGACCTTGGATGTGCGCCCGACAGCTTTGAAATTCTTCTTCTGTTCGATCTTAAGCACTATGGAGTCTGGACCTACTACAATATAGCCGTCTCCTTCCCACGATTTGTTCTTTTTGTTCGACTTCTTTCTCCACTGTACAGAGTAGTATTTCTTGCTGGAACTTTGCAAGGATGATGGGCCAGAACTTTGTGAACTGGATGAATTTGCATTCAGTAATGGATCAGCTTGTTTCGAGCCAAAATTCACGGGATTCGACGCGACCCTGACTCTCGTTGGAGCGAGTTTGATCCGCTTACTGGGTGCGACTTGTAAGGTCGGTAAGGTCGGTGTATCAGGAACAAATAACGTCAGCTCGTCTTGTTTGTTGACGTTCGTTTGACTTGCGGGTCTCGGCTCGGATGTGGAGCTGCTGCCGAAAGGCCGAGGCGGCTTGAACGGAGCATTGGGTCGTCTGCGCATATGTTTGAGACGCGACGCGGCGAGAGAAGAGTAGTAGGTGCGATGTTGATGAGACCCGTGAAATTTGAAGAATTGCTAGAATCTTAAAAATTTAAGGGCGAATTAAACCGAGAAGAGATGGAAGAAAGCGAAAATACAGCCATTATAGACCAAAGGCCTCAGACTTGGTCTAATTATCTGTTTGTCATATGTCGTGTTCACAATGGTAGTCAGCACGTTCCTTGCACCACACGTGTGGATTTGACATGAGACCAGAATCCCAAAAGGATATATCGCAAACTGAAGTCTGTCAATCCCGCCGTGGTTTCTTATACATTTCTCTCTCTGCTCTGGAGATTCCACCCGTCTACAGTGTCTCACGTAATTATCTATTCCGACCCATTATACACTCTAACCCATTAAAAATTGGAGTCGGCCCCCGTCAAGTAGTAGTAGCATCTAGACACCAAGAAAGGAATGGACTTGGGGATATTGTACAACCCAAACAACACAAGACTAACGATCGTCAAGAGGAAAATGTGCAACAAAATCAGCTCTGGCCCTGTCAACATGAAGAATGGGAAATGGTGATAGTACATGTGCCAGGTCTTTGTGAGCGGTGAGCGAGTGTCTCTGTACTCTTCAGACTTCATGGAATCGCTCATGGTAGTGAATGTGTGGGAAAGGAAGTAGTTGGTGGTATAGGAGTTCACTGTAAGTCTGTGCCGGACGTACATCGGGCAGAGCAACCTGTGATATTACCGAGTGGGGAACAAACCGAGGTGTTGGAGCTTGAATGATAGAAAAAGGATGTTGTAAGTTTTGAAAGGCCACAACCCATTCAATTTCTCAAACAGAAATTATTTTTTCGCAAGATTCGATTTTTCACACGGGTATATGTGTTTGCAGTTTGTGTTGAACCCTGAGAATTTCAATGGGTGCGAAAAACTATCAGTCAGACTCAAGACTGAGAATGAACACTCTCAAAATTGGAAAATTGCACAAATCAAGCGGAAGTCTCAAAGTGACAAGAAATTGATAAGAGTGAGTAAAGTTTACACACCTTGATCATATATGTAATCGTTGAATTTTTGCCCGACTTCCTGATTCCAATCTCTCCATGGACATCACGTGGAGTGCTTACAAATACTATTCTTTACCGACTACAATGACGGTAACGAAGACAGCGTGCTTGCAGTGCCGCCGCCTGAAGATCAAATGTGATCGCTCAGTACCGAATTGCTTCAACTGCATCAAAAGAGGTAAGAGTTGCGAGTTTCCTCACCTGTTTCGGAACCACAGCTTGGAACTACTGAGTGATGAACTCAAGGATGAAAATAACCATGATAGCGCCTACTATGGCAGCAGCTCCAGCAATTTCTTGGAGCGAGTTTTGTCTAGAAAGGTCACAAAATTGGAAGCGAAACCTGTGAAATTGTACCCTCTCCCGATGGTGGCAGAGGACACGGACCACAATGTGGAGATGCTTCAGCTACTAATCAGGGAGATGCAGAGTTCCCATATGGGACTGTTTTACCGATACTTTGTCGATCTTGAAAAGCTCTCGGTTGTTGTTCTGACGAGCTCATTGGTCGATATAGAGATTGTGGTTCTATGCTTGGGTGTAGCGTTGTGTGCCAATAGACACTTGAGGGCATTATCCGAACGAAGGTTGGAGAGCCTCAAGTCTGAGTTGGCCATATCGCTTGAGGAATGTCACCTTTTTCCAGCCAAGGTCAGCGCGATGATTTTGTTGATAGAATTCTGCTACACGAGGTTCGCTATCAACAGTGCCTACAGGTACTTGTTTCTAGCTGCATCCGAGTCGTATGCCTTGGGCCTCCATGAACTGAAACTGCCAATTTGGACGGTTTTGTGTTTCTTCGACGCGATAATATGCTCCAGTGCCGGGAGACCATCTGCAATAGGCAAGAACTGTATTGCTTCGGAACTGTCAACCTCATCTGATTGTGGAATGTCAATTATGGCAAGAGTGATCTGGAATTGCAACATGGAGCTACAATCGAGGCAGCCAATGTTCTCTCATATTCTTGAGATAGACGCCGAATTTGATCTGGTCATTACAAAATTGAAGCATTCTGAGGCCATATCCCCCCAATTAGTCATGGTGCTTACGGCTAACCAGATAAAGATGCACTACGCACACATTATCAATGACTACTCTCGCTATAAGATGCTGAGTTTGATTGAAGATATAATTCGCAGCTTCAAAAGTCTAATCGAGGATTTTCAAAAGCAATCAAAAGCGAAGAAGCCCAGAATGCCAAATTTGAACATTCGGTGCCAGCTCCCATACCTATGGTGCTTTTTCTACCAGTCTCTGCTTGTGCTTTTGGCACTCATCAAAAATAACCAGATCAGCACTGAAAAGATCGAGAGTGAGCTCAATTTGCTTTTTGATGCCGTTCACAAGAGTTCCGTTAATATTGACCCCATTCTCGTTGAGGTTCTTGAATTGGTGAGAACTTCGATTGCAGAGAAACCCACCAGCAATTCCAGCGAGATATCAGCTTCCTTTAACTTCGACAACACTCAACTCTTTCATGAGGTCGAATTCTGGTCAAGTTTGGCGTCTGCGGAAAACTCCTCCTGGTCAACTTCTTTGTCTTGATCTCCCATGCAATCTCTCAAGATTACCACTGCCACCAAGAATGCACCGAACACAATCGACCCGAATAGAAAATAAGTAGTATTCTGGAATCTTCGCTTGAGCTCTTCTTGCGACACATTCTTGGTATCGCCTAGTATAGAGGTGATAGCCGAAAATGCTAATGCTGACCCAAACTGCGCAAAGGTCTGCGATACCCCAGACATAATACCCTTCACAGAAAGTGGAGCCTTCCCGATGAGGTAAGTGATGCAGTAAGTGAAGTAAAATGCTGTTCCGCCATTGGTCAATATCTCAGCAACCAAAATGATTTTCCAAAACGGGTTGTCGACTTTGGGGAGCGCTATGAATATTCCCGTACCTGCCACCATGCACATGAACCCCACGGAAAAAGCCTGGAGTGTTGACAAGACATCATTTTTGGTTGCAAAAAGTACAGTACACAAAAACATGTTAATTACCGAGGGAAGAGTTTTTAACGCAGCGAAAAGCGGTTTGTCTCCCTCCACTAGTTCGCAGTACTGGACCACCACGAGCAAAAGCCCAAAACAGGCGATGTAGTTAATCAACATCGCCACAAGTAGCAAGACTGAATTCCTTGTCTGCCAGACTTCTCTTGGGATGAGAAGAGATACCAGCTTCAAAAATGGCAATTTATTTTGTGTGCATGGTAGTTCTGCAAGGTAGCCATTCCACACAAAGAATACTGCGAGGAGTACAACACCAGTGATCAAAGGCGCAATGGCCGAGGCACTGCTCCAGTTGTCCCCACCTTGGGTTAAGCCAACAACAACAAGTATGGCCCCGCTGACGAAAAGCAAACATCCAGAGAAATCGAGCGACTTGAATGTCTGGCCATTAGGCTGGATCTTCTCGAATCCTAGTGCGAGCACTGATATTGGAAGCACTATGCCAAACGAGATGTAGAACGTTCCCTTGTAGCCCAAACTCAGCTCTTCAAATGCTCCTCCAATAAGAAATCCCACACCAAAACTGACACTGAATACACTGGCCAAAGACGCCAAAGCTCTGTTTTGGGATTTCCCGTGGAATGTGTGCGAGATGATAGAGTAGCCCGAGGGGACCACGCCCGCGGCAGCCACGCCTTGCAATGCTCGGAAGACAATGAGACCGTAGATGCTATTTATAGCAGCACAAATGAGGGAAAAGACAGCAAAGGCGAAAGAGGAAGCTGCAAAGAATCGAGTGTGGCCCACTATATCGCCTACTCTTCCCAAAAAGGCAATGAACCCAGAGAACGTCACTGCGTACGCCGAGAGCATCCACGACGCCAAAAATGTGTCAACTCGAAACTTCTGAGCGATTGCATCGGTGCTGAGAATGACCGCTGTAACGTTGATGATGTCGAAGGCACATGCTAGCAGTGTTAGCACAAAAATGAGAAGCTTGTTGGTGACACTTGGGAAATGCATTGGAAGGCACCAAAATTGGCCTTGTAAGACACAAAGTGAGGAACACTTATAAGCACCACGAGCTGGCGCTCATTAATAATCTGGATTTGTCATCAGCAGTGCCATGTCGGTGATGCCGATTTGCAGCCAGCGCTGGGCCGAACCCCGAGGAATTTCGCGGTGCTCAGACAGGCACATGTGGAGGTTTCAAGAGGGAGCGAATTAGGGTGTGCAATGCAAGACGATACTGAAGAAGAAGTACAGTTCTCTAACAAGTAACTGGGTTTCTGCTCAGCTGATCCGAAAGGTCCATTTTTCCGATAGGAATTCAAACGCCCAATAGTCTCTGAGTCTCGTATGTTGCAATTACACTTTCGCAGCCCATTCTCTGACAAAGGGAATATATGAGGCACGCGACTTTTGATATTGTGAGATTTTGGTTTCAGTTATTCCCAATCGTTAATTTCTTTCTCTTCGCCTTGGTTATTCTGCATTGCTTCAACACTGTCTTCCCCGTTCTCTTCTCGTCTTTCTCGCTGGGTGCGAAATACTTCTGTCCTGTACTATCGCGATGCTCTTCTCAGTTCGCCCAACCCCACAATCCAATGCCGCTGGATGAGCTCAAAACCAGCGATGTTAAGGAAATCAAAAAGCACTTGATTGCAACAAAAGTATCAGAGCAGACCAATAGACACGACTTTGCGGCTCTCTTCATCACATTGTATGACAAACTCAGTACCACCAACACCAGCGGATCAGATACAGTGGTGGTGATTGACTCGCTCGCAATTTGGTTTGTGAGGGCGAAACAGGTCTGTCGAGTCCAAAATAAGCAATTTACGCAATCAGATTGCTCACAACAACAATTGGACCGGATATTCCTGTTTGTATGCGACTGTCTAGAACTCAAGACAGGTCCACTTCTGAACGCGTTGACATCACTTTTGGCCAGACTATGTCAGTTTTTGGAATGCGTTGAGAATCTTGATGTGAATGGCACATACACTTCATGGGTCTCCCAGACTTTGCGTTTACCCATGACCCTGAAGAGTTACTATGTGATACTAGATACACTATGCAAAGAGTCAGATAGTGTACCAGGCAAACTCCTCAAAATTTTTCCAGAGTTCCCGAAAGAATGCGTGAAAGTGCTTGAATATGGCGCTATAGCCAATGTTGCCTCAAAATTGTTTGCCAGTGTCGTGCTAAAAGTGCATGGGTGTGACGTTTCTGGCTTTGGCAAGTACAAAGAAGTGGTGATACAAGGGCTTATAAACCCCGCCACAAGGGCGAGCGTGGCGTCCAATCTTCTCCCCATTTTGTTCAGAGGCAATCCTGAGACTTACAAAAAATTGTTGGGAGACATTCAGGAGATGAACGTGGACGAAGGTATATTTCTCGCAGCAGCCAGAGTCGGACATATCATTGTGCCCAATTTCGAGGAGTTCGAAGACTTCGAGAAAATCTTGCATACGCTCTCGAGCGCAAACCCGATTGAAAGACTAGATGCATTGGAGATAATTGTGGGGTGTGTGAAGTCCTCGAGGGCCACCAGCAATGCCATCCTAGATTATTTGCTGAAACCACAGACACTTGAGACATTCTTCAGGGAGAGCCGAACACCACAACTGAGGAACAAATTCGCCACCTCTTTCAGAAAGTTTGTACTTTCCTTGCGTGACTTCATCATTAAATGTGAGAAGCAATTGGCTGCAAATCCAGAAGACATAAGAACAGGCGTATCGAAAGAGAAAACGCACTATGCACTTACAAGAATATTCGAATTTGCTTTGAATAACCTAAGTCCATGTTCATCTTATTGCCAGCTTGTGGTTGCCACCGATCTCATCCAGGTCTTCATTGACCATGAATTCGACGGCGTGGAAAGAGGGAAGAAGAAAGGCAACAAAAGCTCCACAAAAGTCTTCGAAATTTACACATACAACTTCATACAAGTCGTTTTAAGGACCACGGCCAATAATTACGAGGATATACGCCAAAAGGCAACGAACATTATCTTGCTGTGCCCTTATAGACTGTTTGAAGAGTCGATGCCAGAAAACTACCAAACATACTTGACAAACACCATGAAACTTCTTACATCTATCAAGGGTCGCCAGAGCGACTCCGCAGCACAGGTTTTTCTCACCCTCGCGAAAGTCTTTGAAACTCATGATTTGGGCAAATATGAGGATCTCTTGAAGTCACTTCACAGCGGACTCGTAAAGGCTTCAAGCTCTGGAAGCTACACACATGGATACTTTACCGCCTTCACATACATTTTGGCGAGCGCAAATGATTCAGCATTCCTAGGGAAATTCGGCTTCTTTCACACATTGATTAGTTCACTTCTAGAACTGATAAAGACCACATGGGAGGGGTCCAAGTCACTGAAGTACCTCAAAGTAGCTGACGAAAGTGACGCTTGGCGTATTGTGAGGGAATCTTGTGGCCTTTTGGACATCATTTTGCGTGTAAACCATGCACAAGCATATGCTTTCTTTGACCAGAATGAGCTACTCTCATTGTGCAAATTGCTCAAGGACCAACTCGTTAATGTCAGCCACAGAGGTGCATTTTCGGCAATACACACGGCGTTTGTGGAGGCTTGCAGAATCTGTCTTGAAGTAGGCTTAAAGAGCAAGTTGTCAGAGTGGCTAGATGAGAACTTGGAGCTCATCAAAACTCACAACCAACTCATCTCAAGAAGATCAGGCGGGTTGCCATCTTTGATCACAGCGATTTTAAGCGGCATGAAGTCCGACTCGGACTTCCTCGACAATCAAATCTCGTTTGCATTTGGTGAGCTATTGTCAATTGCTTCTCAACCGTATCTCTTTGACGGAACCGAGACCATGGATATTCCGCAAGTGCACGCCTTCAATTGCATGAAGCTCATCATCTCAGAATCTGTGTCTACCGCGGCATTGGACAAGTATATAAGCGCAGCACTCGAACTCTCGCTCAAAAATCTTGACCACGAGTCCTGGTCATTGAAAAATGGAGCAGTGATGCTTTTCACAGCCATACAGATCAGGATATTTGGATCCAACATGATGGGCGACGTCGTGGTGAGAACGAACGCGCCGGTCTTCTTCCTCAAGTACCCTGGGCTCTCACAAATTCTCATCGACAAGTTGGAGAATTCGGGCGAAAAGGTTGATGTTATCATTCCTGTGCTTTCCATCTTATCAAAATTAGCAAGTCACAAACCTGATGACGAGAGAGTGAAGGCGTTCCTTGATGTGCTTGAGAGTCAGTATTTGGGCCACAAGGTCTGGAAAGTGAGAGAGATGACCGCTCTGGTGATCGCAACTTTGAGCCACCGAAGTTTGATTCCCGAGAGAATTGAGCGATACATCACAAGCTTGTCAGCTCCAATTTCCAATAATTACGCTCACGGTGTTTTGCTTTGCATCGCCAGCATGTATACTGTCGTCAGCTCCTCAAATTCGAGATGCGATACTTTTAAGCTCGTTGATGATGGCCTCAGAACTTATTTTGTCCACTTGAGCGAATGTGTCAATCTCGATTGGGCTTTACTTTTCGCTGCTTCGAAGGCCATCAGATCAGATATGGTAAGCGTCCAGACCGTTGACGTGCTTTCAAGATTTTTATCTCAGCATCTTCAAGCCGTTACGCATTCACCCAATTCAACGCGGAGATTGTGCTTGAAAACAATTGCAGACTTGCTCATTCAGGTAGATCTTCAGTCGGGCGACTTGTCATCCATGCTCGAGAGGACTCAACAACTGTTCAAAAATCACAATGAGTATGAAGTGATTATCAGCTACTTGGAATTCTGGACGTCGCAAAGTTCAGTACCAGGCTCTATCTTTGATGCTAGGTTGATTGTGAAAGATGCACAAGCTTTGTTGGCTGGTCTAGTCTCCTCTGAGACTTGGCCTTACTTGAGTGCAAAAATCATGGATTTTTTAGCTGATGTCGGCATTGAAAGCGAGATTGAAATCCCTAAATTTGTGAGCATAGATGCGTCAAGTTCAATCTTTGAGCTCACAGTTCGCAATCCGAGCCATGCCATCTCTCTAGACGACGTGAGAACTCTTGAGTTATTTGCACGCGATGATCAAGAGGATAAGGAAAGACTTGCGTCTGTGCGAGCCGCACAATGCATTCTTTCGAAGACTGAGAACACCGCCTTTCAATTGAAAGCGCTCCGTGTTTTGTTGAGTAAGCTCTTTGACACTTCGTATGAAGTGAGATACGCTTCTGCTTCATTTTTGGCCAGCAGGTTTGAGCTTCCAAACACGGAAGTGGTGTCGGTCAGTAACCAGATACTTCCGAAACTAAGGGATATTTACGGAGCTGGTTTAATTCTGTTTTTGATAGAAGAGTTAAACACAATTGAGCAGAATTTGGCAGATGCCGTGGAGGACGTCAACTCTACTCATTTCGAGGTGGAGTCAGACAACTTGTACATGGACGAGGTGGCCTACCATGAGCTCATTGTTACCGAGTTGAGCAAATTTGGGGAGAATAGTGAGATTATGGACTTTGTGCTAGTGCAATTGAGCGAGGTAGCTCGTCAAATTTTAAAGAACTTCCGCCTGGTGGTGTTAACTTGGACTTTCAACAGACACTTAGAAGCTGCCATTAGCAAAGCAATAATTCTCGCAAGATTCTTTGGTGAAAACGAAGAGATTGCAAGAAAGGGTAACGAATTGCATGACAACCTAAAAACTATTGGGTATCCGACCAAATTTTAGCTGAACGAGGTTGACCTATTTTGCACCCAAATAGACAGTGTGCCGGGTAACCCTCTGCACCAGTATATAGTGAGAAATTTTCCTCGCACATTCAACACTCAAGACAACTACACTCAAACGGTATGTGAACAACCAACAAGTGTATACTGATGAATTATTTACAACGAATTTCTTCACCTGAACCATCATGTGGAATAAAATAATATCAGAGCTTTTTAACCCTGAAATACACCTATACATCATTTGAATTATTCACTAACATTTAGAATCCTGATACGCCGAGGCAACCCATTCGAGAAGATAGCGAGAAGCATTATAGCTCACTTCGAACTGATTTGCTATGTCGCTATCTTCACATCCCACCCTCCCGTAGAGATACAGTGACTTCGGTTATCCGTGGTCAGAGGTGAACAGTATACATCAGCTACCACGGTTAACGAATTTCAGTAGTATAAACCCTTGATCCTCTCCACTTGATTCAAACAAAATTCGTCAACCGAATTTTTTTTTTTTGCTCTTTCCGTCTTCAAATTTGTCTCCTGAGTCTTTCCCCTTCCCCATGTTATCAGGCCCGATGCCCATCGCACTGTATGCAACACAGACCATACATCTACTAATCCACATCTGAAACCACCAGCATGTCGTCTCCGTCGCTCTGTGCGCAATGTCTCGGAGAGAATGACCACATCAAAATGGTGAGACAAAAAGGCGGCGAGGAGTGCAAGCTCTGCACGCGGCCGTTTACCGTGTACCGCTGGAACATACTGAATGAGCTGCGGCAACTGAAGAAGACAATTATTTGCGAGACGTGCTCAAATGCACGTAATTGCTGTCAGTCATGCATGGTAGATGTGACCTACGGAATTTCCTTGGAGATCCGAGACGCTGCGTTGAAGATGGCGGGACTCCCCAATGAGTATGCTGTGGAGAGCACTACAAGGAACAGAGAGGTGAAGGCGATCATGGCAGACAAATTAGACGCCAAGGAGAAGAAAAGCGAGGATGCTGACGAGAAGAGATTGAAAGCAAAGGCCATTTTGGAGACTTTGGCGGCAAAGTTGGCCACCACTAAGAGAAGGCCAGCCAAGGAGAGAGCCACAGAGGCAAGCAACAAGGACGTGACCAAGTTGGTCAACAAACTACCGTTCAATGCTCCAATTCAGGCACCCGAAGACGGATCCATCAAATCATTCTTCATTTTCGGGTTCACTCCAGAAATGCCGCAGTATGTGCTCACAGACTTCTGCAGTGAGCACGGTCCTCTAGCACTGACCAAAATGGTGCACCGGGCCAGATGTGCGTACGTAACGTTTGGCGAAAGAAAAGACGCTGAGAAATTTGCAGAGTCAATCGTTTCAAACAGACTCAACAAAACCAGCAAAATTCCGGGCTTGGTTGTTGTTGGGGGGAAGTACCCGGTGAGAGTGGCCTGGGGCGCACCCAAATCATTAGGCACCACCAACGACGAACACAACAAGCTTGGTTTGGTGGTGATGAAAGTGATGAAGCAGTTGGCGGAGCGGCAGAGCGCACCTGTACAGAAACAGAAAAAAAATTCGGAGAAGGTGAAAACATACAAGGCTGCTAGTGGTGATGTGGAGCTCTAGTGGTACGGCACACAAGGCTAGGGCCAGGAAGAGACCATTTACTACAGGTGTTTCTCATCAGACACGCCACAAATCCGAACAACTGAGTGGCAGAAATGGAAACCGAAACCAAAATTTTAATAGCCGCAATCGCAGTTCTGGTACCTGCGATTTTGGCGCTCATCAGACTCATATATGTGCTTCCAGCGTGCAGACTGTACCACCAGAGCTC
Source organism: Sungouiella suratensis (assembly GCA_030566815.1). Lineage (NCBI taxonomy): Eukaryota > Fungi > Ascomycota > Pichiomycetes > Serinales > Metschnikowiaceae > Sungouiella > Sungouiella suratensis. Next base: position 228,522 of record JAKUAV010000007.1, on the reverse strand, counting down.
CTCGGATAAGAAACTTGTTGATGTGCATAAATCTACCGAAATAATGGTCCTACTTGGATCTGGTGGCCACACAGGTGAAATGCTACGGATATTGACACCCATTGACCTCAGCACGTGCTCGAGAACGTGGTTTGTGTCGTCTGGTGACAGCACATCTTTGCATAAGGTCAAGCAGTATGAGGAGACGCTCAAGGGCGGCAGAGCCACATTTGCAGAATTGGAGCGTGCGAGGAAAGTGGGTGAGCCGCTTGCGTCATCAATTTTCAGCACGATAAGGTCACTCATCTCGACCATCACCCAGCTTTGGAAGCTACCCAAACCGGATGTGCTTTTGCTCAACGGACCCGGCACAAGTGTCCCATTGGCATACGTCTTGTTTGCCATGAAGCTATTAGGCTTGTGCAACACGAGAATTGTGTACATCGAGTCGTTGGCCAGGGTGAAGGCTCTCAGTTTGAGTGGGAAGCTCATATTGCCTATAGCGGACAGATTTCTTGTGCAGTGGAAGCCGCTAGCTGAGAAATACCACCGCGCTGAGTATTACGGAATTCTCATTTAGGGCACGTTTTGGGATTTTAATCTCGAGGTCTTTGCATAAGTATACTAGGATAATAGATATCTACGGGGAACTGATGTATTGTTAAACACAAGGGTATGAACTACGATAACATGAAAAGTTGTTGAAGGTCAATTCAATGAGAAAACGTAAATGTGAGCTCTCCAGTTGTTTACTCTTTTTCTTTTTTCTCTTTCTTTCTTCTGCCTCCCCTTCAGTCAATTACATCACCTCTTTCGGACCTCACAGATCTCTATTGTCCTACACTCGCGCGCAGCATTTGCACAGCGTTTGCAACCAAACGCGTTACCACTGCCATGTCGAACACGTTCGACGGCATAATCGGCGAGTTCCCGTTTATTGGGGTAGACAAATTTAACTTGTCTGCGTCTATTTTTCTACTCACGCATTGCCACTCCGACCATTTGGTGGGCATTAACAATAAGTCCTTCGCTGGGCAAGTTTACTGCTCCAAAGAGACAGAGCAGCTTCTAAAACGAAAGAAAACGACTTCAAAGCTGCTCAAGCTCATTCGAACAATAGAGTATAACACTACGACGCGTCTCGAACTTCCTCAACACGTGGAAGACGTGTATGGTCTGGTGTTCATCACTCTCATTGCAGCGTACCATTGTGTGGGATCGAGCATGTTTTTGATTGAGAACAGCAATGGCGCCGTTTTGGTGACGGGTGACACACGCGCCGAGAAGTGGTGGTGTGACTCTCTCCGTCAGAATTTGCAGTTGTACCCATATCTTAATGGACACAAGACACTAGACAATATCTATTTCGACTCAACCTTTAGTTACAGAGGCGAGCCATACATCGAAATTCCAGCCAATAATGCGGGGATACACGCTGCAATTTGCCTTTTAAAAGAGTATCCAAAGAATGACCCGGAGATAGATTTCTACTTTGCTGACACAGTTCTTGGGTTTGAGCAGGCATGGGCGTTCATACTCAGCTATTTTCGGGGTGCATTGAGAATCAGAGGTCCAGCATTGTCTGAAATGATAACAACGGCAACCAAACTTGACGCTGTGAACGGGCCAGCATTGAGTTGTGCTATGAAGAGAGGAAGTCTAACCGGGAGACCGAAAGGCGGAGTATTCTACGCTGGTACGCAAGATGGTGACAGGACCAATTGTCAAATATCAGTGAACATCAAGCAGTGCATTAACTTCAACATCATGGATCTTGCTGGAGTCTTTATGCCACTCCTGTTGGCATCCATTCCGGAGGACGAAAAACTGAAATTAGAGCTAGTCAGAGAGACCGGTATGGGAAATAAATTGTGCAAGCTCCGAGAGAGATTGTGGATTCTTCCCAGGAACGGAAATGAGCTTTTGCCCACAGATATAAAATTGATCTTCTCGAGACATTCGTCGTTCAGTGAGATCCACAACTTCATCTCCATGTTCAGACCCAAACAAGTGTACCCGTGCTGCTTCTCTGCAAAATCATGGAGGAATGGATTTTCCATGCAGAGACTATTTGGAAGCTGCTGTTCCGGCGACATTTTCCAGTTCGATTCCTTAATGCTGGCCCAATATGGTCCAATAGCCAATGGAATGTTCACACGGCCAGTCGCAGTCGTCGATAGATGGAGTGTGGACTCGTGCAAGGAAGAAGAAAAAACAATCAATGAAATTATAGAAGACAATCACAGGCTCAAGAAGGAAGGGGTGCCAAACAAGGATATTGCACTTATAAATCTTCGCCGTGTGGTGAGAGTTCCGGTCTTCAAACAGGACAGGCTGGAAAAAGATCGGGAATTTATCAAGAAAAGAAACGGACAGTTTCAGCTCCAAAAGTTGGTCGAGGGAAGACGAGACGTTCTGTACCGCAAGTTCATTGAGACTCAACAGATGCTATACTACAAGCGACACAACCTCCCGCAATACGAGCGAAATTTCGAGACTGCAAAGTATTCTCGAGAGTTCGATTCGACCTTGGGTGGGACAAGCGATTATGACACCGATAGTTGTCTGAGCTCGCTAGACCTTGCAGAAATAGCCACCAGAAGTACGTCACCAATTGAGGCCGAAAAAGGCGACTCCGTTGTGTCGGAATCACAAAACTCAGGTGTTTGGGATTTCCCAAGCCCGTTGAAAACACACAAAAAGCAATTACAGCGGTCCTTCGTGAAATCCAGTTTTGAATCCTTCGAGGAGAGTATTCCACGCAAAAGAGCCAGACACCAGAATTCACTGGACCTGCAAGCCTTACTTTTCCTCCCTGAAACAGAATCGAATTCCGCAGCCATCCAAAGCTTCTCCAGGAGATTGTTGGTCGACCCGTACATGTGGGGCACCGTCAGTCTACAGTGCACACGGCCCAAAGTAGTATGAATAATGCAGCTAATATACAATGCTAGATGGCGGAACATGCAAGCGGTTCCAGAATAACGGGGATCTGTTCTCTCCTCGAAAATGTGTTTCTGTATCTCCCCAAACTTCCCTTTCTCCCCTCCAAAGATTTTTTTTTGTGTTCGTCTAGTTCTCTCTCCACTGGTGTGAGCACTTGGTACACTTGTAGAATGTGGTCATCGGCTCATCGGCAGATCTGATCTGCAACTGGAAGAAGTAAGCCTTGTCGTTTCCACACGAGTCTATTGGACATTGTGCGGCTGTCTGGTCGACATTATCCCATGCACCGTCTCCTCCAAGAACGTCATCAACTTCCTTTCTAGGTAGTTCTTTCCTGTCGAACATCTGCAATGATGAAATGCGGAACTCGTACGGGCAGGTCGGACAGTATAGCTTGTTGCATCCGTCCTCGCCCTGTGAGACCAAGAGCATGTTCGAGCAGTATGGGCAGAACGAAAGCATGCCTAAGTATGGTGGAGTAAAGATCTGGAAAACATGTATATGTAGCGATGGGATCACGTGACACGAGATGGAGCAGACCAAATATATACGATTTACTCAATTGAAATATGAAATTTTTGGATGAAGAGACTTGATATGGCTGGGTATGCTTTGTTGTTTTTCGCGAGCAGCTACTTTTGTATTAAATGCGTTGCACTTGTGTGATCCCAATCGAGATCGGTCTGTGCTCACGAGTGCGGCCAGTGACATCTAGATCACCAGAAGAGAGACACATACGTATGGCCCATAATCACGAAAGCTCTCGAGGCAGAATTTTTGATCGGCCTTTCCATCAATAGCTCTTCCCGATGAATTTATTTTCTGCGTTTTAGTCTTATATCTTCATGTGGACCCAATGCCAATTGCGACTGCATACTCTGAACTACCAACTAGATCAGCTTCAACACCGTCCCACCCAAAGTCAATGCCGCTGCCTCAAAAGCTCAGTAAGAAGCAGACCGAGAAAGCAGCACACTCAAAGAATGGGAAATCGAGCCCAAAAAACCCGCATGCGGCCTCAGAATCGCCAAGTCGAGACGACACACCACGCACAGAGCCCAACGATGAGAGTGCACCAGAAAGTCCGGTGAAGACGCCGAGGAATGGAGCCAAATCGACGAAAACCATAAAGAGCACATCAAAACCGACAGACTCGACAAGAAAAAGCGCGTCAAAGTCATACGCACGACTCATGGACGAGGATCAACTGGGCGAGGATGATGAAACCCTTAACCAGGAGGAATTGCAATTGGCCGAGCGGATAATCCGAGAATCCAAAGGTGCCGTCAAACCCATTGAGTCGGATTTGACCATTGAGGATCCAATTGCGGTGGAACAAACGCTTCCAGTCAAGAGGAAAAGAGGACGTCCGAGAAAGTCAGAAACTGAACTCAGAAAGAAACTAGAAGGTCCCACAGAACCATTGTCGCCTCGTAGACTGGCCAGAAGAGTCACTTTGGAGCGCCAGGAATTGTTAAGGCAAGAAGCAGAAAAGGAAAGAGAACGGGAGATCAGGGCTGAAGCTGGAGAGGAACCCGAATCAGAGGAAGAGCAAAAGCCAGTGAAAAAACCCAGAAAGCCAAGGTCAAAGCCCGCAACTCCGAGAAAACCTAAAAGAGAAAGCTCTGGGCTGCCTGCACCAGAGAGAAGAACGAAAAAGGGGAGACCGAGCAAGCAAGAGAATGTCACCAAACAGGTCCACAGTATTTTTCAGATGGACGACATGGCATTTTTCCAGGACAACATCAAAACCGGAGAAGATGATACAAAGAATCAGAATGGGTCCAAACAGACTAGCGTGACGTCATCTCCACAAAAAGTCACAAACTACTTGAACTTTGAGAACACCGGCGAAAGCACATTTTCATCTATCCCACTAATAAGTGGTATTCCGAACAAGAAGCCACAGAGACCAGGAGAAGTTGAGAAGATCACCAAGTTTGTTCCAATGCCAATTCCTGAGGTCGACGAAAACGGAAAGGTAGCCGACAAGAAGTACCTCAAAAAGTATTTCAACGACGCTAACTACGAGTCTTCAGCCCGGGGCCACTTGACGGACGAGAGAGCGTTCTTCCTTGAGGGCTCAGAGGGATACTTCGAGCAGCATAACTTGCGATTCCGTCCGTCTACAAGCTCTTTGGCGTCCAAGGCTCCCACTTTGGAGTACGAAGAATTTATTCCCATGGTCAATTTGGGAACCATCCTTCATGGCCCAGAGCGAAAGGCACTCCGCGATATGCACAAGGAACTATACCATCAGTGGTGCCTTGAGCTCAGCCAGGGCTACAGCTTGAACTTTTACGGCGTCGGGTCCAAAGCCAGCTTCCTTTTGGATTTCGTCAACAACTCACTTCTCGACTGGTACGAGCAGGTGATCCAGGAGCAGGAGGAGCTTCCAGTGGTGATGGTGATCAATGGGTACAACCCGTCAACAAAGCTCAAAATGGTCATTCACGATATTATAGCTGCAGTGATCACGCCCGAGATACAAAAGCAGCAGAACTTACGTACACCGAAGCACGTGTCCGAGGCGTTCCCGTATCTTTTGGCGCACCTCAAGCGGCAGCAGAACGTGGCTAAAAACAGCGACTTGGTGAAGCCCGACCTCATTTTGGTTGTGCACAACATCGACGGCCCAGCGTTCAAGGATGAGCGGTCGCAACACTACCTATCGCAGCTTGCGGCTCTTCCAAATGTGTGGTTCGTCACGTCGACCGACCACATAAACGCCAGTCTTTTGTGGGATTTGAATCGGTTCAAGAACTTCAACTTCTTGTGGCACGACCTAACCACGTATGAGCCGTACAGCGTAGAACTTTCGTTCAAGGACGTGTTGCTGATGGGCCAATCAAAGAAGTTCTTGGGTAGTAAGGGTGCCCGGTACGTGTTGACGTCCTTGAGCGCCAACGCTAGGAACTTATACAAGGTCTTGCTCCAGGCACAGATGAAACAGTTAGAGGAGGTTTCCACAGAAAGCGGCCGCACGGGATTGCGGGGAAACTTGAAGACCGGAGTTGACTTCAGGAAGTTGTACGAGCAGTGTCAGCAGGAATTTGTCACCTCCAATGAGATGAACTTTCGCAGCATCTTGGGAGAGTATGTGGAGCACAAGATGTGCGTGTTGGCTAAAAACGTACTGGGGAGCGAGGTCGTATATGTTGCGTTCAGCTACGGCGAAATGGAGAAGCTTCTCGGCGAGGCATTTGATTGAAACTTTTCAAACTGGTTTACAGAGAAAATTTTAAGTTCACACCAATCTCATTGGAAGATCTATAAATACACATAGGTGAGGGCCACTTTGCAGCTACAGAAGAATTGCCGGTTGCGAAAAGGCTATGACGCAATGCACGAGTGCAGAAAGTTGCACAACACGAACATGAAAAAATCCTCGGATGACCTCGAAAATCCTCGACCAATTAGAGCCTCTCACTACATATTATTTCTTACAACCTCCTCGTCACGCCAATTGCTTATCTCCACGTTGTCTCCACAAAGTAGTGCGCGCACCACTACAGCCTGGAGGCACAATTAGCCCTTAGCCACTCAAGCTACGCAGAATCATTTACTTACAAGCACACCAATTCCGCACAGATAAACTCAATTGACCGTTCTCTCAACATGACGAAACTCAAAGAAGGCACTCGTCTTGTTGTTGGGTCGCACGAGGTGACGGTGGTGCGGTTTCTTCTGGAAGGCGGGTTTTCTCAGATCTACGAGGTGGAAATGGACCCTGCAGAGGATGGGACTAAGATCGGATGCTTGAAACAGGTCATCGTGCCAGACAAGAATGGGTTGAACACGCTCCGGAAAGAGGTTGATGTCATGAAGACTTTGCGCAAAGCGCAATCTATAGTTAGATACTACGATTCGCATGCGGAGAGATTGGAGAACGGCACTTACCAGGTCTTGGTGCTCATGGAGTTGTGCCCCAACAAGTCCTTGCTCGACTACATGAACGCACACATCCGCGAGAAGCTTCTGGAGGATGATATCTTGAAGATCATGAAGGACATTTCGATTGGGGTATACGAGATGCACAAGCTCAAGTTGGTGCACCGAGACATCAAGATCGAGAATGTGTTGATTGATGCACACCACAGCTTCAAACTATGCGATTTTGGGTCTGTGTCGCTGCCGATCCGCCCACCCAAAGACCAGCAGGAGTTTCAGGCTATCAGCCATGATATATTGTACCAGACCACGCCCCAGTACCGAGCTCCAGAGATGCTCGACCTCTACCGCGGGTTTCCAATTGACGAAAGGGCAGACATTTGGGCACTTGGCTGCTTCTTGTACAAGTTGTGCTACTACACCACGCCATTCGAGGCCAACGGCGACATTGCCATTCTCCACGCCTCATTCCAGTTCCCGCCCATGCCCGTGTACTCCGGTGACATGAAAAACTTGATAATCATCATGCTACAAGAGAGCCCGTTGTACCGGCCTAACATTGTGCAGATCATCATGCTCTTGTGCCGTATGATTGGCATCGAATTCTCCGACTTGGGGGTGGAGGACTTCTACCATTCCGGCGAGTATAATTTCCAGGCCTTACACGAGATGCAGAGGCAGAAGCAGGAGGCTCTTTTGAAGCAGCAGCAGCAGTACTTCCTCGAGCAGCAGAAACAGCAGGAATATGAGGCCAGGAGACGCGAGCAGCTTTCAGCAAAGCCGCTGCAGCTCGACATCATGGCAGGGCACCCAGGTTTGAAGCAAGGGCACAATTCTGCCAGTGATTTGCAAGGCGCGTCACTGAAACCGCCACAACCTTGGTCAGAACAAGGTGCGCCCAATAACATGCCACCGCCAGCCACTCAGCTGACCAATGCACCTGCATCGCGAACATCGAGCAAACCTACCAGCCACAAGTCGCCAATTCAGGCTCCCCTGCTTCCGGTAAGCCAGGGAGCGCCAAATACGGAGACAGCTTTGACTGATTCCGTGAGCCAACCAAAAACACCTGCATTTTCGCCAGAGTTCAATTCGGCCAAGGCTGTGAACTCTATTAAGTCCATTGACTCCTCGGATGATAGCAGCGATCTGGAGGTTGATTTGGGAGCCTTGCCTAATTTGGAGGACGCCGAGAACAAGTATCCATCTCTAGACGCATTGGATGTCGTCCTGCCATCAGCGACCAGCGCAAAGTCACAGAAAAGCGTTGTGGGAAGCTACGAGAGCTCATTTACACCCAAAGTGGACATGCTGCGCGCAAACAGTGCAAAGCATAAGAACGAGGAGGAAAAGAGCAAGAGGCCATCCCAATTTGAAAATATCGAGGCGTGGCAAAAGCTGACCACGTCAATCAACAAGAACGCCGAGCGTTTAGTGGACGAGATCTTTGTTCTGAGAACCACAACGAATGATCAGGCAAATGTCAGGAAGTCCAACTCCTTCAAGAGTGCAAAATCGCAAGAGTCAAGTGATTTGGTGGCCAGCGAGGATCCGGAGTCGAGAAAGTTGCTGATTGACGAGCCTCCACAGCCAGTGCCCACACTAAAGACAGTGGAGCGGAAAGAGACGATCGATTTCCCTGACTTCTCTAGCGCACCAGTGCAGGAATCTCAACTGGTCTCTTTGCCGATCCAGGACTCCAGTTTGCAGCCGCAAAAAGCCGAGCACAAGAGAGAGAGCTCGAATCCATGGGGCGAATACCGCAAGAGCGAGCCAACACTCGATATCCCGAATCAGAGCAACACCTTGACCAAATCTCCAGTGTTTGGCCTCGACGAGCAGGTGCTCAAATTGAACCTCGATGGAGCAAATCCGCCACCTGCTAATGTACCTGAAATGAACCTCATTGAGCTAGAAACAGGACTCTCCTCCTCCACATCGGATATCGGCCCGCCACTACCGCTGCGGCCTTCGGGCAAATACGAGGAAGTGTCGCTCCTCGATCTTGACATAGACGAGGAATTCAAGAAGAAAGAGAGCAAGCCCCTTTTCAAGAAGCGGCTCTCGGGCGTTCCCAATCAGCCAATAGCATTACATGAGGAGGTCATTGACTTCGCCTCGGACGACGAGAACACCAAATCGGAGATGAGCCGAATGTCAATCCGCAACTCGTTGAAGAAGCCCAAGTCGAGAAAGTCGAGCGACCACATCCCACAGCGCCGAAGCGAGAGCAGTCACACAGACCACCGGAAACGCCTTTCATTCCTTGGCGGCCAAGAAAAGAAAGACAACTAATTTTGCCACGGTGATCCAGTGCTGGCTTCGATATACCATATAGACATACCTAGAGAGCTGTACATAAAAACCGCGACTCATCGAGCATCTCCACATAATCTGAAAAAGTTAGAAGTGCAACTCTTCACATAATACAGATGAAAAATAATTTGGCGGCGCTCTTGCTCCTTATAGACCCGGCTAAATTTCCGGAATCTTCCGTCACTGACGAATTCCAGAATTCGAGTGCGGCTATTCGCGCCATTCTCAGCGGTGAATCAGACAAGCTCATCTCTGAGAACCAAATACTACATGGCGAAAAAATCAGGAGTATTTTTGCCAGATACGGTAATGAATCACTCTCCTCTGTGTTGTCAGAAATATCCAGATTCATTTTACAAAGCTCCAGTCCGCTAGATGCCCAGCTACTTGCGATCGCATTACTCCAATTGTCAATCCAGACCAATTTCACCGGACCTGAGCCCGGCTTCAATGCAGTTGGATCTTGGCTCTCTCGATGTGAAGAAGAGAAAATTCAAGCTGACTGCTTGAACTTGTTGTCGATCGAAGGCAAAAATGCCTACGACCTCATGAACCAGCCACTACTCTTGGTGATGTCACTTGTGCTCTTTGAGAAGCTCCAAAAGGTGCAATTCTCATTGGTGGAGGGCTCCACAGCATCGATTGAAGACATTACAGCTGACACAATTCAGACACGTGACTCTCTCAATGTTCTGTCTGACCCTGTCAGTGCCTCTCTTTTGTGGTGGAGAGCCAGAGCCTTACAGGTGCACCTCAGTGTGCTTTCCGAGCCCTCGGATATATTGTCGTCTGTTTCCTCTGCTCTTTTGTCACAAGAGCTTGTCAATTCCCTTGCTCCTGCGGGTGAGACGGACCTAGATCTTCAGAAGCACATCCAATTGGTGTACCTCTTGGAGAATGCCAGGAACGGCCTTCACGCACAAACTGAGCATCTCTCGGAGCAATTTTTGTCGAAAGCAGCTAAGGTGTCACAATTGCAGTTTGTTTTGTCGGGTGCCAAGGCGAAGAGGACCAAGTTCCAGAACTTCCACACTGCATCATTGATTCTCCTAGCCAAGAGCAAAGAGTCACTGATCTTCGACAATACAGGATCAGAGTCCCACGCTAATTTCAAGCTTGATTCCGATTTGCTCTTGGAAAAGCCACAGTATGAGTCCTTGGAGAACTACAGCACTGAGGAGCACGAGTCTAAGAAAATCAGACTAGACGACTTGTCGCATCTCGTGGATGAGGAACAGGAAAGACTCTTCCCAATCGCGATGACCAACCAGGACATTCCACAGGAGCTCTTGGATCTTGATCCGAACAGCCAGCCCACGTTGACGGACTTGGATAATATTCAGCTTTTGCTCCGCTTCACCACATTGAAGCAGACATCGCCTGCCAACAACAACTTGGTCGAGGAGGAGTTGGCCGCCGTGGTCAACAGAATCGTGTACTCGGCTACGAAAAACATAAATTGGTCGGTGTTTGGCCGCGCGTTGTGGGAGAGATCTGCACTAGAGACAAGCAAGTCACGCACGGTAGAGAGGGGAATTTTGCAAATGACGGCGTTAGTCGAGGAGATGGGCATCAACATCAAAACGAGGGTGATTGCCACGGAGGAGGCCGGATCGCAAACAGCGTCTGTGGCGACCAGACTTAGATTCGTACACCAGCTCCCGCTTATGGCTCAGTGGACCATGGATGCCAAGCTTGCTGAGAAGTACATGTCGCTTGGAGTGTTGAAGTCGGCGATTGACATATATTTGAGGCTTAACATGGCCGTTGAGGCAGCTTTGTGCTACGCTGCGGTGGACGACGAGCCCGAGGCGGAAAGGTTATTGGTGGAGCGCATCAACACACACCCTAGAGATGCTCGGGCCCTTTCCATCTTGGGAGATATCCGCGAGGATCCTTCCTTGTGGAACCAGGCCTGGGAGATTGGCAAATACGCCAAGGCAAAAGCCTCCTTGTCCAGGTATTACTACAATCCACCAGCCACATCGGGGTTGGAGAAAAATGTTCCCTTGGCCATTGAGCACATGAACGCATGTCTCTGCAGCAGTCCGCTTCTGTATGAAAATTGGTATTTCTACGGATGCTTGGGCCTCGAGGTGGAGAACTTCGAGTTGGCTGCAGAGGCCTTCACCAGGTGCGTTGCGCTCGACGATACCAACGCACATGCGTGGTCGAACTTGGCCAGCGCTTTGCTTAGACTCGACAAGACCAAGCAGGCCTTCACAGCGCTTAAGCGTGCTTCGCAGCAGGGAGAGGCCAACAAGCGGTCGTGGAGAATCTTCGAGAACTACATGCTTGTGGCAGCAAAGTTGGGCGAATGGAACGACGTGCTTTTCGCCACAAGGGAATTGATTTCGATCAGACAGGAAGAAGGCGTCATAGACGTGGTGGATGTACCTGTGGTGGAGCGCTTGATGCAGATGTTGGTGGAAGAGCCATATCCGCACGACACCAGGCTCACCCACTACCAGAAGTCGTGCATCGACCTCATTTGCAACATCTTGCCGAACGTGATCAACAACCTGGCCCGCTGCTGGCGTATTGTCAGCCGCGTGGAGCTCTGGAGAGGCAAGCCGTGGGCTGCGCTCGACTGTCACGAGAAGGCATACAGAGCCACATCGCTGAGACCCGATTTGGACGTGAACGAGGAGAATTGGAACGACGCGGTGGAAGCCTGCTCTGACTTGGTGTCTGCATATGAATCTTTGGGAGAGTTGTCGGGGAAGCATGGTGCTGGAGATGTGGTGTGCAAGGATTGGAAGTATAAGTCAAGAACATGCGTGCGCTCGCTTATGTCGAAGGGTAAGGCAACTTGGGAAGACTCTGAGGGCTGGAACACTTTACAGCAGCTCAAGGAAGACATTGCGTCCAGTTGAGGCGCTTGAGGTTGAGCGGCGACGGGTCAGGTCTACGGTCTGGACTCCTCTCACAAGCGGACGTGTATTTCTACCTAAACTACTTAAGCTACTCTGCTTCAGGGCCGACTAGACATCCTTGATAATCTCGACCGGTCTAAACACGGACGAGGCTGCGCGACTTCTGGTGTGCACTGATCCACTTTCAGTTTGAGGTACCCCTGTGCGAGCATCCGGTGGCAAGAGTGCTGTCAAGCACTTCTTTGCGGCCAACACGCTTTTGTTGACAGACTTTAACCCTGCAGTAATGCTCAAGGCGCGATCCAAAATAAGATGGACGCTCATCAGGGCAACGGGAGACTGCTCAAAACGGTAGAGCAAGAACACGGCGAAAAACAGGGCGGAAAGAAACGTCGACTGCCCGAATAGAAAGTCGTACACATAGACAAGACACGCGACCAAGTCAGCGTAGACGGCGGCGGTAAGCATTGTAGGCTCGATGTGGTAGATGATGGGCATGAACACTCTGTTGAGAGACTCACTGCCAAACTTTTGTACAACGAACGTGGCCAAGTTCAAAATGGCGAAGATACTAAAGGAAGCCGTCTTGGCTGCTCTAGGGAATGTAAGGAGATGCAACATCGCTATGGAGCACAAGGTGAAATTCTCGGAGTAGATCACCCACGAGAGCGGGGTGCCCTCGTCTGTCTGCCTGAAACCGTTGGCAAGCACATACAAGTGGCGGAAGACCATCAAGGTGTAGGTCAGTAAGGCTCCAGAGACGCTGCAGTAATACCAAAAGTGGTTGCCGTTGACTAAAAACAAAAGTGCACCGAAGCAGCAGGTGAAGTGGGACTGTGCCCAGATCCAGAGCAAGAGCTGGCTGTTCAGCGGTTTTTGGAGACTTTTTGCCCAAACCAAGGTCTGGACTTTCAAGTCGAGGAAGAATTTGCGTAATTTTTTAATCTCAGGGGCGTCGAGAAACGCCGCAAGTACCATTTGTGGGGTGATGGGATTAACTTTGGTCATGGTGAAATGGGTGCAAAACGCGAGCGCACAAAACTTGTGGTAGATATGGTGCGCCGAAGAACCCCATGGAAGATTCCGAGAATGAAAGTTTAATAAATCTTCACTGAAAATTTCCAGCTCTCAGAAACAGCTGACTATAAGACAACCTTACGTAATAAATTCCAACTTTTGGCTCCTCTCCGATTTCCACTTTTGGCCTTCTCGTCATATCTCATCATTCCTCCATACTGAAGGCACTTTATAGACTGCTCACGATCCCAGATTCCACCACCTACAATGTCAGAAGGTCTGCCGGCGCCGCCTAAGGCACACAAGAGGCGACCAAAAAAACCAAAACAAGATAACAAAAAGGAAAAGCCACGCGAAGCAAAGGACTTTCGTTTGCTAGAGATTCTGAAACTCATTCGTGCGCATCTCCCCATCACCATTAATGGCATCGCCGTGAGCAAGATCATCGAGATCCATGTTGAGGCTCAAAGTACCCCGCCTCCCGGAAAAGACGGAGAAATTCCCAAAGACGCTGAGAAACTGAGGAAGAGACAGCCTCAGTTGAAGAAAAAAGCCAAACAGCAGATCGTGGCAAGCCACATCGAGAAAGTGCTAGCGAGAGATCCGCTGCAGCCAATATACCTCAGTTTTGTGATTCCGCCATCGGACCCAGACTTCCCTTTCGAGCTAGATCTGCTTAAGTTCAACCTCACAATTCCAAGTGGGTATCCTAGAAACCCTAAGGCTGTACCCTCGCTTATAGTGCTAAATAGCGAGATCCCCAGAGGATTTGCGGTCAACATCGAGCGTGGATTCAAGCAAATCCTGGGACTTACCAAGCTGAAAGAGAAGATCTTTCTTGACGAAGTTGAGGAAGTGGAGCTCAAGCTTGTGGATGGGAAAGGGCTCCTCTCACAGATTCAAACCCTCGACGCATATCTCGAGGCATTTTTGAAGCAGGAGAAGAGACAGACGATGAAGTTCGTCACTTTCAAGTCCAACTCAAGCTCAGGAGTACTTGCCACACCGGAGGCTACACCGCCACCACCAGCCATACGCAAAGAGAGAGAGCCTACTCAACTGGAACTCCCACCGAATGTCAACCCCGAGAGCGCAAGAGTTCGAGCCAAGCAAATCGATGAGATGACAAGCAAATTGAGCGGGAACGTCAAGCTATTCAACAAGTCTGCTGCCCAGGCCCGTTACAAGGTGAGTATTCCAATTTTGAACAGAAACAAATTACCGCAACTATGGACAACTGACAACGATGCAGTGGATATCTTCCTAGCGATCCCTGCTGCTTACCCGGATGTGAGTCCGGAAGTCAAGATCACCCCGAACTTCAGCACAAATTTATTGGTTGCTAAAAAGCAACAGCTACAAGACTGTGGGAAGAATATGGTGCAGCTCGTGGAGGAAGCCAAACTAGGAGAAAAAAATTTACGTACAAACGTGGCGGAGAAGATTGAGAATCTGGACTTTAATTTGATCGAGTTGCTCAATTGGATCTCCAACAACTTGACGAAGGTAGCGCTCGGACCAAAAGAGTTTGCAGAATGGAGAGAAAACGTCAAGAAGATAGCATAATGTGAGATTGAGAAATGACCAACCAAGAAATATTTTCTTACGTCCAAATCATAGACATTATTATTTCAGGATAAATATGAGGATATTCCATACATAGGTGCTGCGGCCAAGCTTGGCCAAGCGAAAATTGCCATTCGATACGGTAGGCGGTAAGCAGCACAAATTGTTCTTTCATTTTGAGATTTGCGCAAGTCACATCAACAACCAACAGAAATCCTCACTTTTTACTTCTGCTGCCTACTTTTCTGTGTACCGAGTCTGACTCGTACTTCTGCGCTGCACGTAACTCTTGTGAGCACTGCTGTCTGGAAGCCTTCACCTGCATAAACCACATTAATCGTCTTGACAGTGACTACGATTATTTACACGATATGGCTGCCGTGAACGAACGCGATATCAAGTTTCAGTTTGCCAATGAGTGCGATCTAGAAATCCACTGCTCACCCTTTGGACTCAGTGGTGTGTACATTAAAATCACAGGCACAAATATTATGGGTATAGGCTCTACCATGGGGCTAATCACAGGAACATCGAAGGGCTTGATACACTACAACGACAGTGCAGATCTTCAGGACCAGAAATATAAATTGTTTGTGGTTGTGGACGATGAGGGAATGCTCAGAATAGATTTCACAAAGATTCAGTCAGTGCATTCGGCCAACGACGACAAGGAGAAATCGGTGCCTGACGTCAACGACGAGGAAGACATGCCTTCACTAATATTCACGGGCGTGTGCCCCGAGGGTCGCCCAGACAAAATCGACCCATTTATTGGCATTTTCTCGTTCGAGAGGGAGGAGTAATTATACTAGCGAGATGTAAACGAAATTTGCGACAAACGGGACGCAAGAACAGGGAAGAGGCGGAAACTTAAGGGCCAAAATCCGACCTGACACTCGATTCTAGCGAATGACTTGATGCAAGTCTTCAATTGTGACTAGGACAGATCACGAAGTTTCCTTCCTCATCATGATTTTGATCTGGTGCCAAGCAGAGTGAACTTGCCAGCAATGGTCATAGATGACATACAAATCTGGTAAAGGATGTTACACAGAGACGCTTTAAGACAATTATTTATCGGACTTCGCCACGAGCATAGCCTATCAACGTAATGAACACCGACTGCGAGAGCAAATTGAGTGTAGATGTGGACTGCAAAATTATCCTATGAAAAATTGTAGCGGGTGACACTCGAAATTTGGGCTGCAACAATCCCGTGCATATTTTACTTGTTTGAGACATCGGTCTTGTCGGCTGCAGATTTGCGTCCACTGGAAAAAGACAAGTGCAGTGGAGCGGTGAGAGGCCACAACAAAATGTGAGCAGAAAAAATAGAATATGGTCGAGAAAACAGTAGCTCTTAAACGAAGGGAGATTCTGAGTAATTTTTCATGAGAAGCTTAAAATTTCCTTCCTTGTCGGCAGATTACCTTAGTGAAATTTTTCCACCTATTATCACAGCCCAAGCATTGGTGTACGGGTTTTACATGTGCGATCCCCACATTGTAGTATTCCGCGGATTGGATTTCACCGGCCGCTGGCAAAATTTGAAGAGATCGCGCAAGAAGAATTCGAAACATTTAAATTGATAGGCGAAATGCATTACGTGATAGCTTGCTTGCCACCAGTCGCCACCAGCCGTCGCGGAAATTCCGAAACCTGGTCATGGCCGATGGCGGTTCTCCAGTTGGTCATCTCCGTGGTTGGCCCTCGGCTTGACCACCTCTTGTGTGCACAACCCCGACCGCGAAATGCGGAGTGGGTGCAAGTGAATGTGACAAGCAATTAGTATATAAGCACATCATCCCTACCAAATTCAATTATTTAGTATCTACTACTTATATTATTTATTATGGACAGATTAAACCAGTTGGCCGGCCAGTTGAACCCATCGTCGAAACAGGCATGGGCTGAGAAACACCCAGACGATGTTGTCATTGTCGGAGCTTACAGAACTGCTATCGCCAAAGGTGGTCGTGGTTCTTTCAAGGATGTTGGCTCTGATTGGATTTTGACCAGATTCTTGGAGCAGTTGTTGAAAAAGACCCAAATCGACCCTAACTTGATTGAGGATGTCGCCGTCGGTAACGTTTTGAACAGAGCCGCTGGTGCTTCCGAGCACAGGGGTGCTTGTCTTGCCGCTGGCATTCCAAACACCGCTGCCTTCATTGCACTTAACAGACAATGTTCTTCCGGTTTGATGGCAATTTCCGAGATTGCCAACAAGATCAAGTGTGGTGAGATCGACTGTGGTATCGGTGCTGGTGTTGAGTCGATGAGTGCCAACTACGGTGCCGATGCCCTCCCCAAGGTCGACCCAGAGTTGCAGGAAAACCCTGAGATGGCTAAGTGTTTGATTCCTATGGGTATCACCAACGAGAACGTCGCCGCTAAGTATTCTATTCCAAGATCCAAGCAAGACGCTTTCGCTGCCGACTCTTACGACAAGGCTGTCAAGGCTATCGAGGGCGGCAAGTTCAAGGAAGAAATTTTGCCAATTGAGGCTTACATCAAAGAAGAGGATGAGGATGATGAGGATGCCGAGCCAAAGATCAAAAAGATTGTCGTCGACACAGATGAGGGTCCAAGAAAGGGTGTCACTGCTGAGAAGTTGAGCAAATTGAAGCCAGCTTTCAGATCCGACGGTGTCACTCACGCAGGTAACGCATCGCAGGTTTCCGACGGTGCTGCCGGTGTTATTTTGATGAGAAGATCATTGGCCGAGTCTAAGGGCTACCCAATCGTTGGTAAGTTCGTGTTGTGCTCTGCTGTTGGTGTTCCACCAGAGATCATGGGAATTGGTCCAGCTGTGGCCATCCCAGCTGTCTTGAAGAAGGCTGGTTTGACCGTTGACGACATCTCCGTGTTTGAAATCAACGAGGCTTTCGCAGCTCAGTGCTTGTACTCTGTGGAGACATGTAACGTGCCAGCTGCCAAGTTGAACCCTAACGGTGGCGCCATTGCTTTGGGTCACCCATTGGGTTGCACTGGTGCAAGACAATACGCCACTATCTTGCCATTATTGAAGAAGGGTGAGTTCGGTATCACCTCCATGTGTATCGGTACAGGTATGGGTGCTGCATCTATCCTTATCAAGGAGTAAACAAGTATGATAAATAGTGTCTAATGAAAAGTGAATCGAAATTATCGCTAATATTCAAATTGAACAGTTCGTTTACAAGGAGCGCATTTGGTCGAGTAAGTGCTTTTCTTGTCCCACCAAGCTCTCCAGTTGCACATGACTTGCAGCATGACATGAAGGAACTCAAACTTGAAAAATTGTCATTTCTTTACAGACCATCCTGTCCACAAACACCCTCTGCCCGTTATCTGCCGTAACTTCATGTGGCATCATGGGTGTTGCGTAGAAAAGCCTCCGAATATTTTCCAACCAGTGTTTCAGGTGGAATTCAGGATACGAAAACACATCAAGCGTTCAGCATTTCTTTCCAGGTCATTACTTCTCTACTTGAGACCCCTATCAAGATCACTTCGGTGTCAAGTGTTCCAGTGTATGCCTCGCCTAAGTTTACACGCTGTGCATATCTTTTCAGCCCGCCATGAAATTCAATTTTGACCAGATCTGTCAAAATAAACTACTCCGTAGTACCCAAGGACTCCGCTGTTCTGTAGCATGTGACTGACCACAGGTGGGTTTCGTTTTATTGTTGGCAGATCTCCACTTATGTCCAGGCAGCAGATCTCAGGGCCCATATGTAATCTCACATCACGGATGGTACACGAATTTCACAACAATACGATCTTCAATTAGGCAAATCTGATCCAATCTTTTGATTGTCTGCAACACAAATCGCGTTGACCTTCTGTATTCATGCCAAATGAGGCGTATTGCAGGATGCTATTGGTCTCGAGTTTCGGTTGGGGACTCATTCTTTTTTCGGAAATTTGCACGGCAATAAGCCACCAGTCGTGAACCCACTTGCTCCGCCTTGTGCAAAATAAGAATGCGCAAAAAATGCGATGCCAGATTAAAGCCCTAGTTCACAATCGAGAAGTTGTGAAATCGTGTGCGTAATCGTGCGGCGGAGGAGCCGTTGAATTGTCCGGGATTTGGCATTAACTTCCGCGAATGCCGCCTATTGTGTGGCCTGAAGATAAATGATAGTTTGCTACAACATTGGCGAGATACATATATTTACCGCCATGGCAAAAATAACCCTGTATATGAAGATATCTGAAACCTGAAAGGGGGAACTGCTTGTGAGTGGGACAGGAAGGTCTGAAGATTCTGTAATATTTTCGTTTCACCTGAAGTTTTTTCATGGCAAGGCGAGCGCAAAGATAATGGCAGTTAATGCATGGCCTGCAGTGCGAGCGGTGCCGAAAAAGAAAAAAAAATAAAATCGGGAAATTTTACACCCCTGATAGCGCGGCCCGCTAATGCCGCCCCAGACTTTGATGCATTGAACACCCACCAAAATCACCGAGAATTTGACAAATTTAAACTTGGCTCGCTGATGTTTATGTTACCGCGATACAAATTCTCTCGGTATTTGTATAAAAGCACAGAATCTCTGGCCATTATAGCGTCGTGTGCGTGGGGTAGCAATGCACTTTTCCACGGTGTGCGCACCCAAACAAAGTCAATGGCGCACGACAATAAAGTGGTTTTCATCTCTGGCAGGACATAGAGATCTTTTATTGAGGAAGTTTGTTTCGTGAGATCGTAAAACTGTTGATAGTGTAAGTTTCTGTCTTAACCTGCAATCCGTCCTAAGCGGGCTGATGTTAATTTTCCCGTGGTTATCAAAGAATGCCGCACTGTGCGTCTGTCGATGCATGGCCTGTAGTCTACAACTCGGCACTTAAATATTGGCGAAATCCGCAGCAAATCCGAGCCTAGCTAAACAACCACGTTTATTTTACGTGGAGATCTTTCAAGAACTTTCTCAAAATGATGTATCCAAGACTCCGAAGACACACGAAATCAATCATAGTGGCATCGGCGCTTTTAGTGCTATATATGACATTTTTCACATTTGCACCCCCAGTGGGCCTGCTATCCAAGAAATACAGAGACCTGATCTCGCTCACTATCAAATTGTTATATAAAAGGTTCACCGAATCTGACTTGAAATTGGATAGCAACGAGCAGTTTATGAAACTGCTTCAGGAACATGTCGACAAGAAGTTCTCCGATGATCCAACGAACAAATTTTATTTCCTCAAGGATAACTACGAGGCACCAACTGAAGTCAACATACCGCTGTACTATTACGAGGAAAACGCAAAAAAACCGATCATCCAGCCATATGACGCAAGATTAACGTTGGCGGTGTACTTATCTTGGATCAAAGCGAATCCAGGCAGTGCTGCGCCATTTCATTGGTCGGACTGGATCGATTTTCTGGACTTGAACAAATACATTTTGCTTCCAAAGGACATGAAAGCAACATGTAACCAATTATTCGATATATCGAGCTTCAAGGAAGTCATTACGGACTCGCATGTGCGCAAGGTTTCGGACTATTGCAAAGACGATAAGCTGTTCCCGCTTGGGTTCAGAGTGACGGAGTTCCCCGACGCTCATACAAGAGATACTGCAAAGCTTCTAGCCAAATCACACGTGTACCTGACCTTCCCAGCACCATCAAAATTGGTTTTCTTGACAAATAGTAAAGGCTCGTACCACGTTGATTTGCACTCACGAGAGAATGATCTCAAACACTCTTTGTTGCACAATGGAATGATCGAAGAAATTTACGCGGAGACTCAGCTGAAGAAGATCGATGTTTTGGATAGCTACAAGGCACTCCTTAAAAACCGAAGCCCGAACGTGAAAGAACATCCGTTTGATAAGGAGATAAATCTCGAGGCTGAGTGGTTTGAGGTAGACTCCAAAGCCGTGATCGAGGAGCTCAAAAAGCTGAAGAAATCCCAGATGGATGAAAGCTACATGGAGTCGCTTCAGTTTTCTCTCGACACAAAACTGCCAGGGAAATCCTTCAACGAGGCGAAGTTTCTCAACACAGACGGTGACAGACTTTTGGGAGACCATCACGACTGGCGATTCTTCAATGGGCTTACTATCCACACAGATCCCCAAGTGGTAGTCTTGCACAGACTCATGAAAAATTATTTACAATTTTGCAGAGTCCACGGCCTTCTCACATGGATCGCCCATGGGTCCTTGCTCCTGTGGTACTGGAATGGTATGTCATTCCCCTGGGATGCAGATACTGATACTCAGATGCCAATTCGCGATCTCCACAGATTAGGTCGCGAATTCAACCAAAGTTTGGTGATTGAGAATATTGGCCATGACTATTTCGGTGCCAACCCATCCGATGTGAAATTCAACGGCATGGGAGCATTTTTCATTGATGTCAGCAATAGTGTCACACACAGAGATAAAGGCAACGGGAACAATAACATTGATGCGAGATTCATCGATATTCAGACGGGTTTTTACGTGGACATCACAGGGTTGTCCGTCAGTGAGGAGCGTGCTCCATCACGGTATGACTACATATTCGAGCTCATGCCTGAGAAAAAGAAAATCGCGGAAAAAGCCGGATCAGAGACCGCCAAGAACGTCCAAAAGCAAACGTACAATTGTCGTAACAGGCACTTTAGTTCGTTGGATGAGTTGAGTCCGTTGGTAATGACATCCGTGCAGAATCAAATTGGTTGGGTTCCTAAGTACTTTGGCATGAATTTGGTGGATGAGTACAGATTGAACGGATTGGTGAAGAATAGTTTCGAGTCCAATTATTACCTCCCGAGCATGAGAATCTGGGCTCAAACCGACACATTGGTTGCATACTTCACCCGAAAGGAGGAATGGGTCAAGGATCAGAAACGAAAGGGTGCTAAATTGACACGTGAGGCCACTCAATTCGAAAGAACCAAAATTCAGAACTTCAATGCAGAGGACTACTCTAATCTCTTGCACTCGGAATGGATTTTGCGCGAATACTTGGTGAGCAAAGATTTTACAAAATTTCACGAGAAACAAATCAAATTGTGGCTCAGGAACAGCATGAGCAGCTACTACTCGAATATTCATCAATACTTACAGAGCCCCGATGCCAATAAGGCTATGTGGGGCGATTTCTTTATGAGCAAAGTGGCCATTCAGGGTTGGGACTACGATGCGGAAGTGGCTAGCTTGCTTGCCTTGATCAAGTTGTACGACGATGATCTTGACACAATGGTTCTGAAGTTCAAAGAAGGAGAGAAGAAGCAAATGGAAAAGATCAAGGAGGATAATGATAGAAGAAAGCAGGAGTCTGACAAGAGAAGAGAGGAAGAGAAGAAAAAGAAAGAAGAGGAGGAGAGGAAGAAGAAGGAGGAGGAAGGAAAGAAGAAAGATGAGGAGGACAAAAAGAAGAAGGAAGAGGAGGAGAAGAAGAAGAATGGGACTTGAGGCGGGATTACACCCATATGCCCGAATTTTAGACATCAGATTCGGTACCAGACGAGGTTCTCTCCACAAGGAACTGAATCGGATTTATCATCATAACGACTTTGCATTGTCATATATCGTCGATCCTGACGAAGACATAATACCCTAATAACGACGCATCTTAATTCGCAGCTTGTAGTAATCACTGAAAAACTCCGCTATTGTCCTTCATAGGCGCAGATCTTCCTTGTGTCCTTTGTTTCATGCAATGGTTTCTAGCCAACAATGTTTCATGGTGAAATTTCGCATTCCTAAAGGTTGCTTTCGTTATCAAGGAAATGGAAAATCATTTTGCAATCAGTTTGACCGCTACGGTTTTACGGAAGACTTCACGGGGTCAAAATTCGGAAGCTCATGTGCCAGAATTTGTAAACTTAAAATCTGCCAGTTGAATTGGCCGCAAATTTACGGGCCTTCTGTATGTGAATCTTGAAGATCGGCTGCGTCTTAGTCCCGGACCTCTTGCATTCTCGGCTGATTTCGCGAACTCTTATCTGATTTATACCAGGCGGTCGAAATTCTTCTTCTTCACCATCTTCAATGAAATCTCAGAAAACAAAAGTCCCGAGATTCATGGCGAGCTTTAAGTTATTGTGCATCGAAATGAAGGCAATGGTATAGGGTAATTGCCACTCGCAACGCCATAAGCAGCAACTCATCGCGAGAAATAATCCCCCACGAGGTTATGCGCGACCCCACCAGAACACGGAACCCGAGACGACTAAGGGCTTCTGAGCGTGTAGGTCCGCATGAAAAGTTTTTCCGGGACCGTGCAACACCCACGAGTATACACAACGAAATATAATTTCAAAAATCAAGTAGCTCAAAACTGGTTTTAAGCCATAATTATATAGCAATCTACCTTTGACGAAAGAAGAATTTGTCGATCTAAACTGTGGATACTGCACATAGTACCAGAGAAGGGGATGAACTTCTCGGAGAGAAAGGGGCACTGCCAAGAATGTAAACTGATGGCTGGTTGCATAAAAAGCAAGTCAAAATTTATTTTTGGGATAAGGCCTTAATTTTACATCATTGATCTGATTTAGCCAAGATCATCGAATGTTTTATTCCCCTTGTTCCTTGACCAAGTAGAGAACATTCTTGTGCATTTTGTTGCCCGGTCACCACTATTCCAGGTTAGTTTACCTTCTGGACTGTCTCGGTAAACAAGCCTTGAGATTTCGAGGCGTGTAGCACTGCCTAGATTTGCTATGTTAGTGTGCAGGCATGGCATCCTATTAACCCGAAAGCAGACAACTTTTTCTGAATATGGCACCGCGTCTATGCAGGCATCTATTAGTCACTGTGGGAACCGTGCCCACAGAAATTATCTAGGGATGAGAAATCTGGGACTTGAGATCGTATGAGTTCGAAATGAATTTTTGGACCCCAAAAATCTTTATTTTGGTGTAGAAAATTTTATACCTCGCTCAACATCTGGAATTGTTGCCCCGATTTGGTTATCTAAGAGGTCGGGCATGCTTAAGATGAGGAATTTCTTTTCCATTCCATATGCACCCTTCGCGCAATGCAGGAGGCTCTCTGCGCCACTATATAAGGCAGCCCCCTGCTCGAAGAAAAAAATTCTTTCCCAACCACAAACTATCAAAAATGCAATTCAAGACTGTTGTTCTCGCTTTGACCGCTGCCTCCGCTGTGTCTGCTGCTAACGCCACTAACGGCTCCAACTCCACTAACGGTACCTCTTCTTCTTCTGACTCTGGTGCTGTCCAGGTTGTCGGTGCTGGTATCTTCGGTGTCGCTGCTGCTGCTGGTGTTGCTTTGTTGATCTAATTGACCCACTGATTTTAATTTCGCATATTTTTACTTCATGATGTCGTAATTAGAAATTGGTTTCATTTGTCATTTTTATCATCTGCTGAAGGCGCTAATCACCACTAGCCATAGCACTAATATCTTTTTACTTGTTTTATTATGTATTACACTTATAAAGTTTTTTTATAAAACATTGGGAATACACAATCTTTCCATACCGAATCAAATTGTAGATTTAAAGTTGTTCTATCCACGATTAACACGTTAACCAAGGGGCGAAAATTTTTTGGGCCGGAATCACGTGTGTGTGGCGGTTGGTCCCGTAAATTCCGCGATTAGACTGAAGGTGTGGTGTACGGATCTCACACATTCTACTCAGTTCGATAGTGTTACAAGTTAATCGGAACTATGTTTACTGGCCTTGTTGAGACTATCGGAACGGTCTTGGAGTACAATTTGCTAGACAGCTCTGCATCGGGTGGCGAGGGTGTTTCTGCGGTAATTGGGGACTGTCTGGACATTCTAGCCGATGTTCACTTGGGTGATTCCATTAGCACTAATGGTGTGTGTTTGACGGTGACAGAATTTGATGACGCAAAGACGCACTTCAAAGTGGGCATAGCACCCGAAACGCTCCGCCGGTCCAATTTGGGGGATTTGAAAACAGGAAGTAAAGTAAATTTGGAAAGGGCCGTTACTTCCGAGGTCAGATTGGGTGGTCATGTGGTGCAGGGCCATGTGGATACTATAGCGACTATCACGCAACGCGAGCCTGATGGAAACGCAATCACATTCCGTTTCCAGCTTCGTGAGAGAAGTAACATAAATTATATCGTTGAGAAGGGTTTTATTGCTGTGGATGGCACCTCGTTAACCGTTACAGCTGTTGACTATAGCACTGGGGAATTCTCCATAATGTTGGTGAGCTACTCGCAGGGCAAGGTAATTTTGCCTTCCAAACTGGTTGGCGATACTGTGAACATTGAGGTTGATTTCACCGGCAAATTGGTTGAGAAGCAAATTGAGCTCACACTAGAAGGTCAATTGAAGAATGAAAACTCGCCATTGCTGTTGATAGTAAACCAACTCATTGAAAGGAAGATAAAGGAATTCACTGGCTGATTAGAGTATATATTAAATGGGATGCTTTATGATAGATAATGAAACTTGGAGACGGACTGGCAAATTTATACCCACGATCATGCGACCACAGATTTGCCTCGCGCGCTTTACAATTTATGAGTGTCGCACACCGTGGCAAATACTCAACTCCATACAGACGAACTTGACCGCCAACGTTGATATATCACTACAATGGATATTATTTTAGGCATCAAAGTTCTGGACGCTACAATCATAGCGACATCTAAGGCAGCCACTCGTGGTATATCCGTCTTGAAAGATACAGATGACAAGACTAGACAATTAAACACTCATAACTTGATTGCCTACACTGGTGAGTCTGGAGACACCGTACAATTTGCCGAGTATGTCCAGGCCAACATTCAATTATATTCCATGAGAGAGAATGATTTAGAGTTGTCACCAAAAGCTACTGCATCGTTCGTAAGGAACCAGCTAGCAAATTCTATCAGATCGAGAAAACCCTACCAGGTGAGTGTCTTGATCGGGGGGTTCGACACGAAAACAAGCACACCCTCATTAAATTGGATTGATTACTTGGGCACCCAGGTGGAATTGCCCTATGGAGCGCACGGGTACGCTGCATTTTATTGCACGTCGTTATTCGACAGGCACTATCGTCCGGACATGAATTTGGAAGAGGGCTTGAAGTTGCTAAAGTTGAGTTTGCAAGAGTTGGAGAAGAGAATGCCAATCGATTTCAAAGGCGTTTACGTGAAGGTTGTTGACAAGGATGGTGTGAGAAACCTTGATGTATAGATAACGGAAGCATGAACCACGAATCCGATTGTAAGTTACAGAATTGATAATATTGACCGTATAAATCACTGAAATTCCACGGAATGGTTCACGTTCAATCAAGAATGAAAATCAAATAATGATGTGTACGTCACAACCCGAGATCGGTTCACTCAGATGGTTTGCGATGTTCGACCTATCTACGATCGCTATCCCAAATTAATGTATCTCCCACATCGAATTTGGTTTAATCAGCTCAGTTCTTTTCGTGTTTTTTTCCCCGATTGAATTTTTCCTTTGGTTGCCTCCTTCGCACGCTTATCGCCTCCATCTCATCATGCCTACATAAATCGCATTACAGATCTATAAGCACTTGAACGCAATATGACGACAACAGATGATGCTCTACTACTGCGACTAGCGAAGATCGTGTCCAAACATTTGAAAATAGACGACGATGAACACACAATTTCTAAATTCGTGCAAAATTTGTACAAGTCCACTGAGTCGTCTCCAGGACTTCGTTACGGCACATTCATTGATACCGTGAAGAACAATGGCGGCGAAGATTTCCCAAAGGAGTTTCTCGAAGAAATGTACGGAGCTCTTCATCTGACGAATACGCCTGTGGCCACCGTCAAAAGCGAACCAAGACTGTCAGTGAGATCTGAGTTGCAATCGAGAATACAGAGAATAAAGGACGAGGATCCCTCACGCAAAAGCAGTCATAAGGATAGCATACTTCGCGCGAAAGTGAGAGTGGAGACAGATGACAAGATTGCTAAGACCGTGGATTATGAGCTTTCCAGAGATCTCACTTCTAATCCTCTAAGTCTACCAAATCGAGCCTCAACCTTGATTGACATCAAGCTGGAGCCAATTGAGATGAGGCCAGCTGCCAACAAGCGCGACAATATCAAATACAAAGCCGGAGATATCAGGAAGGGCTATATCAGCAATATAACGACATATGGTGCATTCGTTCGCCTAGACAGCCCTACGTCCTTCGCGTCCGGCCTTTGCCACATTTCGAAAATGCTGTTTGACGGTATTACACGCATACGACACCCACTGGATCTCGTGAAGCCAAATCAGGAAGTATTTGTGAAGATACTGCAAATTGAGACACAGAAGAAAAAAAACAAAATTTCCCTACTGATGGTGGGGATTGACCAGCTGACGGGAATAGACAGACTGGACGAGATACAGGAAGAACGAGGGCGAAGCCGGAAGGAAGAAAGCGCCCCAAAGCGCAGAAGACTTACCTCGCCGGAAAGATGGGAAATTAGACAGCTTATTGCGTCTGGAGTAGCTTCTGCGGCCGATTACCCGGAGCTCAATTTAAACAAGGACGATGATTCTTCTGCGCTCCCAGCCGATGATATACAGTATGATGTCGAGCTTAACACTGAAGAGCCAAAATTCCTTAAGGGTCAGAGCGTAAATTCTGTGAATGTTAACTCATTGCTTATTTTGAAGAATCCAGCGGGGTCAATGAGCAGAGCAGCGATGAGTGGTTCCAAGTTGGTTCAGCAGGCAAGAGAAGAGCGCATGCAAAATCAAAAGATGGCAGATAAAAATGCTGCTCTTCAAAGGGATCTGAGCGATCCTTTGGCTCGGATGCGAGAGAAGGATGCGACACACAGATCACAGACCGACTCCGTGATCTCCGAATGGAGAAAGTCGCAGCAGAGTCGCAGAATCGAATACGGAAAGAGAACCAATCTACCGATAGAAGTGCAGAGGAAAGCGCTCCCTATCTATGGCATTCGCTCTAATTTGGTAGAGGCAATCAGAGCAAATCAATTCTTGGTTATTGTCGGAGAGACAGGTTCAGGTAAAACCACTCAATTGGTGCAGTACATATATGAGGAAGGTCTCAATGTGGTCAACGGCCAAAGCAAAGTCATAGGCTGCACGCAGCCCAGAAGAGTTGCAGCTGCTTCGGTCGCTAAAAGAGTCAGTGAAGAGGTTGGCTGCAAGTTAGGGGAGGAGGTCGGATATTATGTGCGTTTTGAGGACATCACAAGCCCAATAACAAAGATCAAGTACATGACTGATGGAATGTTGCAAAGAGAGGCGTTACTTGACCCGCTGATGCTGAAATATTCTGTGATCATGTTGGACGAGGCGCATGAAAGAACAATTGCCACTGACGTTTTATTTGCGTTGTTGAAGTCTGCTTGCAAACTGAATCCAGATCTTAAGGTTATTATCACATCCGCCACTCTTGACTCACAAAAGTTTTCACATTATTTCAACAACTGTCCCGTCATGAAAATTCCAGGTCGAACCTTTCCTGTCGAGGTGCTTTACTCCCGTGAGCCAGAACCGGACTACATGGCTGCAGCCCTCGATTGTATCATGCAAATTCATATTTCAGAGCCCACCGGCGACATTTTGGTGTTCATGACAGGCCAGGAAGAGATCGACACAAGCTGCGATATTCTATACCAGAGGGTCAAGATG
This sequence comes from Sungouiella suratensis, assembly GCA_030566815.1. Classification (NCBI taxonomy): domain Eukaryota; kingdom Fungi; phylum Ascomycota; class Pichiomycetes; order Serinales; family Metschnikowiaceae; genus Sungouiella; species Sungouiella suratensis. The sequence continues at coordinate 200,373 of JAKUAV010000007.1, read as the reverse complement.
TTGGGAAAATCAGTTCCAGAGTTGTTGATATTACCAGTATACTCCTCTTTACCTTCGGAAATGCAATCGAAAATCTTTGAGCCTCCACCAGAGGGAGCACGAAAGGTGGTCTTGGCCACAAATATTGCCGAGACCTCCATCACAATCGATGGTATTAAGTACGTTGTGGACCCGGGCTTTGTGAAAATAAATGCATATGATGCTAAATTGGGGATGGATCTGTTGATAGTGTCCCCAATTTCGCAGGCTCAGGCAAATCAAAGAAGCGGACGTGCTGGTCGTACCGGCCCAGGAAAGTGTTTTCGCCTATACACCGAGGCAGCGTACAATACTGAGATGTTGCCAAACTCCATACCCGAGATACAGAGGCAAAATTTGTGTCTCACTATTCTCATGCTCAAGGCAATGGGCATTAATGATTTGCTTAATTTCGAATTCATGGACCCTCCGCCTGCTCAAACCATGGTGAATGCATTGCACGAACTTTATACCCTTGACGCCTTGGATGATGACGGGTACTTAACTCCAATTGGTAGAAGAATGGCCGAATTCCCAATGGAACCCGCTTTAGCCAAAACTGTTCTAGCCTCTGTCGACTTGCAGTGTACTGAGGAAATACTAAGTGTGGTGGCTATGCTTTCAGTGCAGACAGTGTTTTACCGGCCGCGAGAGAAACAAGCAGCTGCTGACCAACGAAAGCAAAGATTCCACAGCATACATGGCGACCACTTGACACTTCTCAATGTCTACAAAGCTTGGAATTCGAATGGTAGGTCTGCTATGTGGTGCAAGGAAAACTATATTCATCAGAGGAGCATGCAGAAGGCACTGGATGTACGTCGGCAACTTTCAATGATCATGACTCGCTTGAAACTCTCTGTGGAAAGTTGCGATGATAGCTCTGTTGTTCGTCGGGCATTTTGTTCGGGCTATTTTCGTAATCTGGCCAAGAGGGATCCTCATGAGGGAATCTATAACACACTCGTGGATCAGACACCGGTTAATTTACATCCTCTGCTGGCTCTTTTTGGTAAGAGCACGGAGTATCTCATCTACCATACATTACTCCTCACTTCCAAGGAGTATATGCATTGTGTGAGTGCTATTGACCCCAAGTGGCTCACTGAGCTTGCGCCCAAATTCTTCCGCAAGAGCGACCCCAACAATTTAAGTGAAAGAAAAAAGAAAGAAAAAATTGTGCCACTTTTTGATCGCTTTGCAGATAGTCAAGATGCTTGGAGATTAACTGCGCATGTGGAGGCTAAGAAGAAAGCGCTCAGTCAGCTCCACCAGTAAATATTAGCTAAAAGAGTACAAAACAGATGTGTATCGATCCACAGAATTCTAAATTTGTAGTTCTTCTTGCAGCATTATGCACCTTCGCTAACTTAATCTGGCACGAAGTAATTGCTGGCAACACTTTACCCGCGAGCAGTTCCTCATGACTACACTCACATGCACGCTACCACATGCAAGGAAGTTCGTGTGTTTAGGCGGTCTGCACACAGATGATGTCAATCGAGCTCAAGATGCGGGGCACTCTGCCTTTTCAGATTCATCTCTGCTGTATTGAATTTTCACACAAACTTATGACCCCGGTCTCATCTGCAATTAAGGGTGCAAAATATGCCAGAGATGCGATTCAAGACCGCCTCAGCCTTTACAATAATGTGCCCGGCATATCGAATTCAGGAGTAAAACTGCTCCGAAAGAAGTACGGGCTAGCAGAACCGATTACTAAGCTGGTACAAGATGGGGATTCGATTTTGGAATGTCAGCCTTTGCATGTTGAGGATGGCCATATCGTTGACGCAAAAGGTCGCAAACGCGCATTAAAAGGTATAAATGTGGACTGTGCAATGAAGCTACCAGCAAAACCATACATGCCTTCGTACGAGGGTAATTGCAACGAGCTGGATAATGTGTTTTTTGATGGCGACACCGTGTCATTTGTGGGAAGGCCGTTCCCTCTTGAAGAGGCAGAGCTGCATTTGAATAGAATCAAACTGTGGGGATTTAACACCATCCGTTACTTGGTGACGTGGGAGGCCATTGAACACAGTGGTCCTGGCAAGTATGACGAAGACTTTATTAATTATACAGTTGAAGTTCTCCGCATAATTTATAAAGTGGGAGGCCTCTACGTATTTCTTGAGTGCCATCAGGACGTTTGGTCTCGGTACTCGGGTGGGTCAGGTGCACCACTTTGGACCTTTTACGCCGCTGGTATGCAACCCACCCGGTTCTCGGCCACAGAGGCCGCAATTTTGCATAATGACACGAGATTCGAAAAGGGACGGACAGATCCAGAATGCTATCTGAAAATGTTGTGGACCTCCAATTACAAGCGATTGGCGCTGTTGACGATGTTCACGCTATTCTTCTCTGGGGCAACTTACTTTCCTCACCTCATGATCAATGGTGTCAATATTCAGCATTATCTCCAAACTAGTCTCAACAACAGTCTAAAATACCTCTGGAAGGCGATAGTACTGCGGTTGCCCGAGATGCTCGATAACGGATCTCTTCTTGGTTTCGAGCTGTTGAACGAACCCAATTGCGGACTTGTAGGCCATGGCCATTTGTCACACGTGCCTTCCTGTCAACAACTACGCATAGACACCTGCCCCACGGTTTATCAGTGTTTCCGTCTTGGCATGGGTTTACCTGTTGAAGTGGACGTTTACAAAATTACCGTGGCTGGACCACAGAAGGACTGCGTCAGACTCATTGATCCAAGAGGCCAATGTGCATGGCTATCTGCAGAAGAAGGTCATGAACTCGACACAAAGTACGGATGGAAGCGTTCGGGCTGGAAGATGGGTCAATGCATTTTTGCGGGAATTAAAGTTTGGAAGTGGAATAAATTTGCAGACTGGGACAAGCTCAAAAAAATGTCCCAAGATGTCCGGCTAGAATTCAGCTACAATGAATGCGAGCTCTTGTCTCCCAATCACTTCAATCAGGTTTCCCCAAGAATTTCTTTCAATGTGCCTGACGAGAGACTCCCCAAAAAAATTGATGTGGACTTTTTCATCAACACTTTCTTCGTGGACTTTTATTCCGCTTTCAAGAAGATTGTGCGTGATAGCGCACCAGGCGTTTTTATGCTCATTCAGCCCCCAGTTCTCGAGCTTCCACCTGATCTCAAGAATGACGACCGCGGCATCATCGACGACAAAACCATTTATTGCCCCCATTACTACGATGGTTTATCTTTGATGTTCAAGAGTTGGAATAGCAGATACAATGTTGACACACTTGGAATCATGCGAGGGCGCTATTTTAATCCTATGTTGGGCATAGTGTTTGGCGAAAGAGCTATTAGAAATTGTATCAAAAAGCAGTTCATAGAGATTGCAGACGAGGGCAGAGCTTATTTGGGCAATATCCCTGTGCTCATGTCGGAGACTGGGATGCCATTCGACATGGATAACAAGAAAGCATATGAAGATGGCCGCTACATTCAGCAAACGGCAGCAATTGATGCACTCGCCAATGCTTTGGAGGGACTGAATATGCACGTCACTTACTGGTGTTACAGTTCTCTCAATTCTCACAAATGGGGAGATCGCTGGAACAATGAAGATTTCTCCTTTTGGTCACCGGATGACCGAGACTTAGCATTTGATGAGGAGGATATTGAAAATGCTTCACGTTCTCCTTCAAGGCGTAGTAGTGTCACGCCTACCCTCAAGACCATTAGATGCTTAAAAGAGACGGCGGGTTCTTCTCAGCTATTAAAAGCGAAATTGGCATATCACAAAAAGAGGATGATGCCCGCACTTTTCAAAAAGTCTTTTCTAGCCGGATCGGCTGATGATGATGATGTTTCCGATTCTGATGATTCCTCGGTCGGCTACGATAATTCAACTTTGATATCGGTTTCAACTGACAACTTACGTTACAGACACTTTCGCCAATGTTATCCTTCCCCCGACGGTGTCAGAGCCGTTAGTGCTGTCATAAGGCCCTTTCTCGTCGCCTCTCTTGGATTTGTAAAAGTTTCTGAGTTCGAGATGAAGTCATCCAAATATGCTCTTACTTTGACCATTCCTGAGGATTTTGACGAGGAAATATTAAAATCCGAGCCAACAGTCATTTTCGTCCCAAAGTGGCATTATCCATACCTCAATTACAGTGACATCTCATTGACCCATGGTCATGTGAGGTATAATGAGACTTTAGAATTTTTGGAATGGTTCCATTATGATCTCGATGAAGATTCTACGCTCGACAATGTGAGTTCTTCGCTGTCCCGTCTGACCAACGAAGAGACTATAATCATCAAGAATAACAGTGGAAAGATTGAAGACCTCGCTCCCAAAGAAGACTTTGGACTTGGAGACTGTCCCATAACATAAGTTTCACACACGTCACGATTATATTTATTAAAATTCCATGTTCTCGGCATTCCGTTTGGCGTCTTTCAAACCATCCTTGATTATTTCGCCAACGTAAGATGCGAAGTAATCCACATATGGTTTCAAGCTTGTCTTCTCGTAGTCGGGAATTCTTTTCTGCGTTTGCAACTCATCGTCAGATTCATCTAAGGGTTGACTAGAGTCACGATTCACTCGTTTGGCCTCCCAGACGTCCACCTCATTTTGTAATTGAGCCAAATTTGGAGCAGTCATTGGATTGAATCCATAGTTATCATCCTCAGAATTGTTAGAAATGTTTCGCAATGGATCGAAGGGTACACATACATTACCGGTACCTGGGTGAATGCAAAAAGGTGACTTTAACAAATGAATCATCTGCTTGGACACCTCAATATCCAATCTCGGGTACATGTAGTAAATGATTATCTCCTTCTTGGCCTCATTTAGCTGACTAACTTGGTGTTGGTTCTTGAGCACTTTTTGCGCGACAGAATTAATGTCATCCCATTTGTTCTGAGAACTTGATAAGGACGCCTGCTCTCTCCATTTAGCTTTCAATGCAGAGCGAAGAGTCTGTTCGGGAAGAAAGCTTAATAAGTGATCAATTTGCTCCCAGTTATCCAGTGATCCGCTTGTAGAGACCCAGGGATCTTGATCTTCCAATATCACTGATTGAAAGTGTTGCCTTAGAATTTCAAAAGATCTCTCAACGTGTGGGTGAAACGGCTTCCGCAAACCGAGCAGAGTTCTGCCTTGTTTCAGTGAGCGAGCGCTGAGCACATCGAGGTACTCCACAAGTGACTTTCTTGCACTCTCATCCAATTCTCGGGCACGAGCATCGCTAATCCAGCAATGTGCGCCTCTTCTTCCCGAGAAAATCCAGACAAAATGCTCGAATCCGAAATCCTCTTTCAACGCGACAGACATTACCAGCGATGCGACCTGGATAAATTTCCAACACTTAGTACATATGTCTGTTTTCGAGCAGCACGTTCTGATGTCATCGTAATCAGTGAGATCGATATCAAACACCAATTCTTTGGAGAGAGGCTTCATCGCGCTTTTGGGTAAATTTTTTCTTTCTTTTGGATTCACGGTGTACACTGCACCTACCTCGAAACGAGTGGGATTGGCAGCAACAACAGACTTTTTAAACTCGTCGACTGAGGTAAACGAATTATATCTTTGGTAAGCTCCCAGGCGAAATTCATACGCAAATTCTCGCATTGTGAAGTCTTTCGTGGCCTTCGGTGAGTGACTGAGCCATTGAAATATGTACCTGAATGGAAGCATTCTTTCGTAATAAAATAGCATATCCGCCGATGATGGTTTACCCTTTTTAGATGTCAGCACATTTTGGGAGTCTTCGGGTGAGTAATTTGCCAAAATTGTTTCGTCGGTGGTCATTGCTGATGAAGCTGCCCGTGGGTGATTTTGATCCTTAGCAACGCGTCTCCAAAGGGAAATCGGCGTGCACGTGACATTAAATGACAATATCAGCCAACGATCACGTCTACTAGACAGCTTCTCCAGTGAGTGTAATTTCGAGAAAAATTCCAAATATTTGTTTCACAACTTCAACTGTGTGAGGAACCTTGTTGATTACTTCATCGCGATCGTGATAGACAGCTATCGAGTGAAGAGAGTGGAGCGTATACGTCAGACATGCATTATTCGAGGCTATTATCCCGAGTGCAAGCTATTTATGAATGCTCTTTGGCACCATCCCGTTTTCGTTGAGTAAAGGTAGAGTTTCACAACTTTTACTCGTCGTAAAAGACCAACGACACACCCTCGTCGCCAGCCGTCACCAACTTCTTACCTTGCTCTAGGACAGCGAAGTCTAAGACACCCATGTTATGGCCAACACCGGTATAGGTTTCTTCTCCTGTGCGCACATCCCACTTATGAATCTTTCCGTCCATACTCGACCCCACAAGTATCGTCGACGCTCCAACAAACTCGAGTTTTGTAATTGTATCATTGACCTTCAAAGACCGACGGACTCTCCATTGCAAGGCATCGAAGAGAAGCAAATCACCTGACACAAGGCCCACCGCCAAAATGTTGACAGCTGGATTCTCGCACCAAGACAAAGCCTCGATTGAGAGATCGGCGATGTCCTCGACGTTTTCAATGGTTTTGACATTATGGACAATCTTTCCAGATTCCAAATTGATAATGGCCAACTGTCCATCTCTGGCACCCGCCGCAAGAACGTTTTTGTATGCTTTAATGGAAACCCACGGACTTTCAATACCTTTAAAGTCGTCATGTGGTTGTAATTTATAATTTACCACTCCAGTGAATGCATTCCAGTTGACAATGGTTCCGTCTTCAGAGATGGTCACCAAGGTGAGCTCGTCAGTGCTTTCTGTCCCAACAAATATTCCGCCATTACACTCCAAGGTGTGTGAAAATCCAGACATGACCTGCTCTAGTGACTTGGTGTCCAGATCAATTTGGTAAACCCACACAGATCCATCGGGTGCACCGAAGGCGAAGTAAGGGAGAGAAGGATGTACTGTAATCCAAAGAACTTCTTCAACTTCCTCCAAATCGCCAAACTTGGTCCATTTTTGGCCCCCTTTGGCCGCTTTGTGCACCTGTATGAGACCATTCATATCAGCTGTAATAACAAATTGTCCGTCGCCTGTAAACCCTCCGCATATCACCGATTCTTTATGACCTTGTAATTCAGTAACGAATCTAGGTGGTTGTGTGTGAGTAGTCCACATAAATGCCGTGTTATCACCGCCTCCGCTGACCACCATGGGTAAAGAAGGGTGCTTGAAAATCACGAAGACCGAATCCTTGTGCTGGTCAAAGTAAGTCCACGAGTTGTTTGCCAAATCAATCTCCAAAGTCTCGGCATTATCTAAATCCATGTCAAGGTCATCGTCCTCGGGAACAGGCCCCGAGTCCTCTCCTACTTCCTCTGCAATTTCGTTGATGTCCACAAATTCCTCATCCGCTTCATTATAATTGGTAAGATCAGACATATTGTTTTTTACTGAGTAAACCAGGTACAGATGACTGAGAGAAGTATTAATCAGCTATGGCATCTCAAGTATATGCAGTATCATTGATTAAATTGTCAAATTGACGGCGGACTTGCTCGGCCACTAGAAACACTTGCAGTGGTGATAATTCAAATTATATAACGCTTTCCTGTCACTCTTAAACACTCGAATCAATCAATTTCTCTTTCCTCGATCTTGAATGAAAGAGGTCTTGTTTAGTCTCGGCCTCCCATCGACCAAACTTCGACCTAAGTTTTTGGATAAGACCATCGCTTAATTGGGGCCGTTAAGACCTAAAACTTTATTTGCTAAACAGATAATTCAAACTTTGTCGAGCGACATTCCTGTGAGGGTTTCGAGCTGTGACTGAAGGTCCTCCTCTGCCCTCTTGCTCTCAATCTGTGAGATCTCATCTTTTTGCAAATCAGCTCGAAGTTTTCCAGTATCCAATGTTTTCACGCTCTTCTTTGCTGTAGCGTTTTTCGCGAGCTCCTGATGAATGTCCGAGATTTGTTGTAGATCCCTGTCAAGTTTCTGAATTTGCGCCTTCGTGTGCTTGGATTTTTGTTTGAGCTTCGATTTCAGGAGCGATTTAGTGACTCTCCGGCTTTTGCAGTCTTTGTTTGATCGCCTGGAGTCCGTGGAGACCATGAGTGTCTTAATTTTTGTGTAACGTAACTATGCCAACGAGTTCTGGTGTAAATGGCTGGTTTGAACTGCATATAGAAAATTTCTAGATGAGCTTCTCATCGAGTCCCAAGAATAAGTATAGTTCATTGGAGATGGTGTCGACTCATAATCGTGACAAACCTTGGGACACCCCTGATATAGACAAATGGAAGATTGACGAATTCAAGCCTGAGGATAATGTTTCGGGACAAGCCTTCACTGAGGAATCCTCGTTCATGACTTTGTTTCCCAAATATAGAGAGAACTATTTGAGATCAATCTGGACAGATGTCACCAGTTCATTAGAACAACACAATATTGGCTGTCAACTTGATTTAGTTGAGGGTGCAATGATCGTCAAGACGACAAGAAAGACTTTCGATCCTGCCATTATATTGAAAGCGAGAGATTTAATCAAACTCTTGGCTAGATCTGTACCTTTCCCACAAGCAGTGAAAATCTTGCAAGACGACATAGCCTGCGATGTTATTAAAATCGGTAATTTTGTCAGCAACAAGGACCGGTTCACGAAAAGAAGACAAAGATTGGTTGGTCCAAATGGTAATACACTCAAAGCTTTGGAGTTACTTACAAAATGTTACATTTTAGTTCAGGGTAATACTGTTAGTGCTATGGGCCCTTTTAAGGGTCTTAAGGAAGTCAGAAGAGTGGTGGAAGATTGCATGAAAAATGTCCATCCGATCTACCACATTAAAGAGTTAATGATTAAACAGGAATTGTCCAAAAATCCTGAGTTGGCCAATGAAGATTGGTCCAGATTCTTACCAATGTTCAAAAAGAGAAATGTTCAGCGCAAGAAGGCTTTCGACGACCATAAGAAGAAGAAGGTTTACACTCCATTCCCACCAACCCAACTTCCTAGAAAGGTTGATTTGCAAATTGAAAGTGGTGAGTATTTCTTGGGTAAACGTGAAAAGCAATTGAAAGAATTGCAAGAGAAACGTCACAAGCAGGAAGATGTCACTGAACAGAGAAAGGAAGAAAGAGAGAAAGCTTTTGAGGCACCAGATGAGAAACTGTACGAGAATACTTTAATTCAGACTGAAACGAGAACCAAAGGCAGGAAGGAGCATAAGGAACAAAGCGAAAAGAAGGATAAAAAAGAGAAAAGAGATAGAAAAGAGAAGAAGGACAGGAAAGAGAAGAAGAAGAGGTCAAGTCAGGATTTCGAGAATTCTTCGTCCAAGAAGAAACGCTCGGATTAAAGCTCTCGTGAAGAACTACATTTTGTATACTAAGACAGTCATAACAATTCTGAGACACACTCAAATCGCCGCGTAAGTGTCCTTTCCGGGGCAACTTCTCTTTGGGACTTCTTCTGGGCGTGCATATAATTTTTGATTCACGTGACAGAAATCCCATCCAATTAAGATTTTCAGAAAGTGCGCTTACTGGCTCAGTAAAATAAACTCAAGATTCATCTATTCTTTCGGCGATACATCACAACAATGTTGACCAGAAACTTCTTTAGACGTGTTGTGAGATATCAATCTACGCTCGCTGAGAAAGCCTCCGCCACTGCTACTGGCCTTTCCCTCAAGGAATTAGCCAACAACGAGCATGCTTTGCAAGCTCCGAACAGAGAGGAAATTTGGTCTCCTAGCCAGGCCGCAAGAAGAGATGTAATCTCAAAACACCCACATAGATTCGTCCAAAAGAATCTAAGCACACAGCCACAGCCGTATGCGGCCATTGATTTGATTGCCCAGGAGCCTGTCAAATACTTGCATGAAGGGAACATCGCAGTGTGTGATGGTAATAAAGGCTCAACTTTACAGGGGCACCCAAAGGTTTTCATCAACTTGGATCAGCCGAAACCCGCTACTTGCGGTTACTGTGGTTTAAGGTACGCCAAGGAGGAATTCAAAGAGCTCATTGAGGAAAAGTCTTAGATTTGCACAACGATGTAACTCAGCCCGTGTTTTCAATTTGTCATCTAGCGATGAAGGTGTACTCCGCTGATATCGCGATTGCCGTTAAATCCTGGGGTCCTCAAGTTCTCATTACAAACTCACGAGTTCACAATTTATTCCATGCATCAATCACTTCAATAGATATCTATCGTAAACGCATTTTAGTCAACTTATGCATTGACATTCTAGCATTGCAATTCCATCACCGCCAATCCAAGATGTGCCAAACGGCTTCAGCTTTGAACAAAACATGTGTGCTCGGCATGGCATAACTTTTGCCGGACATGACCATTTGCTAGATCCCAATTATCTACAATGCCCAAACTGTCGACGATCCATAGTATTTAACTTCCATTAGAATCTTACTGGTGTCGAGTATGCTGAACAATTACACGTGCATCCTGCCTCGAGTTGCATACCCCGGATTTTAATGCGATCCCGCACAGTATTCATGAATACCAGAAAAGCGCCGCATCATGGAGAAGTTGAGAGACCTCGGCAAGGGCATTTGCTTTGGGATCTGGTATTCGCAGCATCACATAATCCACTCCTTTATAATAATTCCTCTCGGAATACTCGTGCTATTCGCTGTTCTATATGGTTTTAATATGCTTCTCTCGGACGTACTCAAAATTGAGTTTCCAGCTTCAGTTCTTGGGATGTTAGTCAATTTGGTATTTTTGTGCATACTCAGTTTCATGTCCTCTCTAGGACCCACGGAGTCGATTTCCCAGCGGAATTGGAAGCACAAATTCGGAAGTGCATGTCACTGGGTCATTGAGCATTATCTTTTGCTCATCAAACCCCTGATGAATTTCACGCTTAAGTGGATTAATGTGTTCTTCATACCGTCATTCATTATTTTACCCCTAAGCGATCCCATTACTATTATCGAATGTCTCAAAATCGCCGCCGTGTTTCTTATAGGCGGGCTCTTCCTAATGATTTTTGACGTTTACATGATTATGTTACTGAAGGTGATCCTCACAAAATTAGGGATCTACTCATTCAATTTCGACAAAGCCGATAACGAGCTGGTTGAGTCGAAGCAGACTGATGAGGAAATTGAGCTATTCGACCTTAACAGACCCTTTATAACTGCCAGAGATGATATTACCACCATTGACGTCAAGACATTGAGACCAACTAAGACAGAGCCAACGCAAAACGTGAAGGATTCTTGGTCTATTGATAATCCATTTGAAGAGTCGCAGGCCAGGCCTAATGTTAAACGTATCTTGACCAGTCCGGTCGCCCCACCGAAGACGGTGAGACTGTTGGAGCATGCCCCTGCTTCGGCAGGTGAAGAAGATCGGGTCCCCACCAAGGCTTCCCGTGAGGTCTCTTCGACAGAACGTTTCGATTTGCACCACCTTTCACCATTAGCGCAGACAATGACAATTTTCATCACCAACTACATCGACTGGTTGATATATCTGGCCTTATTTGTGATTTCGCTTCCATTTTATTATATTCGATCCATTCATGTCATGCTTCCTTATCACTTGGGCTTGACGGTTATCGCTTATTACGTTGCATTACTCATTCCCATCAGGTGGCCACTGAGCAAGAAGTTTGCTCACCCAATATTGATTCTGACCGCAGAGATACTTTTTGTCTGCTTCATTGGCTCTCTCATTTATCACAAAGGCTCGCCGAATGGATTCTTAGAGGATCTTCGGTTCTACAAAACAGGCAAGAGCTACCTCAAATTGTTTGATGGAAAGGCACTATGGGATAATGGAACGCCTGTCCCTGAGAGAGTTTTAGAAGAGCATGTTACTTCCGAACCACTTTGGCCAGGATGTGGCGATGTTTTGTCGTCTTTAATGGATATTTCCATTGTGTCTTTGTCTTTACCTATGTTCACTCATAGAAGAGATTTCATTAAGAATTTCTGGATTTTGATGCCTCCCCTTCTTGTGTCTATGGTACTCACTTTTTTTTGCTACCCGATAATATGCTACAGAATTGGTATAAGTTCTGAAAGGTCTATTGGCTTCATTGGCAGGCTGGTGACGTTGGCACTTGGCACACCCCTCATTACATCCTTGGGAGGATCAGTATCCTTGATGGCTGTCTGCACGATTCTCAGTGGCATTTGCGGTGTACTAGTCGGCGATCAATTTTTCAGTCTTCTTAGGATCCCATCAAATGATTTTGTGACTCGAGGCGTCACTCTAGGCATCAATTGCGGCGCAATTGCCACTGCTCATTTGCTAAACGTGGACCCTCGAGCGGCCTCAATGAGTTCGTTAAGTTTTAGCGTATTTGGTACGATCATGATCATTTTGGCAAGTGTTGGTGCTGTGCGAGAACTTATTCGCAGTTGGGTTGGAATGTAGATGCTATATATGAAGGTCTTTACATTACACTTGATATTTGCTTCTTCAATGCGAAATTTTCATTCCGTGTAATTGAGCTTACCGCCTATAGTTCATTCATTCTTACGAGCCTGAAAGTCGCACCCGTCTAAAAAAACGCGTGAATTAATACATTAGTCAAGATCATGGAGTTGGACCAATCCGTTAGGATCATTCTCTTACCGGAAAAAGTATCTTCATTGCAGATTTTGCCTCTTCTGTATGGGGGCTTCGCTAGGAGCGTGCTCATAGCTGACAATGAATTGTATGAGCTTCGGGAAGTGCACGGCCCCAGCACGTATGATGCTCACCCAGAACCAACTCTACCGTCTGGCGAAGCAGTCAAGTCCATTCTCGTTGAAGGCCTTGATGAGCCCCACGGCGCGGTGATTCGGAGTCCGTGTGTTATCAATAGTGCTCCTTTCAACATTGTCTACTACCTCCTCTGGTCTATGAGCGAGAGGCGAGACAAGTATACTGCCCGCTTTCATGCTTTGGATGATATTCTTGACGATTGCAACCTTCCATCATATGAAGCAGTCGTACGAGAAAAATCCAAAGAGTCTTTGAGCCTTATTTGTGATGACATCACTGAAAGTGGAGAAGATTTTTACAAATTTTGTCCCGTGAAAGCTTCCGAATATCTTGAAGGCAAGGTGAAAGCTTTGCAAAAACTCATTTTGGATTCGCCCACACTTGCCATACTGGGATTAATCAAAGCCAAGGGGACCTTGCCGGGAGAAATCGCACCATTAGAAATTCAAGAGTTACAAACTTTGAACTACAGTATAGATCTCATCTTCGGCTCGTATCTTTCTGAGGCCCTCAAGAACCAATTCATTCAGGAGCGTGGAATTGACTTCTCCATATTGACCGCTTACTTAAAAAAGCAAGAGAACAGAAAAAAGGAATTGGCGGTTATCGAGGATAACATGGAGGCTGTCGTACTGGTGACAAAGGTGGCGAACTCATCATCGAAATCGAAAACTAAGACGGTCAAGAAGCTTCCCAAGAAGGTTGCTGTGGGAAAGGGAGCATTAGACAACTTTTTCAAAAGGTCGTGAGTACTCATGTACGTCTGATCTTGAGGCGCCTACCTCGAGCAAATTCATCTGCATCGAATTGTAGCGTTCCTCTTCATCTTTCCTGAGCAATCGTTTGATACGTTCCGTGAGATTCTCCGTAATCTCTAAGCTTTTTGCCATCAAGTCCAAAAGGGCACTGCTGTCAATGGGCAATCCTCCATTTTTTGATAATTGAATGAGCTCGCGATTTTTGTTTAAGGTGATAACAAGAGACCCATCTCTGACCGCTTCCTCCCTCCTAGTTGCGTCGATGATAGCAATTTCTTGATTAAGCTCGCCTTTGATATTCTCTTCCTTCTCACCAGGATTGAAAAATGAAATTGTGACACAAAGAGGCACATGTAAAACGCTGAGAGGAACAGGTTGACGCTGATTATAGTCGTAAACGGTGATGTCTGTACCTTGAATTGAGACATCCGGCTTCCTGAAGTGTTGAAGAGCGGTCATCACACCAACGCATGATGCGTCTATTAAGCCGCCATCATAATTCAAGAAATTGATATCCACTTTGACATTCCAAACCTTTTCGCCTGCAACTATACATAAACTTTCGAGATCGAGTGCGTTCGATCTTCTAATTGCCTTTTCGATCAACCTGGAAATGAGAACTTCATCATCTGAGTTCTTTCCGCTCTCAAAGAATGGGGACGACATGGGACTAACCTCACTATTTATCACGAGAATCCCTTCGAAGGGCCTGTCCAGGTATGGTCTTGTGATCTCGCAACTGACTCTCACAGTGAGTTTCGTCTTTCCAAGTTGGACCTCCACGTAACCATAATCAGTCTTGGAGATTGTGATGACAGGATCCCTTAGCTCGTAAAGTTGACGTCTGTCAAGTCTGAGTCCTTGTTTGAGGGATTCGACTATAAACAATCGCTCATTCGAGGAGATTTCCTGTTCTTTAACCATATTGTGTGTGCGGCATTAAGCTCATCTCTGCGAAATATCACAGACTGTCCAGTCACGTGATTATAGAAGCCAACTCTACAAATTTTTACCCAATCTTAAATTGCCTGATCTGTTTGAAAAATGATATTATCTGTTTAAATCTGACTCCACTGAGTAACCACGCTCCATTTTGCTTATATAATTAACTCCGGATTAGTGTGTGGGCTACGGAAGTTAATAACAGCCGCTTCTTTGCCCCAAGGAGAATATCTGACCAACAAAAGTTTCAAACGACAGCTGATATGACACAAATCAAAATCGAAATCAGATTTTCAGCGCAGAGAGCTTCTAGAATATCGAATGCAAATGCACAAGTATATAACATAATAATGTGTATGACTTGGTAGGCGCACGCTATGCCAGGGAAGAACATAAGGGCGACTTTCACGACCTCTCACGCACTATCAAATTTGTTGTGGCAATATGATGAACAAGAACCTCGCTGTAGCGGCGAGACATATCCGCAGCTATGCATCATTCGGCCAAAGGCACCCGGCAACTCCGGCGCTCACTTTCTTTCAAAAAGAGCGACTCCCAGCAAACACCATAGTGAAGTTCGTGCCTCAGCAGACAGCATATGTTGTCGAGCGCATGGGCAAATTTCACAAAATTTTGCAGCCAGGGGTAGCATTTTTGTTACCTTTTCTTGACAAAATAACGTATGTTCAATCTTTGAAGGAAAACGCAATCGAGATACCATCGCAGAATGCCATCACGGCTGATAACGTATCTTTGGAATTGGATGGGATATTATATGTCAAGGTCCACGATGCTTACAAAGCATCATATGGTGTCGAAGACTTCAAATTTGCGATAAGTCAATTGGCGCAGACCACCATGAGATCAGAAATTGGATCTCTAAACTTAGACTCGGTATTGAAGGAGAGACAACTGCTCAATGCCAACATCAATAAGATAATCAACGAGGCGGCTAGAGAACATTGGGGTGTTGAATGCTTGCGTTATGAGATAAGAGATATACACCCCCCTCAAAATGTATTGGATGCCATGCACAGACAGGTGAGCGCTGAGAGATCAAAAAGAGCGGAAATTTTGGAGTCAGAGGGAACGAGGCAATCAAGGATCAACATTGCAGAGGGTGAAAAGCAGTCTTTGATACTCAGAGCCGAGGCCACAGCTATGAGTATCGAGAAAATTGCCAACTCCATCAAAAGTACACCTGGAGGTGAGCAGGCAATCAACCTTCAGGTTGCTCAGGAATACATCAAAGAATTTGGCAAAATTGCAAAGTCTACCAATACGGTGGTTCTTCCTGCCAACATGAATGATTTAAATGGACTCATGGCTGCAGGCTTGTCCTTATTCAAAAACATGCCTGTCGCCCCTGGCAGTACTGAGGCAAAAGACCTGCTGGATAACAAATGAAACTGTACATATTAGCAATTAATGCATCGTGTAATTCGTATATAGGGCAGATGCGCTTGCCCTCATGACGTGTGACTACCTTGGATCATTGAGCATCACCAGATATATCAGTCAAAGGAGGTGCTCAACTGGAATCTTATTGTAATGGAGAGCTCAAACGGTCTCCTCCTTTTCGAATTCGAAATTGACCGGGATGTTGGAATCTTTCCTTGATCTTTTCTTCACATAACTTTTCAACCTGAGCTTGATGGCCAAGCGGTCGAAAAACTTGCCAAAGTTTGTGCGAACACACCACTGGTAAAACCACCATTCCATGAGAAAAAAGAGGCCGGCAATTACGAATCCGCCAAAGACTGCGAGCCCAATGTGGTTTGCGAGCGACTTGATGAGTTTGGCATCGTCAAGATGCCATGAAGATCCGGGGGCGATCGAAAAGAACGAGTTAGCATGCGTTTTGTAATCATCTGGTAGAAGAATTCTAACTTTCCCTGCTTCTGGAACTCCCTTTCGTTTGTATTGAACCAACATCACAGAAAGAAATAAAGGTCCAGTGGAAAACATGATCGTGATATATGGAATTAACCAAGATCGTTGATACTTCTTGAGACTCTCAATAACCTTCAAAAAGAACAAGTGGCCCGGAACAGATCCCATTACATCGTTAGAGATTCCAGTAGGAGAAGTTTCGCGCACGAATGCTGGTACAGTCAATAGTGGATCCAAGGTCCTTAAGCAACCGTCATCAAGGTCGATGTAGATTCCACCATAATGAGCCAAAGCAAAATATCTGATAGCATCCGCTCTCTGGATTGGGTATGGATACGAGTCCCAAGTTTGCAAAAACCAGGGGTATTCCTCTGCAATGAAATCTCTTGCCATCTCATCCGTCCAAAGAATATACTGGTAATCTGGATGTAAATCAACGCAAGCTTGCTGTCCAGGTTGCCAAGTTTCAGGAATCTCTTCTGTCTTATACGTCTGGTGAATGATCTTCGGAATGAGCGGACGCTTATCTAGTTTCCCATCAACGGGATTAAGTTCAATGTCGAGCAAAGCATCCGCAAACGAGCTGTCGAATAATAAACTGATGAGATCAAAGCTCAAGTAAAACAAGAACAATATTATTGCAGCATGACCGTATAAAATATACTTGAGTTCCTTTCTCATATTTTTGTTGCTGACTGTGTCGGAAATTGACAAATGCAAAGTGTATATGTTCGGCGTTTGTTGTTTTGTGGGCTGGGAATTTTATGCCAGAGCTTAAACGTGTCTTTCTCAGATGCGCTGATTATAATAATGACAAGTGGTATTCCCAAGATTGAGTTTGCGAAGTAATTATAATCTAGCAGATAAGCTTGTCTTATAAGTGAAGGACGAGGCAAGAACTTAGGGGAAAAAAGGGAATGAAAAAAAGCAATTTCGCACCCCACGAAGATTGCGGAGGTGCTTCAGCGCGGTCGGGCTGGAAGAATGCGGCATTGTATACACCTACAACTCTGTCAACAATTGATTGCCATCTACTACGGACTCCACGCGCTTGTGCGACGAATTTCATCAGCCAATTGCCTCACTTCAATTACATCAAAACTTCTATCCGTTGGCCGGGCGGAGGCTCTCGCTCCCGCAAGCATCAAACAGTCATACATTGACGTGTTGATGCAGGCAGTGCGAATAGGGGTAATCACTTCAAAACAGTTGAAGTCAGGTAACAAACACTTCATATTGCGCCCTTGAAACACTAATGCGTCTCCAGAGCCGTTTTTACCTCGCGGCATGACCTTGCAATCATTTTACTGCCTGTTGTACAATAGGAAAATCACGACCCGTAATTCACACAACACCTGCACCTACAGTCAAGTACATCTTCAGTAAGTAATAACATTTATAATTTGGCCCTTTGTTCGTTCATGTCCCGGTCGGGAATCTTATCGACAATATCGATCATGTAATTAATGGATATGTCACTGGTTTCGTTCTCAATTATTAGTCTCTCTAAAAATTTGAGGATAAACTTCAAATCCTGGGGGTTAATTATGATCACGTAGGCCTTTGTTTTTGACTTGTTTTTGAAGATCTTGATCAATTTCAAGTTATTCAAGTAAAACAAGAATGATAGCAAATATTGCTTATTGTAGGTTTCGATGCGATAATCAACACTCTCGCTTTGAAAATTTCTCACGTTGTCTTTCTGGATGATCCTTAACAAGGATTTTGTTGTCGGATAGTCCTTCAGCATCAAAGAATCATTGATCAATTGTTGTTCCGTAATTTGATTTGTGAAGTTTTCGTAGAATTTGCCGATTGAATAATTGAGGTTATCCAAACAAATCATAAATGACTTGATAAACGGCTGAATGATTGTCGAGAGCACCTGATGATAATATTCATCCAAAACCTCAAAATTTTCCGAAATAACGCCGCTGACCTGAAACAGTCTCAATATGTTGGAGAGATTGTTGCCAGGGTTGTAGTTATAGTCAAACAAAAATTCATTCTTCAAAAAGCCAGTGAATATGTAGTATAACTTGTTGATCTGATTCAAATTCAGCGTTTTCAACAAAATGAAGGACGCCAAACATTTGTGAATGATCAAGTGAATTGTAAGGTTTTTGTAGTATAGCAACTCGAATGAATTCTCAATCCTGACCATTTCGGTGGTTGGATTGACTCTCGTGAATTTGAAAAAATTGATGATTTGGTCCTTCACCAACTGAGACTTGTCTGTGTCGGACAACACCTTGATGTCGCTCAATATCCGTTTGTTGGACTCGCTAAGTTCTTCTTCCAAGAAAACGTCAATGAGGAAATTCATCATCGGTAGAAGTTTGCTTACATGGAACTCTCTCTGTCCATGAAGGTAGTAGTAAGTTTGAATGGTTGTGCCGACTACGGCACTTTGTGGAAGATACGAGGCATTGTTAATTGCATGAAGAACTTTGAATCCAAGCTTTTTCAAATTCACGTCTTCTTCCGAGACTGGGCTGTCATCCTCAGCACCGACAAGATTTGACTTATCCTCGACGTAAGATGATAAAGTAAATCTATCAGCTAAGCGAACAAAGATCTTACCATGGAGCGTTCGATTGTAATTGTCGATAAATCCATCCTCCAGGCATTTGAGATTCTTGTCCTCACGATCGACTCCATACATTAGATTGGAAACGCCATTGGAAAGAATATTGACAAAGCTTTCTTGTTTCTTGTCCTTTCCTATGAGCTCGTCGAGGTAACCTTCTGCTTCATAAATCCGCTCGTAAGTTATGGAGACGGGTTGCATCAATAAATCAAAATTTTCGTTGCCTTCTCTTTTACGTTGCTTCAAGTATATTGAAGCCAATGTTTTCAAAATACCGTATTTTGGAAGGAGAAGTTTTCCATCTCTCGAGCGAGTGCCCTCAATGAACACTTCAAAATGGATCTTGTTGAGAAATACGAATTCGACGTAGTTCGTTAGATTCCTTTCCGTGTACAACTCATTGTTGAAAGAGCGTTTGATAAAAATACCACCGAGTCCTTTCAAAATTCTCCCAAAAACTGCGACATTGAGATTATCTCCAGCAATAACTGTTGGAATCGATAACAGGAATCGGATGAAAATTAAATGCATGATGACGTAGTCCAAATGTGACTGATGATTAGGTAGTAACACAATAGACATTGGATTGGCAACATAAGCTTTCACTAAGGAGCTCATTTGTTCCCTATTAACCCAAACTCCTCTCGGAAACATTTTTGAGAGCGTCTTCATGACGGTCACGTAACAAACTCGCAAGCAATTAAGGGACATAAAGCTCGGAAGATTTTTGGCGTTCTCTTCGCTGTAAAAATTGATCATAAATTGCTTCACTTCCTGAAATCTTTTCGGGAAATCTTTGGCTTTGATCAAATTCATACGCAATTCTGAATCAACGAGATTGTACACTATCTCATCTAGTTTCTCATCCGTCTTTTCCAATCTAGACTTCATGTAAGCTTCGGAAGCGTGCTTGAAGCTAGGTGACAATTTGTTGACTGAATACTTGTACTCATTGAGTGTGTAAATGTCATTGAATTTCACCCCCGACACATATTCGATGAAGTTACCCAAAAGACTCAAACTCGTGGATACCTTCTCATTGGGCTCCAAGTCTATGTAGGTATCCTTGTCTATGGGCAAGGGGAATGTGAGGCTTACGCTGGGATTTGTGCTGGCGTCCTCGAGTACATTAACATCGAAATCTGCATTGGCTATACGATTGTTCATCTTCGTGTATGGCTACAATTGCAATCAGATGTGTAGACGTTATATAGGTTGCGCAACTGCACCCAACAATCCGCACCCCACATCATCTTCACTTCTCTCGAACCTATTTTCCTAATCAGGGCATTCCCAGTATTTCAAAGTGTCCTTTTGTGGGACGTCTTATTGAGTCCAACCGCCCTTTTGTGAGCGTCTTATCAGCGTGGCATCCTATATTAGAAAGTTGGACGTCGAAAATCTTTCAAGTGCCCTCTACAAAATTCACATGATTCACGCGATCACATGGCATGATGCTTGTTGGGTAACTTCCAAACAAGATCTACGTAGGAGGCTGGCCTTCAAACTCTTTAAATTTGCACGTACTTGCCTGACTCAAGAACCCGTTCTGCACCACACTTTGCCACTTTTGACCTGAAAGTCGCAGAGTTTTGTCTCTAGCCACCAATTAATGCAACCAGCGATCATGATACCAAATGAATCACTAATCCCCACACAACCCATTGAAAATTCTCTATGTTGCATGGGAACCTGTTCGCTGACAGACATGAAAGTGTTGACGTACAGTAAACCCCCTAGGAGACCCTCATAGAACATGAGAACGAATAGAATCTCAATCCTGGAGAAAGGTATTCCGAACAATGACTGAGTAATCGTGATGATTACGTTTATTGCCTGCAATAAACTTAGCGCATAGAGATTTTCGAATCGGAAACCACAAGTGACTGAGGATCTCAGTATGAATACACCGAATTGATAAAGAAATCCATACACCACATACGTGTCGCGGTATGTACGTATGAGCCACCCAGGGACCTCCGATAATGGAAATAGAAGCGTAGGCGAGATTCCTTGGTTTATGACGTACTCTGATACATAAACCGTGCAAAGAGGGACCATATAGGGCCTGAATAAGGGACGGACCTTCATCAACGTTTCACTAATGTTGGCGCAAATAGACTGACTCAATCCTGCGCTCAGGCTCTTCGAGGCCATCATGGATGTCACTCTAATCTCGTCTGCTTGAAATGCCAAATCGTCCTCGTCCAAGTCATCATTGATGTCGTGGTACTTCGGCTCCGCTGATGCCGGCGGCAAGATGAAGTAAAAGGCACCCAAAAAGCCAAATGGTGCAACTGCAAAACTTAGTAACGCCTTCCAAGTTTCAACACCCACAATGTTGGTGAGAAGCATGAATAAAAAACTTCCGAAGATTCCCGCGGCACCGGTTCCAGTAGAGAAGCCGCCAATGGCCTGTTTCTCGAAATGGTAATGAGTTAGCTGTAAGAAGGAGACCTCGCCCAATCCCGATGACAACGATGCTAACGCGATACCCAACACTTTCAATAGAGTTGAACTCTGATCGGTCAAGCTCACTATATTCATTCCTGAGAAAGACAAGATGACGAGAATCCAGATTCTTAGGCTGTAGGGTATTCTATGTATGAAAAATGGCGCAGCAGCCTTGATGGTAAGCGAGGGCACAATATCGGCGAGTAGCACGATCGCTTTGGGAGTTGACGCTCCAACTAGATCGACAGCTGCTGACAAGATAACGACATACAAAACATTGTTAAGAAGGCCGAATGAGCAGAAGGCCATGAACACTCTATGGGTATCCCGAAACATTATGGTCATATCGGGCTTCTCTTCAATCCAGGAAGATCCGTCAAGTGCGTGCAGACCCTCACAATTATTTCCACTAATCCGCATGCATATTGAAGTCCTGACAACAGCAAACTGTAAAATCACGTGACTTTCGGAGTTTTGCTTCTCCGGCAGCTTCTTACACTCGACATAGAATCAATATATGAATAAGCTAAAAAACATGAGCAGAAAAAAGATGAAGAGGGAGATGTTTTAGTGAATTTTGTTATGCGAATGTGTGTTTTGAATTTCCTCGCAAAGATGTGATGCTGATTTTGATCAGAGCACGCACAAAATTTTCCGGTGACTCACGAGGATGTATAAAGCAGTTGTTCTATTCTCCTGCTAAACGTTCAAATACTATGAGCAAAACACCCATTCCGGAAGATTATGACGATACCCGCATTTTGGGATATGATCCCTTAATTCCTCCCGCATTACTCCAGAATGAAATTCTCGCTTCCAAAAATGCTCTTGACACAGTCATAAAAGGACGTGTCGAGTCCTCGCACATTATCGCTGGTAAAGACGACCGTTGTCTTGTAATTGTTGGTCCGTGTTCCATTCATGACACTGATGCTGCTTTGGACTACGCTTCACGTCTTAAAAAGTTAGCAGATGAATTAAGTAATGATTTAGTGATCATTATGAGAGCTTACTTGGAAAAGCCAAGAACTACTGTTGGATGGAAGGGTCTCATCAATGACCCAAACGTGGACAACACGTTCGACATAAACAAGGGTTTGAGAGTTTCAAGGAAATTGTACGCTGATTTGACAGGAAGTGTTGGCGTGCCGATCGGTTCGGAAATGTTGGACACTATTTCTCCCCAGTACTTTTCCGACTTTTTGAGTTTTGGCGCAATTGGGGCTAGAACAACGGAATCCCAGTTGCACAGAGAATTGGCTTCCGGATTGTCATTCCCCATCGGCTTCAAAAACGGAACTGACGGTAATATTGGTGTTGCATTGGATGCTGTCCAAGCTTCATCTAAGGGTCACCATTTCATGGGTGTTACCAAAAACGGTCTTGCAGCCATCACCACAACCAAGGGAAATGAAAATTGTTTTATCATCTTGCGAGGGGGAAAGAATCTCACGAACTACGATGCCAGCTCCGTTGCAAAAGCGAAAGAGAGCATTGCGAAGAGTTCCAACCCAAACATTAAGTTGATGATCGATTGCTCGCACGACAATTCTCAAAAAGATTACAAAAATCAACCTGTGGTTTTAAATTCGGTGATTGAACAGGTTTCAAAGGGTGAGGATCTGATTATTGGAGTTATGATCGAATCGAACATCAATGAGGGAAAACAGGCCGTACCGCCGGGAAAGGATGGAAAAGCTGCTCTCAAGTACGGTGTATCAATTACTGATAGTTGTGTTTCTTGGGAAAGCACGGTGCAAATGTTGACCAGCTTGGCAGATGCCGTCCAGAAGAGAAGAAAATTAAACTCCTGAAATTTGCTTTTATAGTATCTCGGTTTTATAATCTATCGACTAAAGCTTTTTATCCCACAATTTGTCGGGCACGAGACCACGGATGTCCTCATTAGTAAATGGCTTGTTCGAATTCTCAAGCACGCATAAAAGCGCACGAAGTGGCAAGTTACTGCGAAAGTATTCATGTTGTCTGCTGAATGGGTTGCGCAGTTCACGTTTCTTCCTCAATGGATCTCTCATCCCGTACCAGTCCTCAGTAAACGGATCGCAAGCATGCTTCTTCTCACTTCGTTCAAGATCAATAAAATACTGGGCTCTATCAGCGACACTCAGGGTCTGAGGATTGGGACTGTTTCCAATGTACGCTGTCCTAGACGATGGATATTTGAGTGCGAGCTCCATGTGCTGCTCGATAAACCGCTTGCGCTTGAACTCAAATCCCACAATAGTCACACTCAGCGGATAGTGTCCATAGAGTTCATAAAATCGACAAAACAGAAACAACACATTTTCGAATGAATCTCGAGCGAACTCCTCCAAATGAACACGTTGCTCCAATTCCTTCATTGTTGTGGGCATGATAGCACATCCAAGCTTGAAATAAGATCTGGCTTCCAGCATGGGCTCGCAACACTCTTTCGTTTGGCCGCCAGAAATCACAAGAGCTGCATTTGGGTTTGCCTGAAGAACTTCGATGCTCTTAAATAGGTGCTCCCTGAAGCACATATGGTCTGCTCCATAAATTTGGAAGGGTGCCAAGATCCATTCATCTCTCAGGATTCCCAATGTGTCTCCTGGTACCCATATGGAATGACAGGGTAATATTATGAGATGAGAAATTTGAGTGCTGAGCGCCATCAACTGGACAGGATCTTTCCTATCCATCAAGTTCGAAGAGTCCGAGTATGTAGATAGTCATAGCAACCCGTTAGCGCCTTCCAGTGACAATATGCAGCAACAACGACCGCGACGTGGAATATTTGGTGCGAATGCCCCCAGATATCGAACCTGCCGCTGATATTGTGCTTGTGAGTCAGCTCGTCATGGGTAAATCTTTCTGGAATCCTCATCGCGTAAAGACATGCGCCGCTTATGTAGAATAGCCCTTCCGCGACAAGCCACTTTGCGTTTGACCTTTCTACAGCATCCTGAAACCCGAAGAGGTAAATTGCTGTTGCAACCGGCATAGTACCTGAAAGCCCGAATAAGATAAACATCACGGATCGATATGGCCTATAGGCGGGACTGGAGAATTTGCGATCGAATGTTACTCTCGTGCAAAGCGACCCTAGAATCACGAACAAAACAATAAAAGAGTTTCTCCAGTGAGGTATATCATAAAACACGAAGAGAATAACTGATGTAAGCGAACAGGTAATCATGATAATTATGCCGAAATAATCACATTGATTACCAAATTTGCAAACTGTCCGAGAGTGACATTTGAACAAATGAAATCCAGTAGACAGTATCAAACACGTGGTAGCTGATATACCGAATTGTACAAAATTGAGACGCTCCCAAAGTCCTAAATCATTTTCATAAACTTTCAAGTCATACTTTAAAAAATTGGCAACGACATAAATGACTAAAATTGAGGAAAGTAAGTGCGAATAAATATTTCCGCTTTCATTATGAATATAAGTTAGTGACGACAAGCACTTCCGTAAACTGGAGGTCTCCTTCACGTATCCAGAACGTATATAATGATTGTCTTGTTGCCACTCGTCTAGCTCGTGAAAAAAGTGCAAGCGTTCCCTCTCGAACGGTCTTTCGCGACCCTGGAGGATTGTGTTCACCAAGGGCTGTCGAGGATTTGTAGCTTTAGCTTTTCGAAACAGCATAACTCGATAATTCACGATTTGCTTGGGTGGAGGTGGTAGAAAAGTAGTTTCACCCAACATTCGTCCTTATTCGAGGCATGTGATTCGAAGTCTGTATATTGCGCTCGCCTATCGGAACGATGGCTCGATTTTCTCCACCAATTCTGCAAACATCTCAAGCTTTCGATTTAGATCAAGCAGAATTCCTTCAGTTCGATAATTGATGCGCCGTTCAAATATGTCTCCAGTATAGAATAATTTCCAGGACGAATTCTTGAGAGAAAAAGACCCTCGACAACGTTCAAAATACCATTTGTTCACGGGATTGTCCTTCCTTGACCTCCAAAGTAGTTCCTTGCCATGTGATCTGCAAATTAACTTGAATATAATGTCTGCAAGGCTAGGCAATCCCTGATTTTTGGAAGAAACCGCGAACTTATCTAAGTATGCAACTTTCTCCCCATTGGGTAGAGTCTCCCAGGTTATGATCGCTGCTCCGTCATATTCCCCAACAATAATGATGCTTGCCAATTTATCATTGATACGACGCACATAGGCCTGTGTGTCTAACTCTCTCTGGAAAGAATCCTCCATCAATTCAAACAATTTGTGCTCATCAATAACTTTCGAAGCGACTAACGACTTGAAACTGAGTGGTGTATCACACAAATTCTTATCAGCCACTAGCACCTGATACCCATCCTTCAAAATCGAGGTAGAGAGGTGCGGAGTGCGAGTTTGTCCTAAAGGAAGTGAAGAGGAGATGATAGGACGATCTGTCAAGACGTTGTAGATAATTGGATTGAGCTCATCATCGTTCAAGGACATGATGCTGGGAGTGGTGATGATACCCGTCGTCTCCCTGTCGCCCGAGAGTTTGGTGGCCATATCGAGCACCGTCCTCATCAAATTGAGATTCTCTAAATGCTGATCTCTTGCCTCCGAGTCTAAAAAACCTATGTGAAGCTCTGAGACAATGTCTTCGTACTCTTGCGAAAGGTTGATAAATACATGACTCGATTTGTCACGCTCAATTGACGGGATTCCTCCTAGATCATCAATGATGATTATTTTCTCCAAGCTCAACAAATGAAGGTTGTGCAAAAGCCTGGTGCACATTGCCACGAGACCATCTTTTGATGGAACCAAACTTTGAGTAGCGCTCTCTGTGTCATATACAATTGACTGAACAATTGGGACGATTCCTTGGTATAATGGAATGAGCAATTGCTCTAAGCTTGCCATGGTCGTGTTACCAGCATTCTTTTCGAATAAAGATCCAATGATAGTTGAGCTCACGGACAACTCTTCAGATGACGGGTCAGAAAGAAAGTGCAGAAGTTGATTAGCCTCCTTCGATAAGACCCTCGCGCAACTCTTGAAATCAGAATTTGGATGGGATTTTCGGTGCAAATACAAAACTGGGGATATTCCTAGCTTGATCAATCTCTTGAGAGATTCAGCTGCTCCAGACCAGTTCTGGTTTGACTCATCCGTTGCTTCGAGCTGAATAATTGCAATTCTTAGTGGAATTTTCTCTAGCTTGGTGTCCTCGTCCGGATATATCCCAACAAATGGATTAAGTCCTTGTAAGAAGCGACTCACGAAAAGCTCTCGCTGAGATTGAAGGTTTGATAAAGATTTTATACTATGCGAGCTCCGGCAGAAATACCTATTATCCTCAAATTGCTTCTGATATTTTCGTAGATAGTTTCGTGCCTCGCGCTTTGTTGTTGTGGATTTAAGTATTGACAAAATGAGATCGCGCTTGCTTTTTGTTAATACATCAGCACTGGCCAAATTTGAAACTAATTGGGAGCTTAGATTTTTCAACTTGATCATTGCCAAATCAGCATGGTGGAGAGCCCCAAACATGGAAGAATGGCGAGCACTCAGTCACGTGCTCATTTTAATCTGTCTCTGAATCAGAGGGGTATTCGAACGCATCGCCCTCGGTGTCAGTTACTTGTACGCTCTGGTGAAGAAGGCGTAGTTTTTTCATCACACCGAGAACGAATGGTCTCAATTCGTTGATCTCCATCAAGGATAGCCCATTGAGCTGTATATTGGATTCGTTTAGCTCTCTCAAACCTCGGCGAGCTTTCAGTTGCCGCACCTCCCTTAAATCTTGAATAGTAGTTCTCAATTGATTATGGGAATCGTTCAAATCGTCCGAAGCTCTCATAATGATGATGTTTGAGAGCTCGAGCCAATTCCAGGGTAAACTTGAGAACAGATCAGCAAAGCGCTTCTCCTCCTCAAATTTCTCTTTAAGATAATCGATTGATAGCCAATCCGGAGGTACAATATTGCACTTATCTTGCGATTTTAATATAAGAGCGATCCATAAGGGTACATTGACCCTTCGCATAGCTTTTAAAGAAGTGACTTTAGGCTTGACGGTTAGCGCGTGTTCTACTGACATCTCGATGAAATGATTGAGGCGAATTGCTCAATAAGTGAGTGTGAGTTAAACAGCTGATTCAATACATACCCCTATGAGATCTAAGCGTTTCATGGTATGTCTAGGTAGAATAGTTACCATTTCATTTTCTGACAAAAATTGTATTTCGGATGGTAGCAAACGTTGTTGTAAAGACTTTGGAAGAGTCATGATGAGCAGCCAACAAGTCTCAGAAATACACTCCAGCTTCTGAGGACTGAAAGGAGATAGTGTTAAGGTTGAAAACTTCAATACCTAGCGCATATGTCGGGGCCTTATGGGCAGGCACGCGATCTTACATATTTTTCGAACCAATGCGCGTACTCATCAAAGATTAATTCTTTGAAGGGTTGATCATCGGATGCAAGGCTGTTATTCGGCAGATGAGTAGCAACTTCTCCAAAACATAATTGAAGTGATCTCACGAAAGCTTCCCCCTCCGAATTGAAATATTCGGTTTCCACCACTTCTGGATCCATCTCCTCGATCAGCAAAACGTGACGGCCATGATCGAGGCTGGATGGCCTCAGCATTAAGTGAGGGACTAGAACAACGTCTCTGAATGCGGTGAAAAGTGCGCTTTCAATTTGATAGCCCGGGTAGCTGTGATTTATCCCTCTGTAGTCCTTGTCACTTTCCAAGGCATCTTGCAACTTTTCGAAGATGCTCAACAAGAAAAATCTCATATTCACATTGAAGTGGCGCCATATTTGTTCAACCCGCTTCCAGTTGCTTATGTAATTCCTTGAGCTGATCGCGGACTCCTTCAACTGTCTCGCTGAGTGCAAATGTTCTACTCCGAGGCTTGGGGAGTTAGAGTTGTAAGCACTATTCAGATCTTCAAGTACCGAGGCGAAGCACCTTTCAAAGAAGTGAAGTATATTGCGGCCATGCTCTTTCTGTCTAAGATCCACGAACTCATCTTTAGCATTGTCCTTGCTGTGCGGATCGTTCGATAACCCTAATGATCTTCGATCATCCTCTCCTGTGGACTCTCTTCGCTCAGGGTCATGTGATTGATAGGAAGCGTGGGGTGTGTTATGAATGGTTTCGTTCACATAATTGCTTGCCTGCTCCAATGTGACAGATAGTCTTGGTTGTGCAACTTCCCCAAACGAGGGCTTTCGAAATGTGATTTCACATAAAGGTGAAATCAACTCGAAGAGCCTGTCAAACATCTTATTCATTTTTTGATTAGCTCGAGCAGTAGGTGAAGCTGCATTAAACTGTTCCTCTGAATCGGATGCGGCCATCTCCGACTTGTGTGATTTTGCTGAAATGAAGTGATCTGCAGAGGTCATGTACATCCTATGGAAATCCTGGAAAGTCAAATTCTCAGCGGTGTCGTTCTCATCCTTGGCCATGAAATCCGGATCTGTGAAATTGAAAATGACGGCTGTGTTTACGTCCGAGATGTAAGAATTCGAGCTTTGAGACGAAAGTCCAACAGCAGCTCTTTGCTTTGGATATAAATGACGGGCTACAGCCTCCTCAATTCCGCCCTGCTGGCACTCGCTCCTTGTGGAATTGTGTTGTCTGTGAAATAGGCCACGAGTAATGGGCGATGGCACAATCTTCTTATTCCCGAAATCTTCGGATGAAGCGGAGCTTAATAACTTCTTGGGAAGTTTCAATGTATGATGACCAGATGTCTGGATTGTCAAATCAGGTCTGGCAGCTTTATTGCCGAATTTGCGTTTCGCCCTCAGCATCCTCAGCATTTTGAATAAAGTTGATGTCTTAAGAGTTATGTTGGAAGGCTCATCTTCGATGGACCTTATTGAATGGTTTTCTGAATTGACAGGCATGCTGAATTCATCTTCCGAATTCATGTGAGACTTATTTCTCGTAAATAACTTACTTAAACTATTTGGTTTGATTGTACCCGCTGTTGTTACACTCAGGTTCAGTGAGGAGCATGTAGTTTGGCTTTTCAATGTATTGAATCCGACGCTCGAAATCTGAGTAGGGAGTCTTTGGATTTGGATTGTAGACAGAGATGACTCATTGGAATGTAGATAAAGCAGCTTTCTATCCTCTGGTGATGACATGGGAGGGTGCCAATTGTTCGCAGTTGCGCACTCGCGGGGTGTTAATATTACGTCAGGTAAAGCGATCTAATGAAACGAGCGCACGTTCAGATGACGCTCAAAAAGAGACTCTTTGCCTCTGACAAACTTTGACGAAGTTTTGCGGGGCTTTTGGTGACTAATGAGAGGGAGCTAGATTATGATTTTACAAGCAGTCTAGTTGTTCGGATAGAGTGAAAGTCTATCAGCGTTGGCCGTCTATTGAAACAAGTCTATCATCATCTGGAACTAAATGTTTTTGGATCCTTGCTCATGGTCATGACGTCTTTATTTTCAAGCTCTACCTGATATTTTGGTCACCTCGAGTTGAGCGCCACTAGAAGAAACATTGGGCATGCAAAATTAATTATTGCAATCCCAGGAGAAGCTTGCTTGGATTTTCATCGTAAAAGGTTTGGATTCGCACTCATTCAGCGATACTCGATCACCTGTGCTTTCAAATGAAATTTTATTGCCGAATGCGGACGAATGTAAACAAACACAGACTTTAAGAGGACGCACTCTCGGAGACTCTCATAACAATTCACCAAGTCCATAAATCATTTCAAAAAGGATGGTGAGCCCTTTTGATGAGGATGATCCCTTCAGAGATCCAGAAGAGATTTCATTCCCTAATGCCGCCTTCACGAGTGATCGAACCTCACCTCGAAGACTTTACAGACTACACAACCATGATGACCAACTGGACAATGAGTCCACTTTTGCCGGTATCCCGGCATCAATACAAGAATCACCTCAAGCAAGAGTATCACCTAACATCTTTTCTAGAAGCTCGCATCATGTTGGGCAAACTCGGACCAACCTTTCCTCTGAGGATACCCCAGCTCTCGTGTATCAAGCATCGGAAACTGTGAGAGGAATGTATACTGCTCAGGAAAGTCCAAAGCGGCAAAAAGAGAGGGCTGTCACCATGGCCAAATCCACAATTGAAGAGTCTGAAATGGCGAGATCTCAAAGCTCGGGCTTGAGCGAACGTCTTTTAGACCCACCTCAACCAATCTTCTCCCCGGAAACCTTCGCGCGAGCGAACACCGAAGCTCCTCACAAAGTCTGTATTGATGCAAATGATGAACATACTCTCCATTCATCAAGGAGCGACTACGGATATGAAGCATATCAAAAGGAGTACGACGACAATGAGAGTCTTTCTGAAACTAAAACGGCCTACTCCTCCAGCTCATACACGAGCTCTCAGAGTACAAGCGATTACTTCGGGGCATCAATTGACAGAAATGTTATGAAGAATATCGAGGGAAATTATGTTCCGAATCGAGAGAAGATCTTGACTAAAAGAAAAGTTCGGCTCGTAGGGGGGGAAACAGGCAATCTCGTTCTCGAAAATCGTATACCCGAGGAGCTCAAGAAAGTACTTACCAGAACCAACTCGCCATTTGGAGAGTTTACCAGTATGACTTATACTGCTTGCACTTCTGAGCCCGATGACTTTGTAAGAGAAGGTTTTTCTTTGAGAGCGGCCAAGTATGGGAGAGAAACTGAACTCGTTGTTTGTGTCACAATGTACAATGAAGATGAACAGTCATTCGCTCGCACGATGCATGCAATTATGAAGAATGTTGCACATTTATGCTCTCGGACCAAGTCATCGGTTTGGGGTAAGGATGCTTGGAAAAAAATACAAGTGATTATCGTGGCAGATGGCAGGAATAAGATCAACGAGAATGTACTTCAATTGCTAACAGCAACCGGTTGCTATCAAGAAAATTTGGCTCGCCCATATGTGAACAATCGAAAGGTGAATGCTCATCTCTTTGAGTATACCACGCAAATTTCTGTCGACGAAAATTTGAAGTTCAAGGGTGACGAAAAAAGCTTGACGCCAGTCCAAGTTCTATTTTGTTTGAAGGAAAGGAACCAGAAAAAGATCAATTCTCACAGATGGTTGTTCAATGCATTCTGCCCAATCTTAAATCCCAATGTCATTGTCATGCTCGATGTCGGCACTAAACCTGATAATCATGCAATCTATAATTTGTGGAAGGCCTTCGACAGAGATTCAAATGTTGCAGGAGCAGCCGGGGAGATTACTGCAATGAAAGGTAAGGGATGGATCAATCTAACAAACCCCCTTGTTGCATCGCAAAACTTTGAGTACAAGCTATCTAACATTCTTGACAAACCGTTGGAATCCGTTTTTGGATGCATTTCCGTCTTACCTGGAGCTTTATCAGCTTACAGGTATATAGCTCTCACAAATCATGCGGATGGAACTGGCCCTCTCGCGTCTTACTTTAAAGGCGAAGACTTATTAACGTCACAACTAAAAAAAAATAGCAAGTCCAATTTCTTCGAGGCAAATATGTATCTCGCTGAAGACAGAATATTGTGCTGGGAATTGGTGGCAAAGAAGGGCGAAAGCTGGGTTTTAAAGTTTGTCAAGCTGGCAACCGGCGAGACTGATGTTCCGGAGTCAATTCCGGAATTTTTGTCGCAAAGAAGGAGATGGATTAATGGAGCGTTTTTCGCTGCTTTATACTCGATGTGTCATTTTAAACAAATATGGCGCACAGACCACTCAGCTGGGAGAAAATTTTGGTTCTGTGTGGAATTTGCTTATCAATTTGTGACACTCTTGTTCTCGTTCTTCTCATTGAGCAACTTCTATTTGACATTCTACTTCCTTACTGGCTCTCTCGTGGACACTAAAGGTCTAGGTGGAGGGGGCTTTTGGATTTTCACTATCTTCAATTACCTTTGCATTTGTGTTCTCACCTCGCTTTTTGTTGCATCCATTGGAAATAGGCCACAAGCGTCCAAGAACATATTTAAAGGACAGATGATTTTGCTCAGTGTGTGCGCCTTGTATGCCATGATTGTGGGAATTTATTTTGTGTGTGTGACAATCGAAGAGTTTGAAAAGGGTTACACATCAAATTATGTTTTCGTGAGCATTGTGGTCTCTATATTATCGACATATGGTCTTTACACTTTGATGTCCATCTTATACTTGGATCCGTGGCACATGATCACCTGCTCGTTGCAATACTTTCTCATGATCCCTTCTTATACTTGCACACTTCAGATTTTTGCGTTCTGCAACACTCATGACGTTTCGTGGGGAACGAAGGGCGACAATAATCCAAGAGAAGACAGATCCAATCAATACATCATCGAGAAGAATGATGAAGGCGAATTTGAGGCTGTGATTTTTGATTACAACATCGATGAAGTCTACCTCGAAACATTGTACAACATCAGAGCACAACGTTCGAGTAAAAAAGTGAAGGGCTCGTGCGAGAGTTCCTCTGTGGTGGAAGGTGAGGACTATGCCAAAGACGTGAGAACCAAAGTTGTACTTATGTGGCTTCTTTGCAACCTCTTTTTTATCATGACTATGTTGCAAGTTTATGATGTGGGCGAAACCAGTCGCAACTACTACTTGGTAGCTATTTTATGGCTAGTCGCCGTGCTTGCACTATTCCGAGCGATAGGGTCCTCAGCATACCTTATCCAAATTGTTGCACGCCGCATCGTCGAGTTCAACAGTAAGTGGAGGCATAAAAGAGAAGGATATGCCATCACTCGCACGAATGCACTCAATTAATTCATCATATATGTGAATAACATTCGATATTATAATAATGGCTTCATGTAGCTAATTGATGTATGCACTACCATTGAATCAAAAAAAAATGTCGGAGCGCACTCAACTATGGCTAAGCAAAATGGTATCCTTGAAGAGATCTCGAAGGTCCGTCTCTCCAGAGGGTAATGGGAAAGCCAAAAGATTGAAGTCCACTTCTTCATCAGTTCTTCACGCATATTCCAGGCTTCAAGACATCAATGAGTTTCCTTCTGGTAGGTCACAGCCAATGAGTATTTTTGTGTGGGGAACTGGCTCCATGTGTGAGTTGGGTTTGGGCCCAGCAGCGGCCACTAAGGAAGTGAAAAGACCGCGTCTCAACCCGTATCTTACAAGAGAAAGGCTTGATGGGGCTGCGATAGTTGATTTTGCTGTGGGTGGAATGCATGTGCTTGCTTTGGACGACAGAAATAGGCTCTGGTCTTGGGGAACAAATGATAGTTTAGTGTTAGGAAGGGACACTTCCAAGGTCAAGGAGGTCTTGAAGAGTATCGAGGCATCAGAGTCCGAAGATGATGATGAAGACGGCGACTTGAATGAGTCCGAGTCCACACCCGGGCTCGTGGAGAATCTACCAACAGGATCTGCGAGAATTGTTCAGCTAGTCGCAACTGATAACTTGAGTGCCATTCTTCTCAGCGATGGAAGCATCTTTGCATGGGGAACCTTCCGATGTAATGAAGGCCTTCTTGGATTCTCTAAAGATTGCGAAATCCAGGCTAGACCCGTGAAAGTCAAATTGGAAAATGTGGTACAAATTGTTGGCGGAAAAGACCATATATTGGCTCTCGATAAGAAAGGCATCGTTTATGCGTGGGGAAATGGGCAGCATTTTCAATTGGGGCGCAAAATTTTGGAGAGACATCGCTTGAGCGCCTTAGAGCCTCATGCATTTGGACTTTACAACATCAAGTATATCGCAAGTGGAGATTTTCATTGTTTCGCTATCGATACAGAAAATCGGGTTTTCAGCTGGGGCCTCAATCAATTCGGCCAATGTGGCGTCACTGACGAAAATGGAGACCTCGAAGATGGATCCTTAATTTCACAACCAACTGAGGTGCCTGAGTTGACTCAATTACATCTCAAGACCATAGCTGCAGGAGAACATCATACCCTCGCCCTTACGCATAGTGGTGATGTGTTTGCATGGGGAAGGTATGATATGAAGGAAGTTGGCATTAGTCGGGCTGACCTCCCTTCTTGGACTTTCTATGACGCTCACGGACAACCTAGATCAGTCCCCAAGCCTTTCAAGCTCAAAATCAGTACTGACAGTAATTTGAAATTCAAGGCGGTTGCAGTGGGCTCGCATCACTCATTCGCTGTCACAAAAGATGGTGTTGTTTACGCGTGGGGATTCGGCGATACGTATGCTCCGGGCCTCGGCCCACTTGATGGAGATGTCGAAGTTCCCACAAGAATCTACAATACGGCGACCAAAAACATGAACATCCAAATGATTGCTGGAGGTGGCCAATTCTCGGTGAGTGGTGGTACTGAGATCACCAACATGGACGAAGCGGAGAGAAGACTTGAAAGATATGAGGACATTGATTGCTAAAAATTATCTTTCTTTGTTATATAGCGTAAAAATAGCGCGAATTCAAATCCGCTCTGTGTCAATGCTCTCTCTTGAGGATTAGTAGCCTCTATCATAAGCGCAGTTTGATTTCCGCACTTGAGCATCTGAGAACTTTCGAGCTAGCGACCTCCACGGAACGCTTTATGGCATGCTTACGCCTCTATTTTGGGTTAATTCATCGCTTTTCTCAATTTATAAATCACGAGCCTATGGCCGAAATAATCCATAATTATCTATAACTCCCGTGATATTTACACACTTGCACTTATGTCAAAGCTAATACTTCGCTCCTCCCTACTTTAGTCTAGCAAGATTGAGAGCATTGAATTACATCACCCTTTAAATGACAATACCGGCATCAACATACGCCCTTCACACGTATTACAACTCCCATCTCGTTTTCTAAGAGAATGTGCTCGTTCATCCTTTTTTATTCCACTCCTTTTAATATTAGCGATCTTTGGGTTGGGAGCCGTCGCTCTATTTGTCTGGTGTGCAAAAATGGGCACTGGGGTGAAGCAGCCTACCAGAAGGGCACCAGTCAAATCGACATGTACTACCCTCCTCACTTCATTCTCTCTACAGCGATCTAGTCGTGGTTGTGAACTAATATCGATTTAGGATGGACGTAATTTCGCCGGTCGTCTCTCACCTTTCTCCAAATTCTCAAGAACATATTCGCACCTTCTTGATAGGTGCTACATTTACCATGGCGTTTCGAAATGGGCAATCTGACCACTGCCAGTTCTACCAGAGGCGTCCTGTCCTTCCAGGACAGCGAGCACCCCTCTGCATCCCTTTCCGCTTACAGTTGACGGCTGAGACCCGTGAGCTCCCTTCAAAAATTTTTGGCGGTGCAAAACAGAATTATGTGTTTTGCGGCTTTTTTATCAGTTCCTACAAAATTGGATACTTGCGAGCAGAAGCGACTGCGAAAATAAAAAGCAAAATGTGGCATGTCGTTTCTTTCTCAAGAGGTTAGGACAAAGTGGCAATACCGAGTCGGACTTGCAAAATTGTGCTCCATTCGGTGTGAAATGAACTTCTGGTGGGGTGGAAAGTGGTCGTTTTTCAGAGTCTGGAGTGTTCCTCTGTGAAATTCCGTACGACAAATATTTTTGTCTCCTAGAGCTCGCCCGTCTAGGCCGGTTCGGAACGTCCTAATGTCATGGGCTACGCCCCTCCCCGTTTTCTCTCTAGCTTGTTGTCAGTGCACAAACATAATGTTTCACAGCCTATATTCTGACAGCGCATGCATGTATGTGCGCCTAGCTACCGTTGTTCAGGGGCAGAGGACTAGCGTAATCCTCTGTTCGTAATCCGAGACACAGTGAGACCATCAATCCCCACAAAAGCATGAATATGGGGGTGTATTATACACGATGCGATCAGCTGTAGTTCGAGAAAATTGTCTTCATCTGCATGTTTTAATCGACATGTTGTGGGATCGCTCACGAGATGAACCTGTTGCTCTCGTTGAGCAAACCGAGCGTCGCCATTATGAATGATAAAGTGTTTTCGTGGTCATCATTCATGTCTCTCTGTTCAGGTTCGGCAATGAGAGCAGATCCAAATCGCGATATTGCAGCCGGGCGCGCTCAGAATTTTTGTCGATGGTTGTGAACTCTTTTGCCGACTCGGTCACTTCAATTAAACGAGTGTAAACTAACATTAAGCTAAATTCGTACTTTCCATACTAGATAGGTGAATATCCCGTTTGACTCAGCAATCTATAATGTGACTTGATAGAGATATATTTGGGTAATGAAAACGCTGTATTTTTTTCGCTCATCCCGGAACGTACTATGTGATTTGAGAACAGTGAAGTTTTCAAAATACTGACCTCAAGGAAGCTTTGCTGAATGAATTGCCCCCGCCGTCAATTGTACTCATTTACAGGTATCGTGGTGATGGAGATCCTTCGGGATTCATTCCACAGGTAAATTGGCTACAAATATCCCTCCAGCGGCTGTAGTCACCAAAGTACTCTCCAG
The DNA here is from genome assembly GCA_030566815.1 of Sungouiella suratensis. Lineage (NCBI taxonomy): Eukaryota > Fungi > Ascomycota > Pichiomycetes > Serinales > Metschnikowiaceae > Sungouiella > Sungouiella suratensis. The sequence goes on along the minus strand of JAKUAV010000007.1, from coordinate 163,715 downwards.
AGCGAGTAAAGGTCAAGCACCATGCAAGCAAACAATGTGTAAATCTAAATGTCCATTGATCAGCGTAAACCAAAGCATCAATACTGTATAATTTGTACGGAAGTATATTTTCTGAGTCGACACCCCATATCAGCGGGCTCCCGGGCAGTGTTGCTGGCTAGCTCTCCATATGGTTAAATCGGTGGCTGCAATCTTATTGGGAATTGGTAGCTAACTAATTTAAATTCTCGAAAATGTATCGATAAATTTTACCTTCCCTCTACTGATCAGAGAGCCGAACATTTAAGATTACCTGAGTGAATCTGAGTGCGACCCTCATCTCAATCAATTCAGTATCCTCTCCCCTACTCTGGAAACTGATTGAACGTCTAGAACATCCCGCGTGCGTGAAGATTGAAATAAAGTCGGTAGTGGGGTTTGTAAATGGTCATTGCATGTTGGCAGCCTTAGATAGGAACTTTCGACACTAACGCGGCTATTCAGTTGTACCTTACACTCTCATTATACCCTTCTGGAATAACGAGCTTACTCGATTGTGCAGCAAGTCACGATGGAAGACCATCAAGTCTCATTAGAAAGATTTTTTAGCTTTGAGCTCAATATTCCCAGGCTCAAATAACGCGCTCGTTGATTCGTAGGTGTGTCGCTATTGGCACTGTCACCTGTCCTTGATTCTGAAAAAGCGGGATTGTGGAGCTGAGCTTTGACCAATCTATATTAGCCATTGCGACTTCACTTAGAACGAGTTGCTGATGTCTTTAACATAGAGGACTCACAAGAATCATCAATGGGGGTATAATGGTGGGGTTAAGACCTACAAGAAAGGGGCCTATACTGTTTCAACTTGCCAATTCAACATTGCCTGAGATTAGTCTTCAAACTGCCTGAGCGACAAAGCAGTGCGGACGAAGATACGAGATCACACAGTGTGTCAGATGGCGGCAGAGGTTTGCAAGGTACTTTGACCAAAAGCACAAGGTATATGCGTTTGTTGATCTATAATCAAAATTCAACCCTAATAAAAAGGATGGAAGAAAAAAGGTCATGCCTCAAATTCTTTTGCGCGATCGTAGCTGCTTATGAACGTCAATTGAAGAGTGAAATTGAGGGTCGAAAATCATTGCAATTTCCTCTGAAGCTAATATCTATGTAATCGCAGCTGATATGGAAATTTTAAAGCGAAGGATGCTTTTGACATTCACAGAGTTAGTCAATCATGTCACCCAGGTCAACGTTGTATTAAGTAATGTAAGCCCTTGTGTTAGACGCAGAACTTTGACTCCCACATGCGTTCCAATTTTGAGAAGCTGTGATTGATCTCTTTTCATTCAAGTCTTAGCGGATAGAATGGCTTTGGCGCTTGCGTATACGTCTGTGGTAGTTGCGGGATTGTCAATGAGTTTCTGTCCCAGTGTTGCCTATTCTAGGCTGAACTAGGAATTAGTCTCGCATTACTGTGGGTTCTACCGTTTGCTACCAAAATCTGAGGTGGATGAAAATCCATACTGAGGACGCGAGATGAACCAAACATGGATGTGAGGTTCTCAGGACAGGCTTAATTATACAGTTTTTAGATACCCGATACCCCGGGACACAATTGACTTGAAAACATCATTTTCTCTGGATTAGAAATATGTCAACGGAGTAACTTTCACAAAAATCAATGTAAGTGCAACATAATGAAAGCGCGTATGTTGCTTTTTGATTCATGGCTCCTTTGTAATAGAGCTTTCAAGATTGGTCGCTCATGAGTCATAGTGAAAAGAAACGTCATCCGTAAGACTATGTTCAGAGAAATTTGAACGTCCTTAATTTTTCGATACCAATTCGAGTTGGGAGTTCAAATTTGAATTGCAATAATATACAATATGAGGTGATCAGTCAAAGGAAGCGATGAAGTGGTCTTTAGGACATATGCGTTCAGGTGAGACGCGAAGACTCAAATTACTTCCAGCAATTGGCTGCCGTAGAAAATACTTACTTCCTGCGGATGCATACTAATTGTTTCAGGAATGAATCTTTGAAGCTTTGAGATTGAGCAAAGTAAATATTAATTCTCTAAGATAAGGCACATTTGGAAGGAGGATTATTTCCCCAAAAAAGATTGTGCTAGGATTACAAGTAGTGGAGAAAAGGGTTTTGGCAGTGTCAATTTACAATCCAGCTTACTCACTAGCGTTTTAGTGCGCCTTAACTCTGTTTTCTGTGCGGGCTCACCACTGACAGGTGAATTTTACCTAGCTATCTAATTCGGGCCTCCAGCTGGTCAATAACCTGGATGGGGATCGGGAGGCGTCGGTACACAGAGCTTCCCCCAGATTAAATAGCTAGTTTTTTCATGGCCCCTGGGTCAGTGTCTAGTAATACATGTGTTTTTAAAATAAAACGTAGCTTCAGAAAAAAGATATCATGTTTTGTTTCAACATATGCAGGATTGATTGAATAACCTCGATTTGCGGAAGGTCGTTCAGAAGTTGTTGTGGAGGAATGGTAGCCGCAAGATGGTGTCTTGTAACATTGCTATTACAGACTCTCGGATATTTAATCTTCTTGAAGGGATTTTTTCCTCCGAAAATTGTATTACCCGATGTTGCGAGCTTCAGTGATGATTTCTCTCCATTCCACAATGCTGGTGAATCACATTTCGATCGACTAGTTATCATGGTCGTTGACGCTATGAGATCAGATTTCATGTACTCATCCGACAATTCCAAAATGAGTTATCTCCATTCTCTTGTCCGCCGTGGAATCGCTATCCCATACACTGCTCACTCTGATCCGCCGACTGTCACCTTACCAAGATTGAAAGCCATCACCACGGGCGGGACGCCTAGCTTCATAGATGCGATTTTGAATGTTGCAGATGAGAACGATCAGTCGCAGAGTCTTGCAAAAAGTGATTCATGGCTTCGACAATTGAAGTTCAATGGCAGAAAAAAAACATTCCACTTCTTCGGAGATGACACATGGCTCAAACTCTATCCACCGGATTTGTATTTCGAGAAATTTGATGGAACTAGCTCATTTTTCGTGAGCGATTTCACGGAGGTGGACAATAATGTGACTAGACACTTGAAGAATGAGCTCAAGAGCGATGAGTGGGACGTTTTGATTCTACACTATCTTGGTATGGATCATATTGGTCACAAGGGTGGCCCGCATTCACCATTCATGCCCCCTAAGCAAGCTGAGATGGATGATGTAGTGAGAACAATCTTTGAGCTGACAATTGAAAATTCCCCATCTACCTTGATGATTTTAATGGGTGATCACGGTATGAACGAGGTCGGTAACCATGGTGGCTCTAGCAAAGGAGAGACGAGCCCAGGAATGGTTCTCATTTCTAAGAAATTGGCGGACACGAACCTAGGTTCAGCTTGTCCCGTCGAATCTAGACCGAACTTCGATTATTTTAATTCAATTTCGCAGATTGATATTGTTCCCACACTCGCTGCGCTCTTCAACTTCCCAATTCCGAAAAATAATTTAGGCGTCATTATGCCGGAGGTTCTCAAGCTATGGGATTCAGAGCTCGCAAAGAAAAAGGTACTTCTCGAAAATTGCAAACAATTTTTGGCACTTCTTCGTGAAAGTTATGGGCATAATGAGGCAAAATTCGCAGAGATTATGCATGAATTTCTCGGACTAGAAAGTCCAGAGTCTGGTGTGCAAGAATTGTTTCAGTTCCTCAAGAAATACCAGTCAACCCTATCCGCCTCAGCCACGAAATATTCCTATCCAAGCTTGGCGATTGGCTTCACATTTATTGTGATCTCGTTCGTTTGCTCATTGCTCATCTTGGAAGCATTTTTTCGTCGGGAATCGAGTAAAAAGTACCAGCACATAGCATGGCTTATTGCTCCAGGCACCCTTTTCGCGCTCCACTATCATGGTTCATCTCTTATAGAAGAGGAACATCAACTATGGTGGTTGGCCATGGTTTTCTTGCTTGCATGGCTCACATTTCATCAATCGCTTTCTGGCCTTTGCAATTTGACAATTGTGATGCTTTGTCTTCGACTTATCAAAGGATGGAATGACTCGGGTCAAAAGGTTTCATCTTCCTTTACTATCGCGAAGTTCGTGCTTGAGTCAGGCACCGCTCTCTGGGTTTTAGTAGCGGTGTCGTATGTGGTCATATCAATGTTGTTAGTGAGGACAGCGATAAGACTCGTGCACGTATCTTCTCTGCATCACTCCAAAGCAGGCAAGATAGCGAAACTCATTTGCTGCATTTGTTTTGCTGTGATGATCGGTATTTTAGCCTCTTTCTCTGCAACCTTCAAAGCGAGTCAAACTCATTTGGATGGGCAAAACTACCCATTCTGGATAGGAAGCTTCAGCGCGCAATTCTGTGCCCTGATAGGAGTATGCGGACCAAGTCAAACGTGGCTTTCTCAAGAATGCAACATCCACCTTTCAAGAGTGTTCACAGGAGGGCTAGTAGGGTTGATCTTTCTCAGAATATTGGTCGGAGGTAAATCAAGTTCGAAGAGCCACTCTGTTGAAGACATTTTGAATCTCTCAGCACTTGGCTTGATGCACCAATCCAGAGTGGAGACAATCCCGATTTTCTTATTATTTACTATCATAAGAATCTCACTTCATCGCGTGAACTGGCCACGGACATCGAATGCGGATTGGGTTTCGCCTATCTTGTTCAAGACAGCTTTTGTGTTATGCATCCAGAATTTGACTTTCTTCTCCATTGGTAATACAAATCTGTTAGCCACAATTGATTTGACGAATGCGTATAATGGAATCTCAGAATATAGTGTGATGTCAGTCGGTGTTTTAACATTCGTCTCCAATTTTGGAACCACATTATATTGGTCCCTCGCAGGACTACAATTGATGGATCACGAGTCCTCTGACGATGACAAGCCTGCCCGCGAATTTCATTTCAAAAGGGCCATGTTATTGAGAAGCACTATATTACTGATATTCTACAGTATTTGTATGATTAATTTGACCGCCTCATGCTTCAACTTGAGGTTTCATTTGTTCATTTGGTCGGTCTTCAGTCCGAAGTTACTATACTTTGCGAGTTGGTCCATACTCGTGAATTTTTTGGTGGACTTTGTATTTGCGCTTTGTGTTGTCACAGTGTGCTAGAGAATATAAAAAATCCATAGTGTGTATTTGCTTATTGTAAAAGAGGGTCCCTGAAATGAGGTTGGTTGTTAATGAACTTCGCAGCTCTTCGGTCGTTGACATCCTCACGTTTTCTTTCCCTGCCCCAAGCGCGCTTTTGACTTGCCAATTCCTGCTTTGAACGAGTATTAATGAAGTGTCGAGTCTCGGCAGCAACTACAGTACCTTGGCCCTCCGAAAGAATCTTTTCGGGAGCGAATGATTGACGATAATATCTTGCGAGGGATCGATGGCCGATCACAGCACCAGACGGCAACACAAGTTCAGTTCCTGTGTCCAAAATATGCTCTCCAGAATCCTCCAGAATCTCATCGCTCTCATTTTCTGAAATGTCTTCCCATTCATTTTCCGCGCTCAGATCTACTTCGACGACTTCAGTAGATGCATATGTGGAGGAAAAGTCGTAAAACTCGGAAATCTCTAGCTTTTCAACCTCCGACTCATATGGTATTTTCATATGACGTTTTGCATGCATATGTTCTCTCACTGAAGAGACATCTCGGCCCTGATAATTGCATACTAGACATATATTACCGAGACCGATCTTTTCGCCGAGGTAGCCAATGAGTCCCTCTTTGTCAATCAAGAATTTGAACTCGGGCACATACAAGCCGTGAGACTTGAACATATGAGATATGTTTTCTTCGACAGAAGAGAATGAAACCTGCTTTTGGTCGGGACAGAAAAGGCAGGTGGTCACAGGTATCTCCACCCTGTTCGCCAACTTCTGGAGTATAAGATCATTATCCTGGACGGTAAGAGAATTGTCCGCATTCCCTTCATCGGAGCTTACAACGGACTCCTTATAAGCTTCCTCATCGACTGATTGAGAATTTTTGTGATCTGTATGCTCGTTCATTTTGCTCTGGATAGCCTGTCTAGCTGCTAGCAATTCGCAACGTCGTGTTTGAAGTGCCTCCCGTTCCCTGCGGCGCTGCTCCTTTTTCGTCAATTTATCAGCGGGATCAGGGCTTGCGTTGTTCTCTGAGAGTGAAAGCGCAGCAATTTTTGACGTGAATGTACCCTCATCGACCGCTGGTAGTTGAGCCACTCTGCGCTTGAGATTGTAGCGATGCCAGTCAGATTTCATGTGCTCCCTCTGATCTGCCCCATTATTAAAGACTAATCCACAACTAACGCAGGTACAACCCATCTTTCTGAATTTATGTCCTTGCAATGAAGAAGCGTGTATTGAAAAATTGAGTTAGCGATGCCGAACAGTTCATTTTTCTGGTGCGTGCGCGATGAGTACATACATACTGCAAGAAAAAGAAGGGAAATTTAACTCTTCTAAAGTTTAATATCACCAAAATGGCTCTGACAAACTATGACGAGGTTTTGTCCAGTGCCATGGAGACCGTGCGAGCAGCCACTGCTTTAGCTGCTCAAGATGTGGGCTTCATTCGCTCACTTGATCAGAATTTAATGTTAGAAATTGAACACTGTGGGAGCAATTTGCTGTTTTTAGCCAAGAGACTTTTGATGAGCATCTCACTGGAGGCCCAGACTATCTCATTCGGGTCTGCGGAACTTCAGAGCCCACACTGGTGGAAATACGTTACCGAGTATCTAGACTCCTGCTTCGAAAGGGTGGATACTTCATTGGACGAGATCAGGCGTCAGTCAAGTCGCCATATTTCACAGATATCCGCACTTTCTATAATTCACAATGAGAATGAAGCTTTACCGGAAGTGAAGGAGAAACCTCAACTAAACTTCAAAATAAGCGTTGACAACTCAGATTCATCTCCGTTCAAACCGAAATTGACGAGCAAGCCAAACGCGTTGGTAAATTTATGCGACTCTCTCAAGCCAATTGTGAATGATCTGGAGCATGACCTGCTCTATTTTGCACATCCCTATAAGTTCGAGATCATGAGACAGCCTTATCCTGAAGAACTTTTGCATCCTCGTGATCCAATAGCACCCCAGGATTGGAGCGGAACGAGCTTTTTCTGGGTTGACACCGTGAAATCTCTTCGAGTTATGATTGAAAGCTTGAAACTGGCCACGGAGATCGCCGTGGATTTGGAGCACCATGATTATCGTTCATACTACGGTATTACATGTCTCATGCAAATTTCTAATCGCGAAAAAGACTGGCTCATCGACACTATAGCGCTTCGAGATGATCTTCAGGAGCTCAATAAGATCTTCACAGATCCGTCAATCATCAAAGTATTCCATGGTGCCAATATGGACATTCTTTGGTTACAAAGAGATTTGGGCCTATACGTGGTGTCCCTATTTGATACTTACCACGCATCCAAGAAATTGGGATTCCCGAGATTCTCTCTAGCGTATCTCCTAGAAACATTAGTCCATTTTAGGACTTCCAAAAAGTTTCAGTTAGCAGACTGGAGAATAAGACCACTCACCTCGACAATGGCGCAATATGCGAGGGCAGATACACATTTTCTCTTGTACATCTATGATGTTCTCAGAAATAAGCTCATTTCAAAAGGGTCACTTCAGGATGTTCTTTTCGAGTCCCGGCGTGTTGCTTGCAGAAAGTTCGAATTTACGAGGTTCAAAAGTGACGAAATGGATTGGCTGGGACCACGCGCAGAATTAAAAGTTGCACAAAATATCATCTCCCAACACAACATTCCATCTTCCAAGCGGTCGATGCTAAATCTGCTTCTCGAGTGGAGAGATTTAATGGCGAGAGAACACGACGAGTCGCAGAGATACATCCTTCCAACACATTCGCTTGTTACACTTTGTCTGATGGGCCCATCCTTTAGCATCGAAAACGTCAAAAGCATACTCGGTATCGAATTTAAGTTGTCCGAGGGAGATCTCTTGGACTTGTTTGATTTGTTGAAAAAGGAATGCTGCATCTCGAATGACGAACCTAAGAATCTACCCAACCAAGCTTTCTTCGTGTCATATCTGAATGCTTCGGCTCTTGAAGCTCAGTATCAGGTGTTGGAGATGCCATTACGATCAAATGCCTCGCTTCTTACGAGGCCATCCCTGTCAATTTGCGATATCCTTTCGAGTGGCGCTGATAGGCAATTGGCGCTCAAGTTTGGAACTCGATCGAAGGCGGTCTCGGTAGGCGATCAGCAACTATCGAGTAGACGAAGCACGCTTCATGCTGAATGGCAGTCCAGACCCAAGTCGGGATTTGAATCGATTACATTAGGCTCACACGATGGATCTTCTCAGGAGGATTTACCCGAGCCTTTGGACTTGAGAAACGAAGTACCGGCATCGCCGCAGCCTGGTAATGAGTTTATTGTTCTATCCCGAAAACCACAAGCTACAAGAAAATATGCTAAACCTGTTGATACCAATACTTCAGTATTCGACTACGCTTCTAAGGCTGGTTCCTCATTATTGAATGGCGACAAACGTGGCACAGAAAGGAAGAAGCGATCATTTGATCCATTCTCCCGTGCAGGGACAGGAGGTCCAAAGGGTGCAAAGAGGAGCAAATCTGCCGCAGTCGGGAAATCGGCGAGTTTCAAACACGCTTCCAAGTAAGCGATACTAGGATTGAGGCCGTCACATTTATCAATTTGTGAAACATGATGTCCATCTCAGCCGTCATTAATATATACTAGCACAAGCTTTTAGTCGTGCGGGTATCACATTTTCGTGCGGAATGCATGGTGTGTAATCTCTCTAATATATTGTATCAGAGCTACAGAACGCTACTTGATGAACATAGCAGATGAATTTCTATATTGTACCTGCTGCTTCGTATCAAGTCCAGCAAAAGCTCGACAAGAACAAGCATGGGAAGAGAAGAAATTCACGAAAATCGAGCAAGACGTCTGCCACTAGTGACAAGACCGACTCTCAATCCCTGAGATCTGCTAGCACTCATGGAGATTCCATGAAATCCCTATCAGAATTGCCGGAATCAAGATCTCCAAAGAAAGGCTCAATTGCCCAAAGCTTCAAAGACGATTTTTCATCTGAACTCGCATCAACCGCCGACTCTGTGTCCAGGGAGAGCGTGCACGCGTTAACAAATGCGCCCACATCCTCATCAGCTATGCATCCCAAGTCTAAAGGAAGATCTATAAGTTCGCATTCAAGCACTCAAGAGGTCCACAAACAGCGCCGGAATAGCTCTGTATCGCATTCCCTCCCATCAAACTCAACAAAACATTCTGCTGTCGCCGGACGAAAGATGTCTTATTCGCAAGTTCCAACTGCATCGATTTCCTCGCAGCCTCCTCCCGGTGCTATCAGCGTGAGACCAGAATTGTTTGATGTGAAGGACGGTGCGCTGGAACTCTCCTCGTCCTTCGAAATTCCGCAATTTGAGCCAATCACCAATTTGTCAGTGATGAACGACGCTCATTTATTGAAACGAAGCTTCTTCAACCCCGCATTCTTGCTGACCCGATATCAAGGTTTCCTTCAAATTTTGGCGGAACATCATTTGGGCGATCCCGTCAACTTTGCAGCTGTAAGGGAACAGTCTCTTGCAAAATTCACTAACAGACATCTTTTGAGCAAGCTTGAGAAGGGGGAGACACGATCAATAAGACTCAATGGAGATTCGAGTTATTATGAAGGATTAATTTCATTCGAACTACTCAAATGTCGAAAATTCTTGCGGCGTCTCATCAGCACTCATTCTTCGGGACCGGCAACTGGCAGCTGCATTCCTTGCGAGGAACTCCTCCAGCTCAATTTCATTAATTACATTCGATATCTTTCAAGACTCCCGGATGTTCTTCCTGTTTCCCCTGAGGGTTTGGACGAAATTTCGGCACAGCATTATCTGTTTCGATCCTTCTTTTTTAAGATGAGCAGCGCCCTATATTCTCTCAAGAAAGAAGGCTATTCGGAGGATATTGCATCACCAGTCTCGGAGTTTGACATACTTGTAGAGTCCATCTCCAAGGTTTCCCATGAGTACATCATACTTGAAAAGTATGCGATTCAAATTCTTGCGAAGTTAAATAAGGATTCGATCGTCGATAAAAGAATTTGCGATCATCTCTTTTCATTATTTGACCTCAACATGAAGTTAGAGAAAACAGAGTCCTTGAAGGTTTTGAACTTCAATTCTTACTTTAGCTCCCAATATTCGTGGTACTTGGCAATCACCATGCCCTTCGTTCGCGTTTTGGAGACTAATGTCAATGGGGAAATCTCTCTTGGGGATGTAAAAGCCGGGGGCAGATCTCCATGCGATTTGGGGAAGACTAGCTTCAAGGAATCTGATCAATTCCTTTACCACCAATACTTTAGCCGCCTTGACTTAAAAGATTGCGAACTGTATCGGCAAAAATCCCGTCGAGAATTGGTAGAGTTGCAAAAATTGGAGTATGTGGCCATGGATCCAAACTCGGTACTCGGTGAAAGTGACACCTCAGTTCTCTCGCAATTCAAACCTCCAAATTTTGAATATCTTTCAGGTTCCCTTCTGCAATTGGAATCGGAATCCTTCCATGTCATTCACAGTCGTGATCTTGGCTTGCAGCTCACACCACTGAACTATCGATATCTATTGGGTGAATTCTATCGAATTCTTAAAAAAGGTGGAATTCTTGAGCTACCCCTACTCAAGTCGGGGCATTGCAATACTGATAATCAAGGCAAATCAATTAAGGCCGATCTTCCTGAGTTACTTGATTTAGTGAACTTGGAAGCAACCTCGCCCTCGAACATAATTGGAACGTTTTTGCAAACTCTTTTAGCAGAGCTTAGCAGATTGTTCGCGGCAAAAAATGTGTCGTTCACTCCAGTTCTACTCAATAAGGCAAGCTCGATGAGCAGGTTTCTCATAGAGCATACAAACTTTTCACTTCACGAGATAATTGGTGATCTCGACGGGTATTGCTCGCGATTAGCAGATTCAAAAAAGTCGGACGATGAGCTGCGCCAGCATTTTTTGATTTACATACGTGCAGAGAAAGCTTAATAAAAAAACGAGATGATATGTTGAGTCTCATAATAAAGATATTCGTTGATGGGGTGGTCAGCCTCAAGCTATTCACATTGAGTTAAAAAGACTGCGGAAGATGAGAATTCGCACGCACTCATAGACATGGCATTCAGAGTGTACATTGCAAAAAAATGAGTCAGTCATAAAAGGTATAGACCAATATTCTTCACGATGAGTAAAACAGTCCATATCATCGACGTTGAGAGTGGAAATTTGCAGTCTCTTACCAATGCTATCAAACACATCGACGATTTTGAAATTGTATTCATCCATGATTCGATTGAATTCAATGAACATGACCACGAAATTTCCAGATTGATTTTCCCTGGTGTGGGTAACTTCGGCCATTTTGTCAAACAACTCAATGATAGGGGTCTCGTAAGGCCAATCAAGAACTACATAGAAAGTGGAAGAGCCATCATGGGGATTTGTGTGGGCCTTCAAGCATTTTTCAGGTCTTCTGAGGAAAGTGTGGGAGTTGAAGGTATGGGCCTACTTCCTCTCCAGTTGCGCAAATTTGATGCACATGACGAAGCTTACCTGCGCTTCAATAGAAAAAAGGCTGTTCCCCATATCGGTTGGAATAGTATTGTCTGTTTCAAATACGGAAACGACATCTCGAAATCGGAACGACCTATTTTCGACATTAATTTGCACGACAAGTATTACTTCGTTCATTCATACGCAGCTGTATCAGAAAGTGGTGTATCGCAAGAGCAGTTGAAATTTGCAGCTGACGATGGTTGGAGCTTTGCTTACGCAAACTACGGGTCAGAACAATTTTTAGCAGCAGTGGCTTACAAAGGGCTTTTCGCAACTCAGTTTCACCCTGAGAAATCTGGAAAAGCTGGTCTTCGGGTCATCAGAGCTTTTCTCCTTGGCGAAAGCTCGGAATCAAATGCTTCCGTTTTACATAGCCCGCGGTCAGACAAAGCGCCGCTGGGCTTGACCAAGAGAATCATCGCGTGTTTGGATGTGCGGTCTAATGATGACGGCGACCTCGTGGTGACAAAAGGAGATCAGTACGATGTCAGAGAAAAAACCGATGAAGCCGGCGGAGAGGTGAGGAATTTGGGAAAGCCTGTGGAGTTGGCTACTAAGTATTATCTCCAGGGAGCTGACGAGATCACGTTTCTCAACATCACTTCTTTCAGAAATTCACCTATCAAGGATTTGCCTATGCTTCAAGTCTTAAAAAAAGCTGCTGAAAATATTTTTGTGCCCCTTACAGTGGGTGGTGGCATCAGAGACTTGGTGGATCCCGCTACTCAAGAAATCTATCCAGCTGTGAAAGTTGCTGATTTGTATTTTCGCTCGGGCGCAGATAAAGTCAGTTTAGGGTCTGAGGCTGTGCTCATCGCCGAGAACTACTATGCTTCCGGAAAATTGAAATCGGGCTTATCTGCGATTGAAACAATTTCTTCATGTTTCGGTAATCAGGCAGTGGTTATCTCAGTTGATCCCAAGAGATGTTACCTTAACTCGCCATCTGATTCTGTGATGCGCCTGATTGCAATTGAGGACCCCTCCAAATACGGGCCAAACGGAGAAAGATTTTGTTATTACCAAGTGACATCGCAAGGGGGTAGAAAGGTTCATGAGCTCGGCGCCCTTGAACTATGCATTGCTTGTGAGGAGTTGGGCGCGGGTGAGGTGCTCCTCAATTCCATCGATCATGATGGAACAAACGAGGGGTTCAACTTGGAGTTGATCAAGCAAATCAAGGAAAATGTGAGTATCCCTGTCATCGCAAGTTCTGGTGCTGGTCTTCCTCAGCACTTTGAGGATGTATTCAACTTATCATGCGGCGTTGATGCTGCCCTTGGCGCTGGAATGTTTCACAGGGGTGAGTACCAAGTGAACGCTGTCAAGAAATATCTCTTAGAGCGTGGAATGGATGTACGATTGGAATGCGGCTCGACTTTGTGATTCAGTTCATAGAATACAGCTTTTCTTGTTGGAGAGCAACCAATCTGTATTACGCTCACTATTTCAACATTAGCCATCAATGCACCCCAACATGGGACGTATTCGGGCTTGTTTGCTCATGTGTGCAAGATTCCTCGGGTAAGCGATACTTAAACCTGATGGTACAAGAGAATTATGCCCCAAATGGTACGCAGCTCTCATTACCTGATGTCCAATTATCCGACAATTGTATTGTGATGAGTTTTTTGACTAAACTCGATTGAAAACTCCTAACTCAAGTCCATACCTTTTAAATGTAAACCATTTCTTTTCTTACTCAGGCCAACGGCCGGGTCTACCGCGAGCGGGTGGCCGGAAAGCGTCGGTACACAGATCTTCGCTGATTGATGGCTATTTTTTTTCTAAAGAACATATATTCGCACCTACTTAATTGGTGCTTTATTTACCCTAGCATTCTAGAATGGGCAATCTGACTAGTGTCAGTTCTGCCAGAGGCGTTCTGTCTGGTTAGAACAGAGAGCATCCTCCTCATCCTTTTCCGCTTACAGGTGGCGACTTAGCGCTGTTGGTTGCGGTACAACACAGATGGAGTGTCTGTGTCGGTATACCGCGCAAGGGGAATGCCATTTGCCATACAAGCAAATTGGCGTTTCTCCTCGTGTGTGATTATCAGTATAAACCGATTAAACGATTGATACTGGCGGATGTCAGCTGAGAGCGGTGCCACAAGATAGGCCATCCTGAACGGTTTGCCGAGCTGGAGTGCATCCCACCACAGCTTGGTGATGGGGCATTCGCCGTAAGTGTGCCGAAGGTAGTCGGTGGACTGAATAGTCTCCGTGCAGAAGCAACACGTATAGGCAGTGGCCGCCTGTCCTCGGAGAGGACGGGGTAATTAGGAACCGTAGTTAAATCGTCAAGGTTGTGTAAGATCAATAGTGGATTGCATCTCTATGCGATAAAGAGCTTTCCAAAACTTTTTCCAGGTGCTTATAGCTCTATTTACCTGACTTCGAAGTAAGTTTACAGGTGGTAATACATGTGTTTCAAGAAAGTGATGAATGCGAAAGAGCGCGCGAAAATTATCTTTCATGAAACTTTTCAAAAATGAATCAATAATTGCCACCGTTTGGCAAAAATAGAAGAAAGGGAGATGTCAGAAAAATATAGACTTAAAATCGCACAAAGCGATAACGATGGGGGTGCAAATCTATGAGATGCGAAGGGCGATTAACTTCTTTTTGACAGGTGACCTTCTGGTGAGCCATGATACCTGGTCGCCCACCTTTGCAAAAGAATAAAACATTGTCAAGTTTTTGGAACACATTTCCGCGTATGCGACTTGAATCTTGCTGGCACATGAGCGGCATCGACATACTATGACCTAACTCATGCTGCTTCCTTCCACGTAATCCGCTGGCTGAAGTTCCTTTTGTGCTCCCGGTCCATCTCGTAATTCGGGCATAATCCAGCAGCTTGACTACGGCAGAACTAGGAAAGGTGAAATTTTCCAATAACACTATTCTCCCCGAAAACTTTTTCGTCAGAACTCAAGTGGTCGCACTTTCATCAAATGCCATTCGAATTCTTGACTGTCTTGCAGAGATACTTTTCAAGCCATATCCAAAAATTGGAGTAAAGGGAAGTAGACCGGAAAATAAATCGGACCTGATGTGAAGTAGTTATGACTGACGACACTGAAGCTGATACGTGGCTTTGGGATCATATGTCGCCATCTGCAAGCCAGTAAGTGCGTCAAAGCGCGATCTCATTTGTTCATTGACCAAACATTTTACCCCGCTCGCGGGTAAGGTTAGTGGTTAATGAAAGTTACTTGGGTTTGCAATCACGAAGTGACGAAGCCATGTGGATTGCCTACTGCTCGCCTGTGCCTGAAAGACTTTAAGAGCTCAAACTGCCACTATACTGAAGGAGAACGCGAGCGTTCTTTTATGAATCGAGTCATGATAAAGTGTGCTCTCACATATATAGAGTAGTCGCTTAATGATGTCGGCCAAAATACTGATGATTTCGCAGCCAGCTTCGAATTGAGCGATCGTTTGCAGTCGTAAGCATGGGAACATTCATGATGAATTATGACTGCATACGAAATTTAAGATCTTAATTTGCAGACCCTGTTTGACTGCTTCGAAACGAGGAATGCCTCCGCGATGGATTCAAGAACAGGAACCATGCGAGATAGCGAACTCAAAGAATGAGCTATCAAATCACGTTGACGGTAATGCTTGTACACCAAATGACACACCTTTCGTATTGCCAACACAAATATACCCTCAGAGGAAAGACCCCGAGCTCGAAGCAGCATCAACGAAGCAGAATTCAAGTTCGGCCCAGGAAAATTACTATCAATTACACAATAAGTCATCGGGGGCTGAAGTGGGTATGGACATATCAGGGTCAATAGACGAAGTGCGGTCTTTCGAGGTACCGGTTGTGTTCACGAAGCAGGGTATGCTCCTCTTGAAAGTCTCACACAAATCGAAGAAGAGAATTCAATTATGGATTGACTTCCAAAATTTCAAAATCAACTTTGGTCAGATTTCCAAAAGTAAAGTTTATGAAATTTCAATTGATGACATACGGAGCTTTTGTTCCCGAGAACATGCTAGTCATCACCGCGAGGAATACGGAATTTCAAGAGAATTTGAGAAGCGATGGTTGACTCTTGTTTACTTTAGCTTCCAGAAACTGAAGCTCAAAACCCTCAATCTCATCACTGATTCAAGTCACGACTTGCGAAAGCTACATCTGGCGCTCGCCAATTTCAAGATCCTCAAAGATGAAATCTCGAAAAACCTCATTCTTAATTCAGGGGATCTTGGCGAAGCTTCCCGTAATCTCATATTTGGAAAGGCAGGGCCTACAGATAAGGGAACGAAGAAGCTGCTTGCTTTTTCTGATGTGCTCAAATTTTGTAAGAGATTCAACATTAATTTGAACACAGATTATCTCGAGAGTCTTTTCAGCAGAGCTCATGAGGCTGGAAAAGATAGGATTGATTTCGACGAGTTTAAGCTATTTGTGAAAATGCTTAAGTACAGACCCGAGTTAGCAAGCATCTGGACTTCCCTACAAGGCAACAGAGAGTTCATGACACGCAAGGAATTCACAGTTTTTATGACCATCATTCAGGGCGAAAAGATAGACAGCGAAAATCTCCAGATACTCTTTCAGAAACTATCTGGCTCTGATATTGACGGCATATCCTTCGAGCTGTGGTGCGAATTTTTGCAGTCAAATTATTTCAAGCACTTTAAGGACCAGTCAAGTGATGATGACTATTTCTCTCATCCTCTCAACGAATACTTCATTATGTCCTCGCACAACACTTACCTTTTAGGAAGACAAATCGCCGGGGATGCATCGGTGGAAGCTTACATAAGGGCGCTCCAGAAGGGCTGCAGGTGTGTGGAGATCGATGTGTGGAATAACGAGAACGATGCGACCGAGGAACCGATCATTACTCATGGACGAACCTTTTCAAATGGTATTTCGTTGACCAATACTCTCAAAGTGATTAAAAGGTACGCATTCTTCACTACCCTGTTACCGCTCGTCATCAGCCTTGAAGTGCACTGCTCCCCCGAAGCTCAGATGAAGCTCACTGAAAGGCTTAAAGAGGTGTTTGGCAATTACTTGCTCGACACCCCAATTAATCTAATTAATCAACTTCCCGCCCCCGGAGCTTTAAGGCACAAAGTTTTGATCAAGGTCAAAAAGACAGCATCTTCATCGGATTTTGGATTGGATGAAACTGGGAAATTCATAAGTAGCTCAACGACGTGCACATCGTTCAGCGAGAGCAATGACTCGATACAGAATCACCAATCCTCATCTTTCAAGCTTCGTCGCATGTCTTCGAGGAACGTGATACCTTCCCTAAGTAATTTAGGAATTTACATTCAAGGCTTGAAATTCAGAAATTTTTCCCTACCAGAATCTAAGACGTTCAATCACTGCTTCTCCTTGAGCGAAAAGGCAATGAACTCGATGTTGAAGGACGAGCAAAAGCTGGCAGCGATTGATAAGCACAATCGAAAATTTTTTATGCGGATTTATCCCTCGAAGTTCCGAGTTAAGTCATCAAATTTCAATCCCATAAACTACTGGGCAAAGGGCTGTCAGATGGTAGCTACAAACTGGCAGACTTATGATCTCGGCCAGCAGTTAAATGAATCGTTTTTCGAATCATCTGGAGGTTCTGGCTTCATTTTGAAGCCCAGGTCTCTTCGTCAGCCAGTCATGAAGTCTACAATGCGGAATACCGTTGGAAAGTCTGTCTTGAACGCCCAGTTTTCCATATCTGTTATAAGTGCCCAGCATCTACCCAAGCCCCCAAACTCTGACTCGATCAATCCGTTCATAAGTCTAGAAATTTTGGGCCCCGAAAAAGTTCAGTGGGATGAAGGTTCGCTCTCGAGCGTAACAAACATAGTGGCAGATAATGGATTCAACCCAGTTTGGAACCAAAGATTTTCAGGTGCGATCGAAGCACACAATGAGATGATCTTCCTACGATTCATCCTCTCCTCATCAAGCTCGCAGAAAACAATAGAGGACCCAAAGGAAATTGGCATACTTGTCGTGAATCTTTTTGACCTCAAATTGGGATATAGACATTTGCCTCTCAAGGATACACGTGGAGAAGAACTCCTTAACTCTACAATTTTCTTGAAAGTGCAATGCGAACGAATTTAGCGTGCATATAGTTCGAGATGATTTGTGCGATGAGTTCGGTCATTATATCGATTAACATCAATGGGCAAGGTAAACAGCAGCGAGATCAAGCTCAAGCATAGACATAATCCTTTGCATAGGGATATAAAGCTGTGCGATGGTATTCTTAAAAGGTCGAACGATATATCAGTACCCTCTTCTGCTTATGCCAACGATGAGACAGAGGGTTATCTCGACGCCGTCACATCGCGCAAAATTTTGGAGCTTGCCAAGCAACAGCAACGGGAGATAGAGGATGAGGATACGAAAGTGACTCGCTCGGAATCGGTCAACAATTTCATAAAATCACAGAACGTGAATGACGCGATGGAATCGGAAGAGGACACAAGTGACTATTCTGATTTGGAGGAGACGCAACAAATTGATGATGACGTGATTGAGATCAACGAAATTGATCAGGAAATATTTGAGAAGTATTTCCCGAGAACGAGCTCTAATGGCTCGATCAATTTGGCAGACAAAATTATGGCAAAAATTCAAGAAAAAGAGCTTGAATTGCAGCAAGGGGATGCAGTCGGAACTGTGTCAGACGCCGTTCTTTTGCCACCAAAAGTGATTCAGGCTTATGAGAAGATTGGTCAAATTTTGTCCACTTACAAACATGGAAAACTTCCTAAGTTGTTTAAAGTGCTACCAACCTTGAAGAATTGGGAACAAGTTTTGTATGTTACCAACCCTGAGAAGTGGACACCGCACGCCACATACGAAGCAACCAAGCTTTTTGTCTCGAATTTGCAGGCACATGAAGCTCAAAAATTTATTGAGCATGTCTTGTTGGAGAAGTTCCGAGTGTCCATTGAAGACAGTGAAACTCACTCTTTAGACTATCATATCTATAGAGCTATAAAGAAGTCGCTTTACAAACCAGGTGCATTCTTCAAAGGATTTCTTCTTCCTTTGATAGACTCACATTGCACAGTTAGGGAAGCGATCATCGCGGCCTCTGTGCTTTCGAAGGTATCTGTGCCAGCTTTGCATTCATCTGTCGCCCTTACGCAATTAGTCCAACGAGAATTTAGACCGGCGACTATGGTCTTCATTCGTGTGTTGATAGAGAAGAAATACGCTCTTCCCTATCAGACTCTCGATGAACTTGTATTTTATTTCATGAGATTCCGAAAAGCGGCACAGGAAGAGCTCGGCGAGCCAAAGGGTGCAATGCCTGAATTACCTGTCGTTTGGCACAAAGCTTTTTTGGCATTTTCCCAGAGGTACAAGAATGATATTACGGATGATCAAAGGGATTTCTTATTGGAGACTGTGAGACAAAGGTTTCATCATGCTATCGGGCCTGAAATTAGAAGAGAACTTTTGGCTGGTCAGCCTCGGGTGGACAATTGCCAGCTGCGAGAGGCTATTATGGAAGAAGCTTTCTGATCCTGGTCGGCAATTAGATTTTGATTTACACTTCAATTGTTTACGTGATACATAAAAAGAACTCTCAAATTTGTAATTTGACCACGCTGCATTTGGACGATTCCTCAATATAACCAATATATGTATATCTAGAAGCTCGTCGCGTCAAGATCGGGCAACAAAATTGTGCAAACTAAATTGAGATATCTGCGCTGCCCTCTTGCGTCCGCTTCCGAGCGTCCTCGCACAATGAATTAAAATCAGCAAATAATGCGTAGTAACTTTGGACAATTCCAATTATAGTTAACGCAACTGTCGTACCGATCCATAATCCATGCAATGTTCCCTTCCATGGTGAATAAAACGACAAGTAAATCGAAAGCGGAATACCAATCACATAATATGACACTAGATTTACAATACCCCCAATCTTAGTTTGCCCTTGTCCTCTCAAGCAGCCAGCAGAATTCGCGTTCATGGCATCCGAAATCTGCATCAAAGCAACAAGCCACATGATATTCTTGAGGATAGCAATCACTCTCTCATCGCTCGTAAACAAACTGCCGATTTGATCTTGAAACACATATAATGCAAGAAAATTGAATATCGAGATACAAAGGCCAAATCCTAAAGCAACCTGCGTAGTCTTTTTTGCTGGTTTAGGCAATCCAGCCCCAAGGAAGTTTGCTATTCTCGTTGATGATGCGATTCCTATTGCGAACGGCACTTGATAGGTGAGAGAAGCCATTGTTGATCCGACAGATTGCGCTGCTAGCTCTACAGTCCCTAAATATGATGCCATCAAAGTCAAAATTTCAAATGCGAGAAATTCTGCTTCGAGCATAATAAGTCCGGGGACTGCCAATTGAATGAGTTTCCCCCAATCCTTGAAGGCTCTTTTCACATTGAGCCCGTCCCAGCAAACCAAGGGATGCACATTTGAGGGTGTTCCGTCAGCGTCGATGAAGAAGGCAGTCGCCACCAACAATCCTAGAAACATTAACCAATAGTTGATAGCGACAGCGATGGGAGCGCCAAGATAGCCAAACGCTCTCACGAAGACTAGGTTCATAATTAAATTGGAGGGGGCAGCAAAAAGTAACACATAGGTCAGGATATGGTATACTCCCTGTGCTTGCAAAAATCTCTTTCCACATTCGAATAGGATGTAAGCAGGGATTCCAGGACTTATGTATAGCAAGTAATCAGCCGAAAGTTTGGCTGTTTCCTTGTCAGGCAACAAAAGACAAATTAAATCATATCCAAAGAAAACCCACACAAAGAGAACTGGAATCATAATGACGAAGATTAATGCGATACACTTTTGCATGTAATCGCCGACAAGTTCATATCGCTTGGCGCCGAACGCCTGTGGACAA
Organism: Sungouiella suratensis; assembly: GCA_030566815.1. Lineage (NCBI taxonomy): Eukaryota > Fungi > Ascomycota > Pichiomycetes > Serinales > Metschnikowiaceae > Sungouiella > Sungouiella suratensis. The sequence continues at coordinate 143,222 of JAKUAV010000007.1, read as the reverse complement.
AGAGTGTCCAAGGCTGTTGCAATTCCTTGAATGGTTGCGTAGCCGGTTATATTGGCTGTCATTGATCCCATTGATACCGCTGCTAACTCCACCGCACCCAAGTGTCCCACAGAGAAAACTGAAACAGTGGAGAGTGAATTCTGCAATAAAAATGTCAAGACCAATGGGATGGAAGACTTCACTAACGAGATTAATTCCACACTCACCGTGGTAACATCTAACTTCTTCGTGGTAGCGGCTTCCTCGAAAACAAGTGCAAGAGTCTCATCGTCGACATCATCGACGATGATATTGTTAGACTTTAGCACATCCCTTTCCTGTCTCATGATTTCTTGGGCGACGCTCGATTTTCGCCGGTTGCTCTTTGGAGAAATACTTAAAAGTGGCAGAGACTCTGAATCCTGAAGGATCACTTGCTCGGAGTCCGATTTTGCACTTGACAGGAGAAAATCGGTTGGAATGAACAAACCTTGCTTCCCCACCGAGCCATAGACCGTGGAAGCTCTTCTCTGCACATTTGAGTGAGTGAATTGGTGCGATCTGGGATTGTCATTGGAAGACATAATTTGATCAGGGGCTCAAGGGCAGTGAGTAGAATAAGTTGATAGCTGTTGAGAGGGAAATCTGATTATGAACGTTCCATCGCGATAATAAGATAACGTCACGTGCAGGTAAGTATGCAGCTCAAATATTCTTCGACTTGCCTAGTAAGGCAATGTCAAAAAATCTCGTCCTGAAGGTTATTGGACATCGACTATTTTGCGTTCTCTATGAATGTGGCATGAAAAAGGCATCAAAAGATTGTCATCGAAATTATGTGTGGATTAAAAAGAGTGTTGGTTGACTTGTCGGTTTTCGAAGATCGAGCTTTGCAATGCGGGTCAATTCAAAGTAGACTTTCGGTTAAGGACCCAATCGTTTATCTGAATATTTTCGAGGAAGCAGACCTAGCCATGCAAATTCTCGGTTTGACTGTTTGCGAACTTGCGCTTCTTGCTCTCAGGACTCCGAATACTAAAATAAATTGAGCCGTTGTCGGCGATCGAGGGAAAGATTCCTGACATCGCTTGAAGATCTCCCAGTATATCTATGCAATTATCAGGGTATAAATCAAGGAGATTTGGAACTGACTGCACTTTCGCTTCCGATATCAAGTCGTGAAAATTGTAGCCAGATTGAAGTCTCGGTGTGATCTCTTGCTCAATACCTGGATCATGATAAAACTTTATGAGCCGCCCTAGTCCGTAAAAGTCAGCAAAATGGTCTTTCGAAAGGTATGATGGAAAATTTAGATTGGGAGGAAATCTCTTTCCAACTATATCCTTATTCTTCTTCACTTTTGGAACCGGTGCCGTGCCATTTTCTTGGATGTAAAATTCTCGCAACAAATGGATAGCCTCGACCCTCATTAGTCCACCATAACTCTGATAAGTATCCTCTCCCTGAACCTTGATCACTGTTCCGTTTCCACCAAACCTTTCGTTTGCAGCTCCAAATACGACCTTTTTCAAGCCCAACTGCTTTAAAGCTGAAGCACACATGACGCAAGGCTCGATTGTCACGTACAACGTGACATCCTGAAAGAATTTGTGTATGACATCAAGTGGCTTACCAAGAAGATTTTTTCTCTCGAGAATCCAGTCCACAGCAACAAATTCAGCGTGTCTAGTGCCATTGAGTGATCTATTAGTGTCGTTGCTTCCCCAGCTCAAAATTTCTCCGGTAGATTCTTGAACAAAAATACAAGCTACAGGTGTCTCACCATTTTTCAAAGCTCGGAAGGCGACAAACACGGCTAAAGCCATATACTCGAATTGAACGACGAGACTTTTTTCGACGCCGTCGTAGTCATCTGCTGGAGGCGATTTGTCCATCAAGTTGTCTTTTCCTTCATATGTGCCTCAAGCATACTACAGACAGGTGCCAGTGAGCGATCCAGTTGCGTGTGATCAAGCAAAGCTATAAAAGGTTCCTCCCTATAGCTACATAACTTGAGTGTGCAACATACAAGAATTCAGAGCTTGCAATGAGTGCCCTCCACAAAACACTTTTTCATAAAATGAACCGGGGTAACAGCCTTGCGACGCTCCCGGAAGATGCTTCAAAGTCCAAAGTGGCGAGCACCTCGAGAGAGCCTCGCGAAATCGAAAAAGAATCCTCGCTTATAGACAACTTTCACGAGTTCAAGAATCGACTCTTCCCCATTCAAGAAAAATACAATGGTCCTAAAGGTGATCTCATACAAACTTACTATGCGCCATCGAAGTTTGCCGAGGCACCAATTCTTATTTTCCATCATGGAGCAGGCTCTTCCGCAATGACATTTGGGTTATTGGCTCAATACATACGAGAGCAGAAATTGGACGCTTCTCCTGGCATATTCTTGTTTGATGCGTTGGGTCACGGGAAATCAAGCTCGAAAGCAGACAACGACTATAGTCTCAATGCAATGACGGAGGAATTCCATTCTGTTGTGGATCAATTTTGCCACCGACATGATTCCAAGTCCGAGAAGTTTTTGATAGGCCATTCCCTTGGAGGGGCAATTCTCACAAACTTCATCTCCAAGTATGACCATTCCTCATATAACATAAAGGGATTAACGATGATAGATATTGTTGAGGAAACCGCAATCAAGGCTCTTCGATCAATGCCAACCATCATTTCCAAACGACCGCTCAGGTTCAATTCATACCACGATGCAATTGAGTGGCATCTAAACTCATCAATTTTGTGGAATGAATCGTCAGCGAGGATAAGTGTTTGTGACTTGTTGGAGAGGGACCGAGATGAAGTTCTAGTTTGGAAGACTGACTTGAATGCCATGTCAACATCGTGGGCAACTTGGTTTGTTGATTTATCAAATGCATTCATCAATTGCGATACAACTCTCGATCACAAGATCGCTAAGCTACTAATTTTATCGGGCAATGAAATCTTGGACAAAAATCTAATAATTGGTCAAATGCAAGGCAGGTATCAGTTAATTGTATTCAACAACTGTCCTCATTCTGGTCATTTTCTTCAGGAAGATATCCCGAAGCAGCTCGCCATCAGCATAATGGATTTTGTGCGTCGATATGATCGGAATCAGCGAGTGTCAAGTAACAAATCAGGGATTGCAAATTGGGGTGGTGAAATCCGTCTGTGAAAAGGGATTGCTCTCAGTCGATTTGTTTGGCTTTCTCCTGAAGCGCTGCGTTGCGCTGATCAATGGTAGAGACCATGCGGTCGATATTCTTCGAGGCAAGCGGAAATCTTGGGTTTATCAAAAATGGTCTGAGATCAAACCGGTTATCATCCGGTGAGTACTGCTCCGCATGATATGCGGGCGTCATTGTGGTCATTTTGTGCCTGTTAATGGCGTAGAAAAACCAAAATCTCTTGACTTTCTCAGCAATGACCTTGGCAGTGTAGTTGTAAGGAGGTTGTGACCATTCGTGATACAATTTCACAAACATTGCCTCAGGACCACATTTGTCAACTTTTCTTAGTTTTCCAAAGCTCGATAGCTCCGCGTAGGTCATACCCATATCTACTTCATCGGATTGAACATAGTTTTCGGTGATGGGTTCCAATTCGGCAGTCGGAGTGGCATTCAAAAAGTCCCTTAATATTGGAATGTTGAACGTTTGCTCAGCCCACTTAATGAATGCCTTGAGATCTGTTTTGGATATTCCTCCTATCGGATTGATATCAGCGCTCGAGCAGTCATACTTCGTGAGATATCCTCGGAGACACTCATCCACATTGGCGCTCCCGAGAACAAGAAGGCCACCTTCCTTTTTTCTTGTCCAAGGTAAAAGTTGTGCAAATAGGTAGCTGAGCACCATTCTAAGACGCGCTTGAATATTTTGTAATGCCAAGTTTTCAGTTTGTGATCCACCAAAAATTTTGAAGACAGGTCTCTTACCTGTGGCAACCTCGAAGACTGAGATTACGGAGGACACAAGAGAATCCATGTTCATATCGACATGGTATGAGCCAATTCTGGAAGCTAGTTCTTTGGCTCTCGAACGAGTCTCACTCGAGGAGTTCACCGTTCCCATGAAAGAGGAATAAAAAATTTGATTCGCAATATCCTCGGGTGTCTCAGGAGTAAACTTGGGATTCTTTGTCAAATATTGCAAATCCTTCAAAACTTGCTCATTCCCATCATTTATAGCCGAGACAACAAGACGACACATTGAATGAACTATGACTGCTGTTGCGCATGAATCAATGCCTCCACTTAAAGGCAAAAAAAAACCTCCGGTCTTCGATCTGCGCAAGTAATCCCAGAGCCAACAAGCTGGTCCCAAGGCGATTTCTTCTTCCGGGACATGGTATCGAATCTGGCCCATGGGCTTTGTTGGTTTGACGGATGGATCAAGATCATGTGCAGATGGCGCCAACTCGACTGGAATGGAAACAGTATGATAGGTCGTGCTCTGGTTCACCGACTGAATGGCAGCCGATTTCTGGTTTCTGTAAGCTCTGACATCGTCCAAATCTATAGTGGCCAGTATCACTTCCACGTCATCAAGAGAGAATTGCGTACCTTGAGCAATCATACTTCCATTCACAACGATACAAGCGCATCCATCATAATACAACCTATCACCGTCACATCCCTTCTGATTTGCGTAGAGATAAACGCCACCACACTTCTTGGTTGCCTCAGTGATAAGCTCCAATCTGGTGTCCAATTTCCTAAGTTCATGGTGAGAGCCCGAAGAATTAGTTATGATTTCGACCCCGTCCAAAGCCATAGATATGTGGGGCGATTGCGGCGTGAACAATTCTTCACAAGTCTCAGCGCCAATCTTCGTTTCAAGAGTTTCTATCACACAATCTCCAATCGTCACCGAGTCCTGATTGCTTATCTTCTTAATTATTTTAGGAAGTTGGAACGATTCGTAGTATTTTGGTCGATTCCAAGGAGTGAAATAGCGCATCTCTCTATAGTTTCCGTCATTTGCCAAATACAATTTGGGCCTGATGAGCAAAATTTGTCCATTGTAACTTATTATCCGGCAATTATATTTGATAGACTTGTGAATTATGGGCATCCCAATGTCCAATAGAATATCATGTGTATCGGGATTGCCCAAAATCGTTGCATACATCTGCCATGATTGATTGTACAAATCATTCTCCGAGAAGTGATCCAAACACCCATATCCACAAATCTCCAATTCTGGACCCACTCTAAGTTTAGATCCATGTAACTTGGCTAATCTGATACTTTCGACAATGCGATCGCGATTGCCCTCAAAATCTAGTGCCCATTGATTCAAATTGCAAGTGGACAATGTTACGTAATGTCCCATCTAATCAGATTACTGTGTGTTTTCGTCGTGTGTACTGATTAAGGGAGGGGTTCTTGAAGAGAAATTAATCTCGCGGGGCAGAACCTGCAGTCCACTATTCGAGCGCGACTACACCAAATAACACAAATCCCTTTTAACCTATACACTTTTTATTTGATCGTGACTGGATCAGTACCGCTTGCAATATTGCACTGATGCATCAACCTCTTCTCATCAACACCATTGTTTACTCCCTTAAACTCGCCAGTCACTGAATGCCACACGCCGCGATTAAAAAATATGACCAAGTCACCTTGCTTCCAAGAGTGTGCTAACACTTTCTGTGGAGAAATGGCTGGTCGCATGAGGGAATGCACTTTCCTTCTCGCAGATTCTAACTCCAAGGTTTTCACTTTGCCATCAATGCTTGTGTGCAATTTGTAAAGACAACATCCATGAACCTGCAAATGGTGCTTCTTTGTCACTGGATTGGTCCAAACCATAGGCAAACGCTTAATCTTGGAGTTTTCCCATTCTGGCAAGTCCTCCAATTTATTCTCTTTGCCTTCAGAAGCCATTGTCAATCCGTCCTTAGTAGCCTTTGCGGGAGAAATAAAGATGTAAGGATGAGGTGCATATTCGACAGTTGTGTTGAGGGCGAAAAGCTTATCCTGCTCAGAAAGCATCTCAAAAGCCTCAGCACCACTCACAAAGCAGGTTGATCCCTGTGTCAATTCCAAAGTATCGCCTGAACCGTCGTCGTAATCAATTGTTTGAGTCTGGGTAGAAGGGGGCACCGTGATACCCAAAAGCGTGGTCACCAAAGGAGGTGATAAGTCATATAGAGCAGAGTCGATGTGCCAACGGTAGAACCTTGTTTTGTGCTCTTCGTTTATCTCTTTCTGAGACAAGGGGTCCTTGTGAAAAGTGGTGTGAGATGGATGAGTCAAAGAGATGGTCTCATCATTTTCGTTACCTAACTCGCCAGGAGCAAATACGCCCTGTCCCAAAATTTGCACTTGAGGTTGGCTTTTCACAGACGTTCCATCTTTTCTCAAAACGGATTGCTGATGGCGGAACTCCTTGCCATGGCCATAGCCCCCATAGCCCTCACCCTTGGGTTCGGGAATTGATGGGTCGAATCTTTTGGTGAGCAAATACTGGCTTTTTGGAGGAAGGCTCTCTTGTCCGGGGATGACAGTAACAAGATAGGTCAAGGTGGCGTCATACAAAGCTTTGAAATCAGCTTCATTCAAATTCGCTGGATCATTCTTAGCATAGCTGGGCAATTCGATGCTGCAACCGAACCCTTTTGGAGATGGAGTGACTTTCAACTCGGTAGTGGTCATTATTCAAAATACTTTGATTTGGCACGAATGAGGCGGAGAGCCACCTTTAAATCATCGCGTGAAACAATGCAGCTTATCACTACAAACATCAGTCCCGCGGGCACCGCGGTCTTAAATCGGTTCACCGCTTTTGGATTGACTTGAATGCAGTAGAACAGCCACAATCGTCCGCGGACCCATTCGCTCATGGTATGCTAGCATGAACTAACATTGGGCGACCGTCAGGCTTCCGCTAGCTTAGTGGGGAAGCCTTTGTTGTGACGTTGGACTTGCGGTGATGATTACACCAGGAATCATGGTTCAGATAATCAAAGTAAATTGCAAGGGTCGAACTTGCCGCGGAGCAACTTTACTTTTTGAAGCGGCGCGCCGCTCAGCGCGCATAGATTAAATCTGCTCGGCCGGCCTGCCTGATTGTTCGTACATTTTCGAGCTGATCGCAAATTTGCCATAGATGAGTGACCGCTTTCACCTGTATCGTAGCCATATAAAGCTTGAATTTCCCGGCCAGGGCTCTTAAAATTTTGTTGCTCAGTAATTCGCCCTTCTTATTTTCGGTGATCTGCGTCTTCGAAGCTGTTCATAAGACTGTGTTCTAATTTATAATGTCGGCCAAATCGTCGAACGTCAATTCAGCATGCAAAATTCACATCAGTATCACTCGTGACAATCTCAACACAAATTCTGTGGAGATTTGATGCCAGTCAAGCTAAAGCTAGACCGAGATACTACGAATGGACCTCACAAGCTTCGGTGGGACGACATCCATCAAAGACTTTCAACGTCTATGAGAGCTTTGTCTATGTAACGTAATATTCATTTACAACATCGAGGATGTGTGAGTATATTATTGTTTGCGTTTAATTCCCAGATGAAAATCTTAACATTCGTCCGCGTGTCTCGAGCGGGACCCTCTGCATTAAACTCATTCCAATGAAAACCTCCTGCGGTATAGTATGAATACATCATTCTGTGCTTTAGTCTTGCTTAATTCTTGCTGAGGAAGTTGCCGGGACAAATACCAAGTCGCTTTTGTCCATAAACTTTAAAGAAATACTCGGTGGATAGTTCGAAGCAGCCTAACTTGATCTATTGCATTCCAGGACTCACTCCCCAACTTACACTCATCACGCCCTTCACAATCTCCCAAGATCAACACTTAATTGTATTTCCCGGCGAAGATCCCTCTTGAACTCTGTCCCCGCCTCACATTGGCAAATTATCGCTTGAAAATTGCAATCTCGCCGCCTCGAAAGTACACTATTCTCGACTTTATATCGACTCTAACTAGGAGGAAGATAAGGTAAAACTTAATCTAAGGTCATTGTGCACCATGTATATCATATATACTCACTGATAGAATGAGAACTCGGTCTTCCTGGGACCGGAATAGTTCTGTGCAACGGAAGGCTTGCGCTGCTCGTTTTGGGTAGCTCTTTGCGGTCATAGCTACCTATTTCAAGACAAAATTCTCTTGAATAGAATACAAGCCAAAAGATGGCCGAACTTGTACCATGCAATACTTTTGAGAAACTCGCCAGCTCTTCAGGTGCACTTGTATACCGCAATAGAAAGCCTGGAGCGCACGCTTGGATTGAAATATTGAATTGGCATGATACGTCTGGAAGCCCATCAACACAAAGCTTACAAACCTTCATTTGCTTTCCTCAAGATTTCGAAAGCATCGCACTAGATCTATGATCAACTTTCAATGAATGATCAACAAATTGCTATGATTCAAGCTCACTAGACACATTAACATGTGTACGATCATTTTCCAAGAACTTGGCGTGGAACTAGATACAAACTAACTTAAAGTTATGAAAAAACTGACTATCAACTAAAAGCATTTTCTGTACCGACGCCTCAAGATCGTTTTCTACATCGAAACGAAGAATAATGTGCTATTTTGGATAACTGGGTACATTCAACCTTTAACATAATAACAATTATGGGAAATCTGCAAAGTTTCAAACATCTGTGCGAGATGATGGCTCATTGGCTCCTTTTTTCAGAAGCCAAAGAGATAGAAATGATGTGGCGTATCACGCATTTTACGAAACCGCTGGACCGAATTTGAACAGTCACACAGCCGCTGCACGCGAAGACCGAATTGTCAATGTGATTTGGCTGCAAAGGGAAATCATATTTCGGTATTGCACATATTCTGGGTGCGAAAACAACAGCACTGATTTTGCCATGTAAAAGTGTATTGATTTATTCGGATTGATATCCATCCCAAAAAAATTTTTTATCTTTGAAGTTTATTAATGAGAGTTTTTAAGTCCATAACCAGAAATGATCACCGGCAGAACAAATTCACAACACAAACAATACTTACACAATAGCATTTCAAATATCCTTTTTTTTGCCACAAACATCCTCCCCTGACCTCAAAAGCCAAATACAGCGATATATCTTACAACCTCTCGACAGATGGTTAATATTGGCCTAGAGTCGCACCCGAAGAAGCCGATTTGCATACGATAGTGACCAAAGTAGAGCCAATAGCTCATGAAGAGGGGCAGATGAATGGGCGCGGTACATCAGACCCAGGAGATTCGAACTTGAGGAACACTAGTAGAGTGAGGATGTTGGAACTGAATTGTTTGATATTGTTCACACTCTGGATAGCAGTTGTACTCAATCGTCCCGTACTTGTGCTTTTCAAATTCACACATGTCTTTGGCATGGCGTAGATGTTCGTCTCTGTGGTGCGCATACTTGAAAAGCATGAGGCTTTTTAAGTAAGGGGCTCACATAGACGATATATAATATAGAGATACACATGATATCTTGAGAAGAAGAAGAAGTATGTTAGTGGATCTCATCTCTTGGTTTGATCTGTGTTTCTAGGATTCCAGTCTGCCTGCGAGCCTTATGAATGGGGAGCTAAGTCAAAGCTAAAGAAAGCACCAGTCGAATTATACGAAGTAGACTGATTGAGAACGTAGAATGCGGGTCTACGGAAGCCAACTGAAGTTTTTGTTGCTCGGATGTTCCTTAGTTCTTTGAGACATTCAGGAGATGTATTCCATAGAATCAAGTGGACATGGTCAGAACACGACTTTTTGATTATGTCCTACGGGTTGTTCACTTTATTTCAGTGACTGCTCTCTGAATGTCCTTCTATTCAGAGCCGGATGGTGTAGCTCACCTGGTCGAAGTACGAAAACCGTGGGGGTTCAGCTTGACATGCTACGGGGAGATGAACTAAAATATTTAGGTGAAAATAGAAGGAGGCAAATAGAATGCTGCCAAAGATTCAAATCTGAGCATCTTCTCTGTTGTGATCTTCGCAATGCGGGACATTGCAGTGCGTAGTTCGTGTCCCATGACAGGCCATGTCCAGGGCTTGGGCCCCGGCTTGGACACCGGCTTGGACACCCACAACGTAAAATTGCACAGATGATTCTCAGGGTTTCTCAATGGAAATAATATATATTTGTCCTCTGTGTCAAGCTAAATCTCACTTTGCTTTCTCACTCGGCATCCATCTTGTTTTCTTCACCACTCCCAGGTGAAACTGATTTGCCCGCAAAGTTCACAGACACATCAAACACATGAACGTGGCATAAATTCTTTGAACTTGTCAAGACTGTTATCAAAGTTCTTGATTGAGCTTCATTTTTCGCTTTAAGAACCTTTCTGTGACTGTTTGTCGTGCTTTCCGGGCTGTAATCTTCGAAGTAACAGCCCACCAATTGTAGTTCCAAAGCAAACAATTTGGCCCTGTAATTTAACTGACGGAGAGAGAATATACTTTTCAATTCTCTTTGAGGACCAACGGTATCAAAATCATACTTGGCGTGCGCTATTGTGAGCGTTGCTCTCTTATCAATCGACTGCCCTTCAATTACCCGAATTTAAATTATATGTATTCAAAAAGTGAATACATGAGTGACTTACGTAGTACTAAAGTAAAGATTTAATAACATTTCCCCGAACATGGTGTCTTTTCGGGTTGGCAAGTTTAGTGTCTCACTATGGTCGAGCTTCATCACAAATACCGCTGGGAGCACTCCGAAACACGCAGAGGGTTAATTAAGCTGACATTTCAGAAGAATAGCTCAAGAGCAATTTCCGGCTGTCTATATCTTTCTAGCTCTAATTTGAACGTAGTAACGAGTATTTGGTGGTGAGAGGTGTACCTCTAGCAACGTGTGTGTTGACACACCGACGAAAACGACTGTAATTGTGTTGATATAATCTGTATTGTCTTTGTCATCTCAATTTTTCTGTCCAGGAGCCAATATAAACTTTAAAGATGCCAATTGATGAACGGGAATTGTGCACCAAGCCTCCTCAAGTCAGCGCATTCCAAACAGGGATAGCGATAGTTCATTCCCAATGAAATTTGTTTACAATGATAATGTGACTCGCTTGTTCCCATGAAAGCTTATCTCAGACATTCACGGACGGCCGGTGTATGCTAATGGGTCTGTGGTCATACTGGCAAGATACAGCATTCCCGAAATACCAGGAACAAGCTCCGAGTGTGTTTGAATCGTAGCTCAGTGGCATTCCTGTACAAGTCCCTCCACAAAGCACGTGTCTTTGGCTTTAGAAAATCCACAATGTGACCATGTCATGTGGTGGAATTCTGAAGCATACCGGAAAAAAGGTATGCTAACAACTTACACCCGCCAATATGACACTTGTTGAAAATGGATTTATTAGATATAGTAAGCTGAATCATACCACCGATTTATTTTTTGAGACATATTCTCGTCTATGGGGTGTATGGTATCCGTTTCGAAGATTTTACACAATCTCACTATCTTCAGCAAGAGCTAACGACTACGGAATCGAGAAATTGAGCTTTGAAAAGTAAAAATCTGGAAAGAGGTCATCAAAGGGTTACTGAAGAGGACAATAGAGATACCTTTAAAGGGTTTGGGTGAACGTTTAGAATGGCCCTCTCAAGCTCGATTTCCTCTACTAAACCTACACATACCCAGAAATCACTGAACTTGGAGACAAATATATTACCGACATCTCAATGATGAAGTCTGAATGTATCCAGCTAGCCTCTTTCTAGACCAATTTAAGGCAGTCCACTTTTGTGTCCCAATCTGGCCATTATGAGAACTACCTACGCCTCCACCAACACCACCAAACCACACCGAAATCCAAGCGAAACGCAGATACAAGGATCAGAAAGACTTTAAAACAAATTAAGCCAAACATTCTAAACAGAAATTATAATTTTATTTCTCTTTCGTTCCTAGCTACCACCCTCTCCTACAATTACAACTACAACTACAACTTCTGATTAAAATAAAAAGTCATTGAGGTACTATTTATCAGCCACAGCCTTCTTCTTGTGGCGTCCGGCTCGTTTTCCGCGCATACGTTTCTTCCCCGTGGTTGCCATTTGGTTCGCCATCTTAACTTCGAATTGCTTCGTTCTGCGTTCCTTACATCTGGCCATCCTGTTCTTCGACTCATCCGAGAGCTCGAAGTCTTCAATTCCCGGGAAAGAGGGTTTGGTGCCGTCTGGCTGCAGTCCAGACGCGTCCGAGTGAGCAGCAGAAACCTTCCGGCTGATTTCCCAGGGCAACTCGGTGTCGGCCCACAGCTTGGGGAGCTCAGTGTCAGAAGACAAAGGCGACTCAGGATCAGCTTCCTGTTTACAGAAAGAGAAAGTTGAGTTCACTGTCAGAGTCAGAGTCAAGGCCAGGGTCAGAGCCAGAAGTGCCACGGGAGGGGCAACCAACTCGGTGCGCTTCGCCAACAATACCAATCTTAGGATCTGGGTGTGCTGCACAAGAGGCTGAGGACCAAAGACTGGGGTGTGCACAAGCGTTCCCCAGCACACATTGAGGAACACCACCCAGTCCCTGGCCCTTGGATTCCAGGCAAGCGCACGCGTCACTAACTGCAGAGCACCACGGTTGCATTCCTTCTGTACAATAAGGTCCCTGACCCTTGGCTTCTTAGCTTTGACCACGGTAGCAGGCTTGTGAGTGCTCAAGCACACAAGCGTTCTCATGCGTCTCAAGTTGTCCCTGTGTTGCGAAGGGAACGAGACGGTGAGGCAAGGGGAGGCAGTCACCTCGGCTTTGGGTGCCACCTCCGAGTCAGAACCAGCTGGCTTGGCCAGAGTCCGCATGACTTTGGCGCGGAGGAATTTCCCAAGGCTTCTGTGGCCGGCCTTGCCCTTCTTCCCTTTCGAATCCTGGGAAGCTTTAGCCTTCTTGGCTTTCTTAGCCTTGGCCAACTTCTCAAGCTGACGCTTGAGGCTCTTGCACTTGTTTACAAACTTGAGCACAGTGCGCTCCACTTTCTGCTTGGTAGCAGTCAATTTTCTGGTTGGAGTAGTAGTTTTTGTAACTTTGGCTGCGGCGGCAGCGGAGATGTTCTTGGAGGCAGAACTGGAGGAGATCATTTTCAAAAAAACGTGAAGAAGAAATTAGTAAAAGAAGAATTAAAATAGTTTTTGAGTGCGCTAAATTTATAGTCCACAGGGACGGAGCTAAGGGGACCCTTATGCACGGCTGATGCAAGACGCAGAGCGAGGCTCCCGATGCGGAAAAACCCCCGGCGCGGCGGCCTCTAGGCTTCCTAATCAGGATGGAAGGTAATGAAGCGAGGCAAACCAACTTCCAGTAAGGTGTATCGTCACATATATTGGCATCGCCCTGCGCACATCTCACCAGACTTTTGGTGCGGCTGAATGGCTGCGAAAAAGGCTCAGCAATATCGCGAGCTCTCATAAAGACACGATAGTAGACAGGATCGTATAGACGAAGATAAAAATTTTGAGCCATGTGTCAGACTATAAAAGCTCGAGCTAAGGGAATCTTTACATGGCATTCGCGATGACTCATGAGAGGACTGTGGCAAATCCGAACCTGTTATCTGTTTGTTCGGCGGTGGAAATCATTGATGTGGACCTTGCAAGTGCTCATCTACATTTTTTTTTTGAAACACGTGTATTACGAGATACAAAACTGACCCAGGGGCCATGTAAATTTAGCTATTAGTCGAGGAAGAGCTCTGTGTACCGACGCCTCCCGACCCTCATGTGGGTTCAGAACCAGCTGGTGGCCCGAATTATCTCTCCGTGGTCTTCCCAACTTTCATAAATACGGTATTTCTTTCTACTTTCGGCTCCATGATAATCTGTCCGCTTTCCAAGTTCAAGTTAGGTCCAAGTGCAGACATGAGGCCTGGTCGAACATTTCATGCCAATTGATTCTTTTGTCTTTCAATTGGAGAATGAACAAATGAACGTGCTGGCTCTACCAATTACTAGCTGCTGACAAAAAGAAATGATCCTTTGCCGACGCCTATAAACCACCAGCCAATTTAAAGGCTGAGGAACACGTGTGATTTTAATCAAAGGGCGGGCTTAGGAGTTTACAGCTGTTGAAGATAAATTGTACTTTCCAACTAGGCATTCAAGCTGAACTGGAGGCTGTCTCAACCTCGAGCTCTAATTCTTAATATCTTGTTTATACAAGCTCGCTTCCTATCTACTCTTCACTACTGTCATGCGGGTGACGAGGTCACATTGGTTTCCACCGAACCGAAGAGCTTACCAAGATGGTGTTGTAAAGCGGTTTAATCAGAGGGCTCGACACTCTGGCGTTTCACAAATTGCTACTGAATATTTACATCCCAGACGTGTACTTCTCCTGTATGATTTGGCTTTTTGAGAATTTGCTTGATCTGCGGTCTCAATGTGAATCACAGATCAGATGGGATATGAAAGTGCACCCGCGAAGAAGACTTGGACATTCTTAAAATTCCACAGAGACCCCTTTTTAACCAATTCCACCAAGAGTGTCTTTTGTTTAGGTTCTCTGGAGGTTCAGTTCAAGATACTTGGAAGTGAGCTTCAACTTACGGGATCAAGTGAATTCGCGAAAATTGAATTCCTTTCTTACGAAGTGTCAAAAACATAAATCATTCAAAGTATTGCTAAAAATCAGTTCTTCCATATAATACTACACGCATTCTATACGATGAAGCGTTAAGCTTGGACAGATTGTTGTTTACAATCTTATTTATGAAATTGTCAGCAAGAAAGAAAAATTCTCGATTATTGTGATCTTCAAGTCAGGCCGACTTCCGCAAGGCATACAGAGAAGTTTGTAAGCTGAGAGAGGCGGTAAATATTTGCACGAAACCCCACCATATCATCTAACGAGGCTGGGAAGCTCCATTTTTCTTTTTGTTACCATTACTGAAAGCTAGGAGTAGCGGCTAATGACGATTCCAAGCCTACATTTAGTAATTGAGTCCCTTGAGGGGAAACTGTTCAGATTAAAAATCTACGTGAGAAATGCCAAGTAAAAAAACATGGAGAATTAATTATAGCCGATCGAAAGGGTTGACATTTTTCGCATAATACTGCTCCATCGACTGCACGGGTGCCGTGTGTAAACCAGTATTCAGGACATCCGTAGAGACCAGAGGGGGAATACTTATTCCTGTCGGTGCGTTCCCTGCACTAGAGCCTCCCGCGGCATGACTTGAATCTGACAGTGGAAGAATTGCTTGAGCAGCAGCAGCACCAACGGTAGCAACCAAAGGCGTTCTTACCAGTGTCCCACCTAATTGGGGCAAGTTCACGGCTGAAGAGGAATGGAACAAGCCCAGAGCTGATGCGACTGTTGGTGTTGGAGTTGCCGAGGCGAGGGAGGCTTGCGGATGTGTCGCAGAGTTCATCACGTCTGAGATAGACTTGTAGGAGGAGGCCTCGAGGTAGATTGTCAAGTCTTTTGTGGTCTTTGTCAATGTTGCCATGGACTGTCTCACCTCATTGAGAATCGGGGCATCTTTCATGATTGCCTTGACGGATGAGAAAGTCTGCAATATGGCCTTCAAAAATAGATTAGTGTCATCCCAAAACAGTCTTCTCATTGCCTGACTCTGGTTTGTTCGAATCGAAGATAACTTGGAAATAAGGCGCTTGGTTATTTCCATTGACGTGATGCAAACATTAGTGAGCTCCTTGAATTTGGTGGAAACAGTTGAGTTCATTTGATTTCCACTTGGATTTGCAGAGGCAATAGCACTCTTGCCAATAGCCTTCGTTAGCTCGCTAAACACAGTTTGCGCATTTGTGGTGGCCAGATCAATACACTGATACAAATTTTCATCGATATCCTCCACGGACAATGGATCTGTCTCTCCAACGGCATGACCTTGGTCTGCTGTGTTCAGGGTGCTATCCTCGATAGCCACAACACTATGAGAGAGTTTAACTTTTGGATCCAAAGTAGAAAGTGCCAAGCCTGATTGATTCCTCGCTAATACTGCAGGCATCCTCGCACTGAAACCTGAAGGATGAAGTAGTCTGTAGGCATTTTGCATCTCATTCAAAGACCCATAAAGAGTCAAGTAGACCATCCTCATGAAGCAGACATCGATTTTTGCGACAAATGAAGGATAGTTTTCAGTCACAATCTCAAAGATTTGTTTGAATGAGGTGATGCAGGATTGTACAGCTTTCATAATCGCCTCTTGGTTTTCTCCATTGTCCTCTGCAGATTCCATAGTCTCGACAAGCGTATCTATGTTCCCCTTTGTAGTGTGAAGAAGAGGAACGACTTTCAAAGCAACTCTGCGATCAGAGCAGAAGCCAGTAAATCTTTTAATTGATGAATGTACCTCACTAAAAGAGTATAACACTTTTCGGGCCACCTTCAAAACAGTGCTTAGATCAAAGCTGTGGGGTTCAGCGTGCGATTGTGCTGCTAGAAGCGCCGCAAATTGATCACCCGAAGCTTGATTGCTAATGGAGGTTTTTCTTGAAGGCGGCTTAAGCGGAGAATTTTCATGGTTTTGCTTGAGGTTCGTACGCTTTTGATGATCATCTTCTCTCGAACTTGCCACGAGCTCCTCTTGAGACGCACGGAATGCTTCATCAAACGGACGCTCTTGTAGGGTAGAGAGCCGTCGAAAGTAGGCGCCGGATTTCTGATCAGAATCCACCAATTCACTGTTTTCCAACATCGCATTGATCTCTTTGAGGGTGTTAGATCGACTTCGACCTTTCGTGGCGGAGCGGCTAGAATTGGAGGCCAAATTGGTTCCTGATGGCGATGAAGATCGCGAATGGTTCGCTGTGGTGGTAGTGTAGGTGGATGTTCCAGTAGGAAGCTCGAGCTGAAAGCTCGCTTCTTTCCTTTCTAAAATGTTGGCCATGCCAGTATCATCATTGTCTGGGAGCAGCGGTTTACGCTCCGGCTTACTTGGAGTGAACGACTCGATGCTGCTGGCGAGAGACGACAGTGTTCTTGGCGCATCATCAGGAGTCGTTTTGTTGCTGTTTATTATGAGGCCCATCCGTCGGCTGGCTTTCAGCGATTTGGTTCTTGTATCAGACAAAGATCGGGTTCTGGCGACGCTCGGAGTTGAGGGAGTACGCATGGAATAGGTCATCTGATGATGTATATGTTGATCGAGGACTGCACTGTTAGATAACAAGTAAGCTTTCAAATCATTCGTGCCTCCTGGCATCAGCTTGATCACATCTAGTGTGGGTAAAATAAGTGGATTCTCCGACACAGCAATAGCCTCCAAATTTATCATTTCTCCAAGAAATGGTGGTATATAATTAAACTCATTGTTTTTGATCAGTAGAACTTTGAGGTCGGGAAAATTTGAAAAAACACCACGCGGAAGGATGCTCAAACAATTCAGCGATAGATCGAGCCCCTCCAAGCGAGGGCAGCAATTTCCGAGGATAGATGGGAAAGCGGAAAATCTGTTATTGTGGAGATCGAGATACCTCATACAGATTCCACACAACATTTCAATTTCTGGAGGCAAAGTGGTAAGTGCGTTATCCGACAAAAGTATACGTTCTAATGAGATAGGAGGACTAAACTGTAGCAAGAACTCAGCCAAAGCTTCGCATATGGTCCCTAAACTGACATCGGGCGGGAAGTTTGATAGTCTGATCGTGGCTGTTCGCTTTATTTTGATCAGATCCATTTGATCCCGAAATATCTGGTGGATCTCAGCATACTTGCTTGAGTATGGTGCCGAAGACATGTCAGATTTGGGGAATTGATATTGATTATTGGGATTGCTATACGAATCTCAGTTTTGGGTATCTTCGTAGCCGATGAAATGTTGATAGGTTCACCGCGCGCACTCCCAGTTACCTCCTGCTGATACACTTAATATATCAGATCGACTAGGAAACCACACAACCATATACTTTCTGAGATTGAACTCAGTACACATTTACGCCATAATGTTTTACCATGGGAATCGATAAGTTGAGGCAAAAGGCCTTAAAACGTAGACTGTTCGAATTAGGTTACATTTTATCGTTTATTCGTGAGGCAGTGTGAATCACAAAGTAATTCCTCTGTTTACTGCATCCACTCGTTCTTGCCACACAGTTTTTCCTGTGCAGCTACAGACTGTCTTGTCATTTTCCCAAGCGCCTGCACTTCTTGCAATAACACCACAGAGGGCATCGCTACTGATCTCCAGCTTCAATTTAGAAAGTACCATGCTCCTACCAATGAGCTCGTCGACTTTCAATCTGGCTTGCAAGAACGACTGGCCAGAAGCAAGATTCATTGAAGCGCCATAATAGGCTCCAATCGAACGAATGGTTGTCAGCGCGTCAGAGGGCTGGTCAACTTCGATTGGGGCGAATGCGTGGAACACTGAGCCAGTAGAGAATGCGCCTTCGCTTAAGTTTCCAGATGTTCTGATCAGTGGGTAATATGTACCCTGAGGAACCCCATTTACTGTCAAATCAACAACAACATCAGTATCACTAATGGATACAAAGCGGGCGAGACCCTTCACAGGCTGCTGGAAATCGCTCGGATTAAAAGACTCCAAAATGCAAACAGCTGCCGAATTTGGTTTTCCTGTGCCACGGATGATTGCATCTTTTCCAGTTTCTTGAATTTTTCGAACAATATCCGACGGTGGTAAGCATCCTGTTACTTGCACAGTTTGAGATGCTAAGTCAACTTTCACATTTTCTAGTCCCTCCAAGGTTTTGAGAGCTTCTTCCACTGACACCACACAAGAATTGCATTCCAAGGGAACATTAAATACAACATCGAACAGTTGAGTCATTTTCAATTAGTCAGATGTAAGTATTTGTGAGGAATTGGGTGGAGGATTGGCTGACAAATGGTCACGTGGTTTCTGATGTACTGAGGCTCAACTACAGGTTCTTGATCTGTCTCAGTACTTGCACCTAACTGAGAGCTGCCAATGAGAAACAAACATCACACATAATTCTCTCTCGACACAATTTGTTTTGGCTACTGGAGCTTACAAAAATATTTCCGTGATAGCTTTTGCACGAGATTGCGTTGGGTTAGTCTGCGCTGGAAAATTTGTTGCCACGAATTGTGAACTCTAGAATCTGGAGGGAGATTTTTGAGTCCGAAAAGCCCACCGACAACAAGCATTGGCCACTTGCTAGAACTTTATAGGACAGATGCTTCAAAGTATATGATAGTTTGTATGTAGGCGGCCAAGACCGATGCAGAAGTGTGTGAAGGCTCACTAAATATCATCTTCTGCTAATTCGAGCCTCTGTCATCACCACTCTCACCGGCACATAAAAAGGCTATTCAAAATAAGCATTTGCTAATGGGGGCGCTAATAGCCTTGAAAGTGTCATAGATTTACAAATTGTCAACATATGACCCATCGTTGCAGCTGGACATTGTCATATGTGAGCGTGACTCAACATGTTGGAGAAATCTTTGAGTCGTTACGGCTGCTGTTACGTCGCTACCTGCTTGACTAAATGATGATTCCCGTATCAGCGATCGACAATTGGAACCTGGAAGCATATGGAGACCCTGAAAAATATTGATTCGAGCTGGCACCCTAAAAAATCCAGCATATCAATTTTCACTGACAATCTTTTTTGAAGACACTTCCCGACTGTTATCAAAAATTTATAGCTAATGCAAATACAATGTCGTTCAATCACCAAATAGGCAGAGAACAGGTGAATCAGGGATACCATATCAAATTATGTGAATTTTCCGATGCAAGCGTCAAATCATTGGATCACTGCCACTCTTCTTTCCGAACACCCAATTCAGTTGCCAAAGTTTTGTAAACATTGGGGAGCCCAGTGGTGAGCAGTTTTGTAAATTTTTTTAGTCACCCCTGAGTTATGGAGATATAGCTATATTATCAAAACGTGTGGGAGCTCTTAGCGAGAAGGTATTGAGCTGGTTTGCAATCATCAGTAGAGCTCTCACCACCCACCTATGCAGTAGGATCGTTTGACCAGTATATAGAAAATTCCCTGATAATCCATTAATACAGCGCGTCTCGAATCTCAGTCAACTTCACGAAATTCTATCAAGGATCATTCGCAAGTCACTATCATTGTATGGTTGTGGGAAATCACCTAGGAGATACTCCGACTGCCGTTGTGACTACTCAGCTAGGACTATTCGCACAGGCCTATATTCCTCACTTAATTTATTTACTTCTGTTGGAAAGGGAGCCAACATTTCACTGGGATGAATCTTTCCTGGTAATCCCACAGCCTTCCGCCACTCGTGGGTGCAAGGACAGGATTCATACATGTAAACTTTATGCTGAGCTTGTTCCATGGGTAACAAGCAAAGAATGCACTTGAACGTTTCTCCTTTCCTTGGCCTGCGGGCATGAGGTACCTCCGATCAAAGGTCAAATCGCGTTCAATAAATGGCTGCGAAGCCACTCATGCGTGGAGAGTGCTTTCAAGAATCGCTTCAAGTAACCAAATGGAAGGATTCCAATTTGCAGGAGCTCATTAGGTCCAACAACCTGGTCTTTCTTGACGTTGGCATCTGCTTTCCTTTTATTTTTTTTTCAAATAACGTTCATTAGCGACCACTATCCCACAAGGAGATTTAAGATAGTATATGCAGGATAATCATACGATTTCATTTGCTGACGAATAACTGTATTTTCAAGCACAAAAACGTGACTCCGTGGCCAAGCTGGTTAAGGCGTAAGACTGTTAATCTTGAGATCGTGAGTTCGATCCTCACCGGGGTCGTTTTTTTACATATTGTACAATTGTTAATCTTTAAGAACGTCCAGTTATTCCTGCTTCGAAATTAAGACACATTTAGAATTCGCTAAACTCTGCTTTCCCTTCTCTTCATCAAAAATGCGAAATCCTTCGCACTGATCCTGCATATAATACAATGGAGAGTGGTGTCGGAGCACGAAGATCAGACTTGTGAATCTACAACATCATGTATAGCACTGCTGCTCAAATGGGAGGCTCTGCAAGCCCACATCTACCAGCGGCTTCAGGGCAAACTGCTGAACGCAAGGACAAAGCTTTGAACGATAAACAGATTTATCAGTGGATTTCTGAACTTGTCAAAGGAAGTAACAGAGAGCGGGCTTTACTAGAGCTAGGCAAGAAGAGGGAGCAGTATGATGACTTGGCTTTGGTATTATGGAACTCATTCGGTGTGATGACAGTTCTCTTGGAGGAAATAATATCTGTGTATCCATTTCTTAACCCGCCAATGCTCACAGCGTCAGTTTCAAATAGAGTGTGCAACGCACTCGCTTTGCTTCAGTGTGTGGCGTCAAATGTTCGCACGAGAGGGTTGTTCTTAAGTGCTAATTTGCCCTTGTATTTATACCCCTTTTTGTCGACGAATGCTAGGCAACGTTCCTTCGAGTATTTGAGACTTACCAGTTTGGGGGTAATCGGCGCCCTAGTCAAAAATGACACGCCTGAAGTAATCAACTTTTTGTTGACCACAGAAATTGTTCCACTCTGCTTAAACATAATGGAAATTTCGTCAGAACTTTCCAAGACCGTGGCTATTTTTATTTTACAAAAGATCCTTCTAGATGATCAAGGATTGTCATACATCTGCACCACCTACGAGAGATTTCACACGGTCGCATCAGTATTGTCAAAGATGATAGATCAATTGAGTACCTCAACGGATCAGACACAGAAGGGCCAGAATGCCGATCAAGCGCAAGCGCAAAACACCTCATCTCAACATCATGCATCAAGCAGCTCTGGCCGTCTATTGAAGCATGTCGTTAGGTGCTACATGCGTTTGTCCGACAATCTTGAAGCGAGGAAAGCCCTCGCAACAATCTTGCCTGAGCCGTTGCGGGACGGAACTTTCTCCAGCATTTTGCAAGACGACGTCGCAACCAAGAGATGCTTGGCTCAACTCTTGCTTAACATTAATGACCAACAATAGAATCTGTGCTAGACGCTGTGAGTCTCGTGAAGGTAAATATCGGCCGGGCTGCATTAGACTTTCAATTGTCCACAGCATTTGGCTTTAGTACTAGAAGCACATCGACCGAGTTCTTTGTAGAATGAAATCTAAGCTTGATAGCGCGGTATCAACTTGAAGTTGCGAGCCTTCCACAAGCTATGCTAAATATTGCAAAGTCATGCGCAGTTGAGCACTACGAGTTAAGCTTTTGACAAGACGCACAGGTAATCTCTTAGCGACGATTTGCGAGAAAATTGCCAAACAATCATCAAACTTGGCTGAAATCTAACTCTGTTCCTGGCTTTGAACAGAAGGAGGTTCATATTGGCAAATTAGTCTGAAACGTGAAACGTGAGTCGAAAACACGTGAACGTGATACGACAAGATCAGCGTGATATTCGATGTCAACCCCTTGAATATATGCAATAATTCCGGCATGAATCAGGCTAGATTGTTGAAGGAGATGCTAGGAGTTATTGTATGAGCGGAAATTTCGCGTATTCGTGTCAGATACACGGGAGCTACCCTGCAACGGTGCCTATTACTAAATGCGGTAAACACCTCGAATAAATGCGCCTGCATTATTTAAGCCCCAGACATTAAAGAACGGTGGCTTGCGATACTTCTTTTTTTGTTCATCAATATTTTTGACTGCCGGAACGAAAAGCTTGGAATTCACTGAACTTACTGCCTTAGCGTCCACTCCTTCAAGAGAATGAAATTCACTCCTTTTTCACTCCTTGCCATCCTTGTTGCTGCGGCCCAAGCTTCTCCAGTACCTGCCATTGAATGGGTGACTGTCACTGCTTACACTACCGTCCTTCTCGACCAAGGTGACACGGAGGCAACCGAGACCTCGTCAGTCGCCACCAATTCGGCAAGTGTAGAGCAACCAAATTTGCTTGACCATCTATTCGATATGACTACTTCTGCTGAGTCCGCGATCTCAACCGGGGATTCTCCGGATGTCGCAACTGTCGCGGCAAGCACCGCTGAGGCCGTGGCTGAAGCCGCAAAATCTCTGCTCACTTCATCCACATCCACATCCTCATCCGCCCCAACATCCACAAGAACTTCCTCAAAATTCTCGGGAGAAGGGACCTACTACTCCACGGGGTTGGGCGCGTGCGGAGAAACCAACACTGATACTGACCTCATTGTCGCTATTTCCCACGACTTGTTCGACCAGTACACGCCCAATGGGAATCCAAATAGAAATACCTTATGCGGAAAAAAGATAATTGCTTCTTACGAGGGAAAGTCTGTCGAAGTGACCGTCGTTGACAGGTGCGAAGGATGCGCCTACTATGACTTGGATTTTTCACCATCTGCCTTTACCGACATTGCAGATCAGAGCTTGGGGAGAATCGATATCACTTGGGAATGGGCCTAGACTTATAAAATATCTCGCAAATACATGACTTTTCAGGAGCGCAATTTTCGTAAAATTGAAAGGCACCGCGCAGCCATTTCGCACCCACACAAAAGTCCTGCGCTCTGTTTGGTGTGCACGTAAGCTAGTCTATCTCAAGCACATTCGCTTGCGGTATACATCTATCACCAACAATGGATGACTCAGATGACGACTTCTCGGACCAGGCCGGATCTGGGCCAGACCTGCGTGAGATGTCTCTAACTCCTGAGCCGCAAGGCATGGCCAAACGAACGCGCTCCAGAGCTACCAATACTGACTTAAAGAACTCATCTGGTGGGTATGCATGGGAGGACGAGTATCAGCGAACATGGGACGTGGTCAAAGATGACTCCGAAGGCCAGAGATCCCTTGAATCACTCGTGCAACAGATGATTGAGGCGAGGAAGAAAAAGATAATGAAAAACCCAACCACACCCTTCCAAAGAGGAATCATTCGAACGCTCGTGGTGATCATAGATGGATCGCTGACAATGCTGGAGAAAGATTTACGACCGAACAGATTCAGCGCTATGCTAACGTACTTACAAGACTTCGTCGTTGAATTTTTTGACCAGAATCCTATATCCCAAATGGGCATAGTCATGATGAGAAATGGAGTGGCCACATTAGTGAGCGAGGTTAGCGGACTGCCGCAGCACCACATTGACAAGATAAAAGCAGTGAAAAGTCGACAGCATAATAAGTACGAGCCGAAGGGAGACCCGTCGCTCCAAAATGCGCTCGAATTGGCTAGATCTCTTCTCATGGGAGATTTTGGGGGTCCGGCTGCAGCCTCCGCCAAAAATTCGAAGGAGATTCTCATGATATTCGGCGCGCTATTCACGTCCGATCCCGGAGACATCCACAAAACAATCGAATCGTTGGTGAAAGATGAAATCAAAGTCAAGGTCATCGGTTTGTCCGCCCAAGTTGCCATCTGCCAGGAAATTGTCAACAAGACAAACTTCCTGGGCAGCGCAAATTACAAAACGCGCGTCAACTTTGCAACCTCGCAGTATTATGGTGTCATCATGAATGATGCTCACTTTAAGGAACTCTTGATGGATTGCGTGGAACCCTTGGCGGTCACCAAGAATTCCGCCGAGATTCAGCATGAGATCACAGACGGGGTGCCGCTTATTAGAATGGGCTTCCCGCTGAAGTTTCTGCCTGCAGCGGCGACTTCCAACTCCTCCGTGACTGCCAACTTCCCTCACTTGTGTGCTTGTCACCCCACGCAGGGGTCTGAGGAGTCCAAGGAGACAGTGGTCGTTCAGCTCGGCCAATCTGGGCAGCTGAATCTAGCCACATCCAATGTTGTCGGCTACATATGTCCACAGTGCAAAAGCAGGGTCTGCCACCTCCCGACGATGTGCCCCGTGTGCGGACTTATGCTCATTTTGTCTACTCATTTGGCCAGATCATATCATCATTTGAGTCCTTTAAATGATTTTAGAGAAATACCCGTGAGCACAGACTACGATAGCACATACTGCTATGGATGTCTTCTTAAATTTCCCGAAGGCACAAAGGAGGAAAATACGGCGCTCACAAGTTCACGTTACCGGTGCATGAAATGCGAGAGCGATTTCTGCATCGATTGCGATGTTTTCATCCACGAGGTTCTTCATAATTGCCCGGGATGTGAGAACAAAGCATAAGTAGATTAATGGAAGCCTTTCAATCAAATTCTACAGCCTATTTACAGCTATGTTTGTCATTAGTATACACGAGACAGCTTACTTGTTTCCCCAAGCGGAGCTGCCCCCATTGTTGCCCCAACCCGAGTTGTTGCTTGCATTATTGTTGCCCCAAGCAGACGAGCGACCAGCGTTATTCTGTCCCCAAGCAGATGAGCCTCCGTTGTTGCCCCACGCGGAGTTGCCTCCCGCTTGAGCACCCCACGTGGATCCTCTTCCGCTCTTGCCTCCAGCAGCTGCAGCATCTTTGTTTCCCCAGGTCGAGTTACCGCCCGCCTTGTTGCCCCACGAGGAATTACCGCCTTTGTTACCGGCTCCCCAGGCGGACTCACCTCCAGCATTAGTGGCGCCCCAGGCAGAGTTTCCTCCACCAGCGCCCCAAGCAGAAGCTCCGCCGCCATTGCCCCAAGTGGAAGCACCCCCTGCAGCATTTCCGCCCCATGCAGAGGCGTTCCCGCCAGATCCCCAAGCAGATTGACCGCCCGAAGCAGCCCAAGTCGAAGCGCCTCCTGCATTGATAGATGGAGTCTTACCACCCCATGTAGAAGCACCACCTGGACCGTTAATGGCTGGTGTAGCACCACCCCAAGCTGATTTAGCGCCAGAAGAGAACGCCGGACCCGAGTTTGAGCCTGGGCCACCACGTGGGCCTTCAGATGCACCGATGAACCGTAAGTATGGGATCGACTCGCCTCTGATCAAAACACTCAACTTTGTTTTGTTTACCTTGATCTTTTTGGACTTTGTGTGTAACTCAATTCTGGCATCAACATCATCAGTCTCAACAACTTTGCCCATAAGACCCTTGTAATTACCGTTATTGACAACCACATCCTTGTTAAGCAACTTGTCGCGGCCGCCAGTGCGCGATTTGGCACCTGGAGCTGCAATTGGAGCAAGCTTCAAGTTAGGATTCATGCGGCTCAAGTCAGGACCAAGAGTCTTGGAAACCATAGAGTTTTTGGTGGAAATAGTACTGACGTTTAAAGCGTTAGTGACAAAAATACCGAGGTTTTCCAGAAGTTCATGAGACTCCACAAATAAAGTATTTTTGTGAATGTGCAAAATCACACCCTCCTTTCTTTTGTCACCCCCACTTTCCTTGATAGTATCACCAACATTGATGCTCAGTCCATCCTTGTCTGTAGCAACCTGCTCTCTCCTGTTTAAACGGAGCTTCGAGGCAATACCAGTAGGCTTCACTGAGATCAATCTTCCATCGGAAGTTAACACACCGTAAAGGCCCTTCTCAGCTTTGACAATGGTACCCACCGTAGAGGCGTTGAGTTGAACAAGGTCTTTGATCTCGTACTTGCTGTTCACGATGTCGGCACTGGCAGATGTGTCCGTGGCCTTGATAAGGTAATTGGCAAACACGCGCACATCCTCTTTTGTCTGATCGCTCAACAAGACGACAGAGTCGCCGTCAATTTTGATCACCAACCCGGTTTGATCAGAGTGTTTTCCTTCAATGACCTTCACGTGATCACCCGGCGTGAACACTTTTCTCAAGTCATTCGCGGGAACAGTCAATTCCTGGTTGACAAATTTGACGTCGCCGCTATCGGTGACGATCATGGTTACCTCGTTCAAGGAAACTCCCAAGACCTTACCAATTGTCTTGGCCTGTTCTCCACGACGAATCTCCACCTTGTCACCGGGCTGGAAAGCGCTGACTTGCCCACCATCCTGGGTCTTGCTGCTCTTCAATGATGCTGCCACAGCAGCGAGATCCAAGCCGTCTTCTTCTGTGTTACCAGTTTGGAAGCGATCCAATTCCTCAAGGGTAGGATGCACATCTTTCGTCTGTATGAACTGCAATTTGAAGTCTTTGAAAAGAAATCCCTCGAAATATTCATCTCCGCGGTAAATGTAATTTCTGGGACCTCTTCCTGGTTGCAAAAAGTCGCCATCATACATTCTGGCCTCCTGCTCGTTGAACAAACGAGGAATTGGTCTCACCTTCAGCTTGATTCTCTTTCCATCTGGAGTGAAGTCGTCATTCTTGCCGTAGTCCAAACGTGGCACCAACTTACAACGCACCTCAAGACCATTCTCAGACAAGTTGTCGACGATGGCCAAGTCACCCTTGTATTTACCACGGGTGATTCTGATGTAAATACCAGGGACGATCTCAACATCCGAGGACTTGACCTGTTTAAGCAAGTCAGGATACTCACTCACTGGAACGATGATTCTCTGTTTAGCGTAGACATTGACCATACCGGTCAAGGCACGCTCAATGGCCTCAGGCTTTTTGGCCTCAATGTAAATATATCCTTTAAAAGAGTCTCTTTGAAAGACGGACAAAATGTCAAGAGGGCGGGCCAGGCGAGCCAAGGTGCGCTTTTTCTCAAATAATTTGCGAACCAAGTCTTTTTCCCTGCCTGGAGAACAACGAATGGCAAAGATGGCTGGGTCATTGATGGAAGGCATCAACAACTTCTGCGAGACAGTCCCACTGGCAGTGGTGTCTCCACGATACACAGTATGCGATTTCCTGTATCTCTGCTTCAATGTTTCGGCCAACTCCTCGGCGTCTTGGTCCTCAGCTTTCTGACGACGCTGATCGTACTCTCTGTGAAGTCTGTCGTCATTTGCATCTGGGAGCTCGCTTTTGTCAACATGCTCATCCGAAATGAATTGTTCACGCAA
Organism: Sungouiella suratensis; assembly: GCA_030566815.1. Taxonomy (NCBI): domain Eukaryota; kingdom Fungi; phylum Ascomycota; class Pichiomycetes; order Serinales; family Metschnikowiaceae; genus Sungouiella; species Sungouiella suratensis. Next base: position 115,598 of record JAKUAV010000007.1, on the reverse strand, counting down.
AAGCTCAGCTTCCTCGTCGTCTTCGTCGAGCTCGTCTTCTTCTTCGTCGTCCACTTCGGCCTCAATATCGAGGAACTGGTTAGCTCTTCTCCGCTTGGCTTTTCTAGTTTGTCCGACGTCATCATCGTCTTCCTCCTCTTCCTCCTCCTCATCTCCTTCACCCTCATCATCGTTCTCATCATTGTCTGCTTGCGGAGCACTTGATTCTTCGTCATCGCCCTCTCGACGGACTTCACTGGAGAGTCTGTCAGTTTTCAATTGGGGTGAGGGCGGAGTGCCTGAATCCAGATCATCCAAGGGCCTTTTAACGCCCGATGGCGTGTCCTCCATCTTGATAGGTTGTGGACTGTCAGACATTTTTGTGAGAGACGTGTAGACACCTTGATCTGTTGTGTAGGTAGAGTGACAAATTTCTAGTTGGAGTGAGGATTGGCGTGCGCGCACCGCACAATCATGAAGTGACCAAAATTGAAAAGATTTTTCCCCTCTATTATAGAAAGAAGGATGGATACTGACACGATTGTTTTATTTATTGAAGCCATGCGTGCACTCAACATGAGATTCAACTTTCAGTTTGCTTTCAGCATTCAGAACTTTTTAATAACATTTAACGGACAGGCAGAGTACACGGACCAAATTGTGGGAGAGTGATGGCCATGTCTGTCGCTTGACGCGACATGACAAAGATTGATTTTTTATTTCTTGTTTCTTAGTTACTCTTGATTGTTTTCACTTAATTTTATTACATTTGGCACCCCTGTTCTCTCCACAGCTGGCCCTTCCCAACAAGTTGGTTTTGTGCTCCGACAATGCAAGGATCAAAGTCTATTTGGTATGATGAAACAAAATGCTCTGCAAGAAGCATTCTATGGCTTGCTATAAATTCGTTTTGATTTCTACTTTTAACTTTTTTCTCTCACAGCAACAATGAGAAAGTTCTTCGTTTTGCTTTTGATAACTACAACTTTCGCCTCAATTGTGCCACCGAAAGAGGATGTTAAGAAGATCCAGTGTCGCAAAGGCATTGACAGTGCTCTCTTGCGTGACCCAAAGAAAGTGTATTTTTGTCTCGACAACCAGCACATGATCTTTCATTCGTCTACCTTGGATACCCTTGGAACCAAGACACACAATCCACTAGCAAAAGAAGACACAATTAAAGACTTGTCGAAAAAATGGGTTGAAGTTGAAACGAACAATTTCACAATCAGCCAGGACGGTGGAATGCCACTCACAAGTTGCCTTTCTCTTGAAAATGGGCAGACCGGCGCTATCTCTGGGATTTTCAGTGACTCTTTCGGGACATCAGCAAAGCTCGATCTTAGTTGGGCCCTCACCAGCTACCTCGTTATTCAGACCGGGTTCAGTTTTAGTGCATCTTTCGATACCTCCTTCACTGTGTCCGCAGAATACTCTTGCAATGGTAAAGCGGGGCAGACAGTGCAGTTGACTATGGTGCCTTCTTTCTACCGGTTCCGCGAGAGTAAGTACAGGTTTTTGTACCCCTCAAAGAAGAACAAGAAGGATATTGTTGATTACGAGGACTGGCAATTGATCCCAGACACGCAGGTTGTGGCCTCTGCCCCGATGTTGAAATGTGTAACGGACCCCAGTTTCCTAAGATGCGACAGCCGTATTTCAAACCCCTGGTTGCCTGCGAACTAAATACGAGTGTCGTTCTCATTTACAGTCTTGTTCATGCTGGAGACATTTTGCAATTCCGGTATGCTTCGTCTGCCTTGCAGCTCATCTTCGTGGTGTACGGATCTGCTCGGTTTGGACGAAACTTCACATCTAATTAGCGCAGATCATTGTCAAATATGTCAAACGAAATTGCAGCTCTCGCCAAGGACTTGAAGTCCGATTTGAAGCAATTCCCGAACTTTCCTCAGGAAGGAATTCTTTTTGAGGATTTCTTGCCAATTTTTGCTAAGCCAGAATCCTTCCAGAAATTGGTTAAGGCATTTCAATTGCACTTGGGTGACAAAAAGGTGGACTACATTGTCGGCTTGGAGAGCAGAGGGTTCCTCTTCGGCCCAACCTTAGCATTGGCCTTGAATGCGGGTTTCATTCCCGTGAGAAAACCAGGGAAGTTGCCAGGTCCAACTTTGACTGCTGAGTTCCAAAAGGAATACGGTAGTGATAAGTTCGAAATTCAACAGGGCGTTATTCCAAAAGACGCTTCCGTGGTAGTTGTTGATGACATCTTAGCTACTGGTGGTAGCGCCAGTGCCGCTGGAGAGTTGGTAACCAAGGCTGGTGCTAAGGTTGTTGAGTACCTTTTCGTCATGGAGTTGGACTTCTTGAAGGGCAGAGACAAATTGAATGCACCTGCGTTCACTTTGTTGAGCGGCCAAGCTGAGAAGTTTGAGAACTAGTTGGGGAGCCAAATTATATATGTAATATTCAAATTATTTGTTCGGTGTCGTCATTATGTAAGCTAGTTTTTGAAAATGAGAAATGCAAGATCTCCAACGTAGAAGTATGCGAAATATCCCTGTTCGTGCGTGACGTATGATCCAAATGATTTACCCACAATCACGTGCCATGAGGCCCCGTACAACAAGTCTAGTTCTTTCTTGAGATAAGTCGCGATGTCCTTCTCGACTTTGTATGTAACTGTGGCATCCACGGCCAACTCAAGTACTTTAGTTTGGATTTCTTCCGCCAAGTCAGAAGCCTTCAAAATTGCTATGCGTTAGTATGCATTCCCATTCATAACTCGATTAAATTTCATACGCGTCGATTCTGCCGGCGGAAAAGTTTGAGATCCTGCTGGTGGCATTGGTGTTTACTACAAGTATATATGCACCTTACTCCAAGCGGTGATAGTAGCATACACAGTATATGCAGTACCAGACGTGAGAGTGTTCTCCGTCGGTAGCCAAATTGCTGGGAAGTCGTAAGCACATTTCTTAAGTGATAAATGATTTTGTGCTCCCTACCGCATGAACGGTCTCCAAAGCATGTGTTTACCCTTTGTCAACGCCGAGGCAGTCGACGATTTTGGCATCTGATATTGCAGCCCATCATGCCTAACAATAGGGCGCCCATCAAATATATTTGAGCAATGCTTTTTGGACTCTACATGAGATGAGCATATTCTTTAATAGCTGACTGTGGAACCCAATCTCGTTCGGATGTGTTCTTCGTGGCGGGCTATAGCCTTGCATGTAGTACAAATTGGGAAGCAACCCCACACTTTCGTTAGGAACACGCGGAACAAGTCCTTCGACATTGGCTATCAATTGCTTTCCGTTCTCACCTTTCACGTTAAAAGCATACCAATAAGATAACTTTTCCGAACCCATGAGCAAATACGGCTTTGTCAAAATAGAGAGAGACGTTTCAGCAGCCTTGAAGCATGCAAAGTCACCCACCGCCCAGAAGATTGAGCTTCCACAAGGGGACTTTGAGAAGTTCATATACGAATATGCTAAAGGAGAGTTGAATGAGAAAACCCTCTACCACTCGCTCAGAGTATACTCATACTCAGCCGCAATTATTCACGATCACTTCCCACAATGGAAGTTGGACCTGGGGGTTCTCTTCACGGCATCATTGCTTCATGACTTGGGAACCACAGAGAAAAACATGAAGGCTACAAAAATGTCTTTTGAATTCTATGGAGGAATCTTGGCTCGCGAGTTGATTTTGAAGGAAGCAAATGACTCCGATTATGCCGAGGCAGTATCTGAAGCCATCATCCGACACCAAGATTTAGGAGAGTCCGGGTACATTACTACTTTGGGGCTCATCCTACAAGTGTCTACAATTCTCGACAATGTCGGAAAAAACACAGAATACGTTCACCCAGATACCTTGGCTGACGTCAATTGCAAATATCCCAGAGATGGTTGGAAGTCGTGCTTCGCCTCGGTTATAGATACCGAGAATTCACAGAAGCCATGGGGGCATACGAGCGCATTGGGCGTGGATGAATTTAGAGACGGCGTGTTGGCCAATGATCTTGAGTACACCAAACTGAAAATATAGTGTATGCGTCCCCTCGATTTGGCACCTTTGCAGCAAGTTCAAAAAAATTTGCAGAGATTGTGAAATGATTTTGATGCCGAATAGTCGCTCAAGCCCAATGAATCTTAATCTGTTATCCTCATCGCCTTCGTATTTTTTCCCTAATCTCTTCCCGACTTTCCGAACTTTTGGTTTGGAGCAGATCTACGGGATCTGCAGGTATCGGCCGGTTCTCTCACACACCATCATCCACCAACCTCCACCGACCTCAATTTAGATAACTTATATGCACACACATTGATTCTTCAAGGCCATTGGTGTCACTTTCAGTCATATATCGGAACAAAATCCGACGCATCTTTCGAATTCGCTAAAACCAATTCCAAAATGGTCGACGTGACTTCAGCATCTCACATCTCGACGCATTATTATAAGGTGGCTCACTTGCTACTGGTGACATACGCCGTCTACACTGCCAAAGAGCCAACGGCCGATCAATTTCTTCTAGAACTCGAGCTACAGATCAGAAATGAGCATCCCAAGATTTTGATCACATACTACAATAAGTGCCTCTATTATTTCAGGTTCGATCACCTCACCCAGGACTCCGAAAGGCTCGATTCAGAAGGCGCCGAATCAATCTCGCCAGAGAGTAGCGCCCACAACTTGCAATTGCATCTTCTTTATCCACAATTGATTCTCAAACATGAAAACTCAGTGCCTGCTGATCAGCTAGCAAATCCATCACGTGTCATGAAGAACTCAGCCGGGAAAAAAGACGTCAACTCGAAGGACGAGCTACCGGACACACACTTGGCGTTCGCGAGCCTCTCATTTCTCAAAGCGGTGAAGAAGACGCTTGTATATAACTTGTCTGCTTCAGGCCGTATGCTATTGTTTGGCAACTACGTGGTTGCTCGAGTCTCGGGAACCTCTTCCCAGTACGCAATAGTGCAAATTGATCCGGTTCTACTTGCTAACGGCGATCTCATTGTGTCTTTGTCTCAGCGAAATAAGTTGGCACTTTTTGATCTGAGCGTACTCAATCTAGACCATGTGTTCCAGGATTTGGCATCTTGTTTTGTCATTTATGTTGTACCATCAGGTCTACGTTGTCACTTGTACGACACATCCACCATGCAGCAAAGCTTCACGTATATGCCCCCGAAAGCGAGCTCAAATCTCTTGAGGCTTCTCAAACTCAGCACTGGTGTTGAGTTGAAGGAGCAGCAGCAGATTTTGTGGGTGAAATTGATCCCCAATTTACAGCACCTCAACAATCAGACGTCAAAAATTTCAGACTTCGTCCATGGGGTCGACAACAAGAAATACATATTGTGGCCATGGGAGTTGTGTCTTTTGCAATTTGGAAGCGTGGAACGGAGCCCGATTCCGATGACTAGCTCAAGCCCTATTGACCCACTCTCTCTCATCTCGGACTACATTCTGTTCTCGCTCCAGAATCTTAACAGCGAGTTTTCGCACAGAGTCACCATCGCAGGAACAACAGGGATCACGCCTGCAAACACAGGAACTGTACCCCATCAACCGTTCAGCGTGCCCAGCGGGTTCTCGAACGCGATGAGTACAGGCGAGCACGATATAAAAATTGACGAGACAAACATCAGCATCGCGGAAAACAACCCAGATATTCCCAACATTTTTACTATTGAGCACAGTGAAGACCTCTTCGGCAGTCTGAGTGTATTGGAAGAGGCCTCAATCTCGAAAGCAGAAAAGAGTTCTGAAGACAAAAACGACGCAGTTTCTGATGACGATGACGAGGACCTCTTTGGCGATAGCCCGATGCTGGAGACAAAGCCGGTTGAGCAACCAAGCGTGGAGGTAGTGCCTGACGCACCCATGGAATCAGCAAGTATTGTTGTTGATTCCCCCGTGAACCCCGCAAGTGCCCCCGATGCAACTTTCGCCATCCAGGAAAGTTTCGAAACAGATCGTCTGATGTTCAAAGGCGAGTTCCAACAAACACCCGAAAAGCCTGGCTTTATTAACATTCCGCGAGATCAGATGATCTCCGCGCCTATTAACATGACGCCCATGTCATACGATGACCCCGGCGCCCCGCCAGCAATTATGCCCACCCCTTTGATACCCCAGAGCGCAACCGCGGCTCACGGAGGTTTCTCTTCGTTACCTTCCACGAGGCCACAGACCACACCCAAATTTCCACCATCCACATTCCCGCAAACCGGAAGGCCGTTGAACCCATTTGCTGCAAAGGACACGAAGGAACTGCTCCAGCCAGAAGGTAAATTATCCAATGTCTTCTCTCCGATTCATTTCAACCCGATGATCAGAAGTAATATTGACACCAAATACGGCAGGGGCGGGAAATTTTACGTGGCAAGGGAAGCTTCGTCGGGGCCCGAGGAAACCAAGTTTAGACTACGTGAGACGAGTGTATCTCTTTTCGAGACTACAAGAGAATCGAGCGTTACCAGAGAGAGTGGTGACAACGGTCAATATGGGGACGTCAGCTTCTCATTCAAAGACCATGGAGATCAAACACAAGCTTTACTTAGAGGCGAGCAGAATGGTGAGCTAGGGGGCGACAGAGACGAGGATGAAGAAGAGGACGAAGAAGAAGACGAAGACAAAGATGACGACGAAGAAGAGAGTGACGCGGACGAAGAGCTTGACACCAACGATTTGAAGTCTTCACCCTTGAAACTCAATACGCATTCTGGTGATATCTTTCAAACTACAAATGCAACACTCAGTTTGCAGGAGACTCTGAGGGGGCCCAGCAGCTCGTCACAGTTCCAGGCCAGTCAGGGAGCGAACGTCTTATCACCTGGTACTAATTTGCCTAAGACTGCCGGCAATTCCAAGATTGACTCCCCTTTTGGATTTGGCATTGGGTCGGTAGATGCAACAATGACATCATTCTCACCACCCATAGCGAGCGATATGAAACTGGATTTGGTGCAGCAATTGTCAGGGAGAGCAGATGACATCAATGTGCAATCAGCCACGATTGTTGGGAAAGGACTGGACACAGCTGAGAGCGCAAACACGCCGTTGTCATCTTCTAGTTCGAACAATGGAATCTCAGAATCTTCAAATTGCCTACCATTGATTCTCAGGAACATAAACGTATTTAGCATTCCAAACTCGTTCTTGCTCAAGAATATTCCTGGAGCATGGCGAAACGTTCAAATGTCTCCAGGCTTCACAATGGATGTCGACGAGGATGAGGATGACTTCGACACACCGGATGGTCCTCTCACAGTGAGACTAAAAAATCTTGACGAGTGTTTGAAATGGCTTACGCCAAATCTTGTGTTCAATTTAGGATTGGAAAATTTCGAGAAGAACATTGCGCTCAAGTTGCCCGACTTTTTCCCTGATGAGGTCGTGCAAGGCTTGACGGATGGCGAAGTCTCTAGTGAGGTCAAGGACATCTTTCTCTCCGCGTTCCCCTTGAGTTACCGCGTCAAGCTTACTGAATTTCTCGAGGGTGTGGAGGACCCGTCGAAAGCGAGCTCGGACACTCAGATTGAGATTGACAATCAGTTAAGTTTCCTTGACGATATTGCCAATGATGATATCTTGAACTCGGAGGATTCAAGCAGGAAGCTCAAAACGATACACTGGGACTCTATTTACCATAATATTAGAGGTAATCAGCAAAACTTCAGCAATTACACAAACTTAGTCAGATCAGCTGAAGGCAGCAACTCGGGAAGGATCAACGAAGAAGAATCGATTTTTCCACTCAATGAGGTGAAAGCTAAGGTTTTCAAAAATGGAGACAGTATTGTCAATTTGAATTTTGTGGGAGTCAAATTCTGGGACTACTTCAATTTTAGCCCAATCCATGGACCGAAGAAGTTTCAGGTGTTGCTCATCTCAGAGAATGATACCAGGTGTACCAGCGAGGACTTGTTTGACCTCAATAATTTAAATCTTTTGGACTACCTCAAGAACAATTACAGGGAGGGCCACTTTGGTTCCATAAAGAAATTGAACTTGCAAACGTCCGACACGAGACCAGATCTCGAGGGTATCACAAATGGTGTCATGCTAATTGACAAGGGTGACAGCTTGTATCGCGACTACTACAGGAAGATTAACAAGAAGCTCAAGTCATTGGCGGAGCTCATCAAACTTGATCTCATCAATAAGACCAATCGGTTCGAGTTCGATAGACCGCTTCTTCTCTTATTCGTTGATTTTGACAACTCCATTAATTCAATTTTGCAAATCTCGAAGATTTGCCGAAATTTCAAATTGTTCTTGAACGACCACCAATTGTCACTCGTGAAAACATTTGCACACATTATTCCATGGACTCATATTATAAAGCAGTCCGACTCGAGGCGTCGCTTGCGGTATTTATCCACTTCAAAGCTCTCAAAGCTTTCGATGAACCTATACAACAAATGCCCGAACAATGACGTCCATGACCTGCGAGCACTATCTGCGAGCAAAGACTACACAAAGAAACTATACACTAATATTGTGAAGGAACCGCCTTCCACTTTACATTTCAAGTTTCTCAACAACATTAATAAGGAGGGCTACAGCTCTACATTCCACGATGACATCTTTTTGCATGTGGCTTACGAAAGGTCCGTCGACAAAAACTGGATTTCCGGCGCATGGTCTGATCCGCTCGGGATAGTCACGTACACCAAATCGTGGTACTGCCCAAGCACAGCCAAACCAGGACAAGCTGATGCTCATGAATTGGGTTCGCTCATCAACGAAATCTGGGACATCTCCAACACGCTTTTCAAGAAACTCAATGAGGACGCAGTGCAAAGAGCAGGCGGTTCGGGTGCCAAGAACTTCTTGGTGCTCACAAGAATCAGCAGCATAATTCCTGACGACGAGCTTGTATTCTGGAAGAAACTTACTACCAAGCATAAGGATGTATCGCTTCTTGTGCTCTCGGCCAATCGCCTACCAAAATACCTTTTCAGCTCAGACCTCCCTTACACTGCTCCAGTGGAGCTTCCAGAAACGAAAAACGGAAACAAATCTGCATTTGACGAGACAAGCCCCATCAACATTTCGCAGCCAGTTGCCCCCGGGAGGACGTCCATGTCGTCTGCCATGAGTGGCCCAGACTTTTTCAAGTCCATCAATGGTCTCAACAATGCGATGAGCCCGTCACCGTCTGGTACCGGTGTGAATGTCCCCTCGCCTATGAACAACAATGCCTTCAATTTCCACTCCCCGCAGCAATTTTTGAACGCTCCATCGAACTTCTTCTCGCCGCAGGATACAGGAAGTGGTGCCGCAACTAATGGCATAAACGAGGCTGACTATGTGCTCAAAGACCCGCTGCTAGAAATTGTGGGTGTCGTCCCGAAAATACCATTACCTTCATTCAACTCGCCTACGCGGCTAGGAATGCGCATTGGGTATTTGATACGCGAAGCCAAATTGGACGAGCTCAGTTCCGAGGTTAAGTACATTGTGTTCGAGGTGACCCTTTTGAGCTGTTCCTCGTACTGGAATTTGGATGCCATCATGAAGATCTTGCTCAATCAGTACAAGAAATTGATCGTTCTAAATGATGTCATGGGGACGTGCCAGCGAGAGCCCAAAACCCCGCAGAGAGAGCAATCTGTTTCTGAGTTGCGTGGATTGGTTCCATGGCACATCAATGCTGTGGTGAAGACGCTCGACTATCTAGTGCACGTGAACGTCGATGAGCAGAGTTAGTTGCAAAAAGGGTTCCAGCCTCTTTTTAATCCTGCACACAAATGTGCTAGAGCGCGTTGTTTTGCCCCAGTTACACCTATAGACGAGTCGTATACATTAGAAATTCATTCAAATTAAATCTTAAAAATCCTCGGCTTTAGGTCTGTATCATTCCAAAGCTACTATGGAGTCGACGCAGGATATCATCAGAGGCTACCTCAGTGGGAATCTCCATGACAGATCAATCCCGCATCCAGATACGGAGGATGAGTATGACCTAGACTTGATCACTGACCCATTGGATGACACCACGGGCCCACCAGGAGGCAGAGGCTTGATGTACTCGTCGCCACCAACGCCTAATGAATCACCATTGAAGGCTCACTTCGGCAAGCTACGAGGAAGTCCCACTAAAGCAAAAACACCACTCAAACCGAACACACTGCTCAACGAGGACATGATTTCGCCACATTACGATGACTACGGCATTGCAGACACGCATAAGATTGTTAAAACTGTGCCGCAAGGTATTTCGAGCTCGAAAGAATTTGAGAAGTACTCGCGACTTCTAACGTCGTCAACAGACAGATTGATGAAGCAATTAGCCGCTGAAAAAGACAGGACTCAAGAGCTAGAAAGAAAGTTGCGAGATCTTGAGAGTGAAAAATTCCGTGGCCAAGTGATGAAAAGTGACTACGACGTAATGAACAAGCAGTACTTGAGCTTACAAGAGAAGCACGACACAATTCTGACAAGGTCGCGACAGCTCGAAGAAGACAACAATCGTTTGACGCGTGACAATAAATTGCTTCGAGAAAAGCTCATCAAGTACAAAAACTTGTATGAAGATTTGAGAGATCGGCAGATTTCACAGCCAACGGATTCCATCAGACCAGGCAGGTCTCATAGTGCCCCTGGAATATCTTCTGGAGGAAACTCCAAAGAACATGAAGCCGTCGGAAAGCAGATTCCCTTTTCTGAGCTTCCAAATTCTCCGCTCCGCAACGTAAATGCAACTGATAACTCCGGCGCGCTACCCGAGCGTAAGCAGCAATTTGAGAATGTTGACTTTGAGCGCGTTCACAATCTTCTCGAGCAGTTTGTTCATTTTGTGTCAAAGCGGCCGTCTAGTTCCGAATCCGAGTCTGACACCAGATCCGACAATGCTTCTGCGTATAGGATCAAAGACCGAATGTTACCAACCTCGGTAAGTCCTGTCTCTTCTGCACATCATACCACCGAATTTCATGATGCATCTGGCGCAGCTTTGGCAGATTTGATGCAAAGCGTTCAGCAGATAGGCGCTGACTTAAAATCGATCACCGCATTGGTGCAATCGGAAGACCAAAACAAAATTAACTCTGGTGACAGCAACAGATCCGATAAAAGCGAAGTCGCAGCCAAACACGGTAACGCACTCCACGATAACAGTCAGCCGCACACCAAAACGGTCGAGCGTGAATCTGTGAGCAATATTGGAAGATGTGACACACACAACCGTCGGCAATGCGAGCCATGCATCGCCGCCGAAGAGCTTCTACGTCGTCCAAATTCACAGTCGACTGCGAAAGAATTTTTGGAAAACAATACAGAGAAGTTAATGGGACGGTACATATGGAACCGCACAATATAGAAGGATGCATAAGAAAATAACGGGGCGGATATGCGTGGATACTGATTAGCCACAGGTTTACATACAACAAACCGCAAATCAATACTTATAGCGGTTATTTTCTAAATGCGATGTAGATTGTGATGGTTTCCATTCTTGTCGAGTCAATTATAGCCGGCGTAAAGAGCCTGAAATTGTGCCATCACACATATACCGGTGCGCACAATTCGTATCTTCCATGCATTTCGCGCGATCAAAACATCCCTGGAATTTCCTGTTTCACTGGGCACGCTCCGATCTTCAAAACCTTTCACTCAAGGGTGTGAACATTGAGATCTCCAGGGCTTTCCCAAACTTCTTGAGATTTCGTGAGTACTCGTGATTGGAAAGTCGAGAGAATAGCAACACTTCGTATTTAACACGGGTGGTTAGGAGTAGCTGGGGAAGAAATATTGTGGGTTACGAGTATCGAATTCAGCCACGAACAAAACAATTCCGCATGTGGCAGTTGCGGTCATGGCAGGCTGATGCAAATCTCGAAAGGGAAAATAAATGAATCTCGAAAAAGAAATCCAAAGCAATCCTATCAATGATCAATTGTGCATACCGAATACCGATGGGTATTTCGAAATGCTTGGCCAATGGAACCTTGTAACATTTCGTTCACGTAATTGAAGGTGTCTCGCGTAGGTGGAGAGTGCGGAAAAACACAACCGCGAGTGTTGACCTCGATCGAGCAGTATACCAAAACTGTCACTACTGTGCCTTATTACACTGCATACCAAGACTCATTAACACCAAATAAAATACCACCTGCCAATTTGCGCCTCTTGTGAAAGCCCTGAACTCTGATCGTTGTGGATGCGCACTATGCAGGTGTTTACATTCGTGCCTGTTACGGAGATAATGCCTGTTGGAGTGAACGCGATGCATTTGTTCCCTCACGGCTTTTTTGCTGGAGCGCTCACTTTTTAGACAATACTCTATCCTGGTCTCGGAGCTTGCTAGTTTGTTTTTCTGACCCAATCTTATCTGGGTGTCACTTTCGTTTAATTCTTTCAATTGTCCAAATAGAATCGTTGATCTAAACGCGTTATAGGACCTTGAAATGTCCACGCTTAACAACGAAAATGAATTTCGAGTAACTCGATCTAGGACAAAGAATTCCGACTCAAACAAAGCACAAGCTAGCCTCAAAGAGACTGCAATTAAAGAGGAGGTTGCTGCTTCCGATCGTCAATATTTGGGCGATGTTTCCCAAAAGTTCGGCATTTCACGTCCTGCTGCCCACCCCACTACACGCAAGCGCCCATTAGGGGACACGGCAGCAGCGAGGTCAAACCGTACAGAAATTGCCAGGGCAAAAGATGTTCGGTCTAAACCAGCTGTGTCAGTAGAACTGCTGCAGCTAATCCCCCATCGGTTGCCACAGAAGAGACAAGCAACCGAGTCAAGTACAAATTTAGTGGAGAAATTACACACGGTAAACGAGCAAGAGGTTTCGACAAAATTCAAAAAGTCAAAACGCACAGATTACGAATGGCAAGACCTCGACGAAGAAGACTTCGATGACCCTTTAATGGTCAGCGAGTACGTCAATGAAATATTCCCATATTTGCATGAGCTCGAACAAAAAACTCTCCCGGATCGAAATTACTTGTTCAATCAAACACAGCTTAAACCCAAGATGAGGTCCATTCTTGTGGATTGGCTCGTGGAGATGCACCAGCGATTCAGACTTTTACCGGAGACCTTGTTTTTGGCCATCAATATCATGGACAGGTTCATGTCAGTTGAGGTTGTCCAAATCGACAAGCTCCAACTCTTGGCCACTGGATCCTTGTTCATTGCGGCCAAGTACGAGGAGGTCTTCTCCCCATCGGTTAAAAATTATGCATACTACACTGACGGCTCATACACCGAGGATGAGATTCTTCAGGCCGAGAAATACATCTTGACCATCCTCAACTTCGACCTCAGCTACCCAAATCCCATGAACTTTTTGCGGCGCATTTCTAAAGCAGACGATTATGACGTCCAGCTGAGAACTTTGGGTAAGTTTTTGTTGGAGATCACGATCGTGGATCACCACTTCATTGGTGTTCTTCCCTCGCTCTGTTCTGCAGCAGCCATGTACATTGCCAGACTCGTGTTGGGTAAGGACCCAGTGTGGAACGGAAACTTGATCCACTACTCCGGCGGCTACCGTGTCGACGATCTCAGGGAATGCATAGAACTTATTGTTCAGTATCTTGTCTCCCCAGTGGAGCATGATGAATTTTTCAAGAAATACGCCACGCGAAAGTTTATGAAGGCAAGCATCATCTGCCGCAGCTGGGCCAAGAACTTCGTCAATGACAAGAAGGACTTGTTCGACGAGCTGTTCCTCACCGAGAAGATCAACAAATAATTCATCATCTCCGCAACTCTGCATTTTGCACTACAACTACCCAGCATTGACCGTCCCGCTACATTCCTGCGAATGTCGCCAGCGAAGTTCCGCTATTGCATTTTCACTTCTAATAGAAAACTCAAAAAGGTGCCGACTGGCCCTTACAACGTCTAATGATTATGATGTTCATTGCTTTCAATACCACGTTACTGTTAATCATCTGTAGACCATTTCCATAGTGGTAGGTTTCACCGCGCACTAAATAGAGCAATATTATAAGACATAATTCAAAATAAGAGAGAGCGAGAAAGTGAGCATCTAAGCGAGCAATTGCTTCTTTCCCGGATTATTTTTTTCGTTTTGGTGCTTTTCGTATTTGGGGGTCCCTGAATCTGTCAATTCCTGGGGCTCAAAAAAAAAATAGCGATTTCGCACCCAAACAAATGCCTCGCGCTACATTTTGTATTACCCCCATATCCTACTTCTTTCAGTAAACGCCATGGCAATTTCACACATTCCTGCTGAAAAGCAGCAGAAATTCGAAAAACCACCTAAAATCATCGATGAAATCAATCAACAGATTACAAAGAGTCTTGCACTTGAGGAAGATGCCCCACCCAGCTTTGCTGCAAATAATTCTCCCAAAACAGGGTTGTGCGCTCTCCCAGCCCAAACTGAACGCAACGCCAAACGTAAAGGCGCCAAATTTACTGTCGTTCTTGCTGGGTGCAGTGGCACTGGTAAAGCCACTTTTATTAATACGCTTTTCGGCGAAGAATTGGTCGTGAAAGCTCGCCCTCCAGAAAATGAGGAGATTAGGGAGCGTAAGTTCGAGTTGATTGAGGATGACTTCACTTTAGAGTTCACTGCCGTTGACATGCCCGAGTTTGGAACCAGGATGGATAATCAATACACCTGGGTGCCCATTGTGCGGTATATCGATCACCACTTTAAGGCGTACATGTTGCAAGAGGAACAGCCAAACAGGGCCAACATTGTGGACAACCGAGTGCACTTATGCCTTTACTTCCTCGCACCAATGAGCCACTTGAGTCCGTTGGACACCGAGTCAATGAGAGAGATCTCAAAGCGCGTGAACTTGATCCCATTGGTGGCGCGAAGCGACACCTTGAACAAGGATGAATTGGTGACCTTCAAGAATATGGTGAACAACACGATGAAGGCTCATCAAATAGAGACTTGCCAGTTCATCTCCGATCAATATGTCTTGCGGAAGATCAAAGCAGTGTCCCCCTACGCAATTATTGGCTCCAATGCGATGTTCAAGAATGCGGACGGAAAACTCGTTCGGGCTAGAAAGTACCATTGGGGCATGGTCGAGATCGAGAACCCAGAGCACTGCGATTTTGTCTATTTGAAGGAGGTTCTTCTCTCGGAGCACATGCTCGACTTGATTAAGCTGATGGAGTCCCACTACAACCAGTACAGGCTGAAGTGCTTGCTGGACCGTATGAATAGGGCGGTGTACAACTTTGGATTCAATTATCAGCTCGGTGCCGAGAAAGAGAGTGATGGTTTGAAAGCTTATGCTGTTTACAAAAAAGTGAAAGCTTCCGACACCATTAAGTTGATCGACGGAGGCCCAGACTCCTTCACGGAGGTGCTCGAGATCGAATCCAGAAAGAAGCTCGACGAGTCTATTAGAAGAGAGGAATCCAAGTTCAAGGATTGGAAGGTCAGATTGTTGGAGCTCCAGAAAGAGTATAATCAGGATCTTGAAGTTGAGTATGCGAAAATCAAGAGATTGCGCAAGGATATCGAGTTGCTTGGTGACAAGCTGGAGGCCATCAGATCAGGGGATATTGATTCTGGCGATATCTTGAGGGATACGACATTCGGCTCTGGCTTATCACTTGGAAGTCTCAACTGAATATTCACCCCCACTCAAGTTTTCTCACCTTCCCCTAGGTGCCGGCTGCAAATTGTCCCGCAGCCCTAATCTTTTGGAAACATCCGTGCACCATTGTTCTGTATTTCACCAGGTTGTGGAAAAATCTTTTTCGAATTCCAGGAACCGGTTTCTTTCATTGTGATGGGCTGAAAAGCCCTCACTCATTGCAAATGGTATGTTTTCCATCACTAACTTCGCACTTGGGCCAACAGGATGAATTTTTTATTCAATATATGTTTTTTCTGGCATCTCTAATGTTAGGGCCTCACGGCTCGATGAATAGAACCTTGACACAATCTGATCACAACAATTGAAACACTGTTGTTGTAATGGCCCAACTGGAATATTACAATTACCTGAATCTTATGCTAACATCTAGACTGGTCCTCAAGATCTTTTATAACAGATTCAATACATTCGCAGGTCGAAGGAGCTTATAATGAAAATGTAGATTAAGTAGAATGTGACTTGGAAGTCAATATTGGCAAGCATGCAAGAATTGGCACCTTTTCAAGTAGGTTTCAAACTCGAAACATCGCTGACGTACGTAGGTGGAGCCTATAAGTGGCGTAACCCCTACTCCCCACTGTAACCAAAAAATTATTTCCACAGGAGATTCAAAAGGGAGCCTCATCTGTTGCCATTCCAATCGGTACAATTTCCCTTCCAAAAACTTTCTCTACCGACTTCAAGCTAGTGTGTACCTCCCAAGTTGGCCATACAAATTTTATATAAAGGCACACGCAAGTTACCAACTAGTCTCCATGGAGTTGACTGGCCACGAAATACAAGAGGCCGAAGAAACTTTCGATGTTCCAGCTGGTGTTGTAAGTGGACCAGCAGAGGGTTCAAAGCCCAGAGAAGTCCGCTTGCTCTTGGACAATTCTGCGCTCACTCGTGGGTTTGGCAATGTCAAGAGATGGTTCAACGAGGACTACATCAAGTCGCAGCTCCGGGCCACAAAGAAGGCATCCGGCAAGAAAATCCATTTAAGCATCTATCTTCCGTCATACACATTGCACGAATTGGAGTACCTGCGCAAAGGGAACACTGCTCTGGCCTCTAACGCCCGCGAGGCACTCAAGTTCATTGACGAGATCTTCGACCGCGAGGATGCGCAGGATTCTTTCGGCGGGAACTTTGTTGAGAATCTCGAAACGGCTCCAAGTGATGCTGCTGCCAAACTGGAAAACCCCCTCCGCTACAATGTCTACATTGAGAACCGGACCGACCAGTTCCCCAGATGGGAGAAGTGCATGCCGTTCAAAATGCACGACTTGCAAGTCAAGGATTTCCCTTACAGCCAAACCAAGCTTCCACGTAACATCATTGGCGCCGAAATTTTCAACAACCTCGATGCTCAGCATCCACAGGAAAGCCCTGAGGACCCAGTGCAGACACCCGAGAGACTCAAGCATTTGATTCGCTCATGTGTGTTCAAGCGTTTCCTCGAGAGCGACAGTCAGAATATGCCACCGCTCGAGCAGTGGAAATTGGTCACAGAAGATAATGTCACGCGCGTGTGGGCCACGAGTTTTGGAATCGACTGTCTCAACGTGAACGAAGCGGAACTCCTCATTTTCCTGTCTAGGGATGTGACGAGCTTTGAACAGAAGCTGATTGGAGCAGATTTCAATGCGGAGCATGACGTGTTTGACCAACAGGATAAGGGCATTTTGCACAAGAAGATTGACACGACTGCTTACGAGTACGAGCCATTGAAGGGGAAGTCAAAACAGAACAAGGAGGAAAACGGCGCGAAGCCTGACACAAGCTCCGACGAGAAGGCAGAGCTGACTAAAGCAGAGAAGAAGAAGGTCAAGAAGTTCAAGGCACCAGTCCCGCTCACTTCGAGCGAGGGCGTCAGAAAGGAAAACTTCGACATGATCAACTACGCACCACGTGGAAAGGGCAAGTTGTGGGCACCTGCGGGTTCTGGCAAGAAGAGTAAGAAAGCGTCCTCGTGAGTTTTCGAGATTGGATCTGAAAATGCGATTGAGGACAACAACGCCCACAAACCACAGGGCCTGACACGTGATTTCCTATTCCATGCATATGCTTGACCTTGCAAGTCTCAATCCTCAACCTTATGATTGTTTAATCGCGCTTTGGGACTGCTGGTGTCTATGAAAGCGGATTGTAGGTACTGCACATACTATAATGTCTTAGTCTACAGTGGCTGATCAGATTTCATAGCGACCGGCCATCCGCCACCTCAAAAGTATATAAAGTATCACAAAAACATCACTTACTGAGCTGTATGTCCTTACATATCTCATATCTAGTCTTCTCCTCTCTTTTAACTTAGGACACTACATCTCCAGCCGTACTGCAGACAAAACCGACCTCCACGACTCCCATGCGACTATTATCCAAATAACCCAAACTCAACCAGCCACATCCGCCCAATGAACAGACAGCCAACCCGCGAGGAAATCCTGCGGTACTTGCAGCGGTGGCAACAACTCAAGGCACAATATGGCGACAACGCGCCCAACGTGCCTGAGTTTGCTCAATTGACAAAGATTATTCGCTACATTCAGGCACAGGCAATGCAGAGGCAACAACAGCAGCAGCAACAGCAGCAACAGCAGCAACAGCAGCAACAAGGCAGTTCAGCAAACCCAATGGTGTTCCAGCAGTCGCAGTCACAGCCACAACAAGCCCAGCAGCCCGCGCAGCAAAACCTTCTGCACTTGCAGCAAAAACAGCAGCTCTACATGCAAATGGGCAATGGGATGGGGGCCAACGCGGGTACGAGTGCCAATCAAAGCAATGGGCAGGTTGCAGGACAGGTCGGAGGACAAGTGGGCGGCCATATTGGCGGCCAGCTAGGTCAGTCCGGCATGATGTCGGGTCAAATGGGTCAAATGGGCATGATGAACCAAATGGGCATGAATCACCAGTCGCCTGCGCAGCCCTCGCCCCAGAGCTTGACGCAGACGCCGTCCATGCCACAGCAACAGACCCCAAGTTTTGCGGCCTCGGGCATGAACCAAAATTTGGCCCAGAGTGTGCCTCCAAACGCGCAGGTGTACAATGGCTCCGAGAGCCCGTTCACCCCACAGCAGATGCAGTTGCTCAAGCTGCAAAGCCAGGCAGCAAAATTTTTGTTCAAGAGCCACAACTCAGGGTTTCCGCCTGTGCCTCAGAACATGATTGAGATGGCCACCAACGAAAGGCTAGCGCTTTCTCAAGATCCGGCACAGGGAGCAAACATGGTGACACCGCTGCCAGGGCAATCGGGGTTGGCACAGCAAGCCGCTTTGCCAAGTCAGTCCCCTCAATTTGCGTACCAGCAGCCACCAACCCCATCCAATTCTGCACGTTCCAATCAGTTAACCAGCCAGGCTCAGCTGCAGATGGATAACTCGAGCATTCTGGGTAGGATGGACCCCAAGCCATTGCCGGGAAAGAGACTCTCCAAGTCGAAATCCGCGGCAGGAACGCCAGTTGTGGCTCCTTTGGCCGACCCAAATGCCATACAGCCTATCACAAGACCTGCCGAGGCGCCTAAGGAGTTCTCGGAATACTCGAGGGACATGGACCTCAGCAACCAGCTCGTGGTTCCGATCAGTAAGCCCAATGCCCAGGTTGATACATTTGTGCTTCCCAAGATTTTGGACGAGCTGGTAGATGATATTCCGTTCAACACCTTGTACTCCCAGCAGAGCAAGATCAGGTGTCCTGCGATTATGCCCTCAGGTATTGATGTTGATGATGTTATGAGTACGCGCGAGTCTTACATTCTTTTACAGATTGATGCCCAGATTTTACAGTTGAGAAAAAAGTTGGAGCACGCGTCCACCGAGGAGGAAAAGTCGGAATTGTCCGCCCAGCTTGCGCAGCTTGAGCTCCTTCCTTATCAAAAGGGACTCCGCGGCAAGATTCTCTCACAAGTGTGGTTCAGCAAGTCATTGCTCCCCAACTCCCATCCCAACTTTTTGGCCATTTTTGCTGAGTTGTCTTTGGATAACGTCATCATGACCGAAGAGCTTTATAAGCAACAACTCTACTCGCTCGTGCAAGCGCAGAACAGAAAGCATCAGGATGCTCTCTCAAAGATTCTCGCGTTCACCACAAGCAGGCGTGAGAGACAGAACACCCGTAAGGAGAAATTGGACAGGTTGAACATCAAGATCAATAGTTTCCACTCGCAAACCGCCAAGGAAGAGCAGAAGAAGCTTGAAAAGATGGCCAAACAGCGTTTGCAGGCTTTGAAATCGAATGACGAAGAAGCTTACTTGAAATTGCTTGACCACACTAAGGATACTAGAATCACTCATTTGTTGAGCCAGACCAATCAGTTTTTGGACAGTTTAGCGCAAGCTGTGCAATCGCAGCAAAGGGATGCACAAAAGACCAGTGCATTTGGTACTCAGCCAGAGGAAGAGAAACCTTTGGACGACGAGAAAAGGGAGAAAGTCGATTACTACCAGGTGGCTCATAGAATTAAGGAGGAGGTGACAGCACAACCTAACATTTTGGTTGGCGGTCAATTGAAGGAGTATCAACTTAAGGGTTTGCAATGGATGGTATCGTTGTTCAATAATCACTTGAACGGTATCTTGGCCGATGAGATGGGATTGGGAAAAACCATTCAAACTATCTCGTTGATTACCTATTTGGTTGAGAAAAAGCAAATTCCCGGGCCATTTTTGGTAATTGTTCCTCTTTCCACATTGACAAACTGGAATTTGGAATTTGAGAAGTGGGCGCCCTCGTTAAAGAAGATCACTTACAAGGGCTCACCAGTGCAAAGAAAGGTAATGCAGCATGATATCAGGCAGCAAAATTTCCAGGTACTCTTGACTACATTTGAGTACGTTATCAAAGACAAGGCTCTCTTAGCCAAGATCAAATGGGTGCACATGATTATCGATGAAGGTCATAGAATGAAGAATGCCAACTCGAAGTTGTCGGAAACATTGACGCAATTCTATCACAGTGACTATAGATTGATTTTGACGGGTACGCCGTTGCAGAACAATTTGCCTGAGTTGTGGGCATTATTGAACTTCGTCTTACCGAAGATTTTCAACTCCGTCAAGTCTTTCGATGAATGGTTTAACACTCCTTTCGCCAATACGGGTGGGCAAGACAAGATAGAGTTGAGCGAAGAAGAGACTTTGTTGGTCATCAGAAGATTGCATAAGGTTTTGAGACCATTCTTGTTGAGACGTTTGAAGAAGGACGTCGAAAAGGACTTGCCTGATAAAGTGGAAAAGGTAATTAAGTGTCCAATGTCTTCATTACAGTCAAAATTGTACCGAATGATGTTAAAGTACAATGCGCTTTACACTGGAGACACAACGGACGGCAAGAAGGCAAGCACCATCAAGAATGCCAACAACCAGCTCATGCAATTAAGAAAGATTTGCAACCATCCCTTTGTCTACGAGGAAGTCGAGAACCTCATCAATCCAATGCTGGAAACTAACGATGCTATTTGGAGAGTTGCAGGTAAGTTTGAATTGTTAGACAGAATTCTTCCCAAATTCAAACAAACGGGGCACAGAGTGTTGATCTTCTTCCAAATGACACAGATCATGGATATCATGGAGGATTTCTTGCGTTTGCGTGGCATGAAATACATGAGACTTGATGGTGGTACCAAATCAGACGACAGAACAGAGCTCTTGAAGCTTTTCAATGCACCAAATTCGGAATACTTCTGCTTCTTGTTGTCGACAAGAGCAGGTGGATTGGGTTTGAACTTACAAACAGCCGATACCGTCGTTATTTTCGACTCTGATTGGAACCCTCATCAGGATTTGCAAGCTCAGGATCGTGCTCACAGAATCGGCCAGAAGAATGAGGTGAGAATCTTGAGATTGATCACGGAAGACTCGATCGAAGAAATGATCTTAGAAAGAGCCGTTGCTAAATTAGAGATTGACGGCAAAGTTATTCAAGCTGGTAAGTTCGATAACAAGTCCACGTCTGAGGAACAAGAGGCCTTATTGAGAGCACTTATGGACAAAGAGGAAGAGAGAAGACACAAAGGTGCAGACGAGGAGGACGACTTGGACGATGATGAGCTCAATCAGATTATCGCCAGAGACGATAATGAATTGATCACTTTCCAAGAGTTGGACAATCAGAGAGCGATTGAGACGCGGAATGCTTCATACTCTTCCCGTTTGTACACTGACCAGGAGCTTCCAGAAGTGTACCAAAAAGACCCTCAGATCTTCCGCAAGAGCGAGGAGCAATTGATCGAGGAGTACGGCAGAGGTAACAGAGAACGTAAGACTGCTGTCTATGACGACAACTTAACAGAGGAGGAGTGGCTCAAGAAAATCGAGGGTGTCGTTTCTGATGAATCTGAACCTGAGTTTGCTGGACCCAAGAAGAAGGGTCGCCGGCGGAAGGACGAGGATCTCAAAAGAAAATTGCTCGATGACGATGGAGATGCAGCAAAGAGAGCTCGTGCGTCGCCACCGGCACCCAGACCCAAAGGCCGTCCTAAAACCAAGAACAGAATCAAAACCTCTTCGAACAGAAGCACACCAGCCACAGACTCACTCTCTCCAGAGGATCGCATGCGCTTGCAAAACAACATGGACATCATTTACGGAAATTTGCTCGACTACAAAGAGAGTGACCGTAAATTGAGCGACTTGTTTTTGGTTAAGCCATCGAAACGTTTATACCCCGACTACTACGTCTTGATCAAGCACCCACTTGCCTTGGATATGGTCAAGAAGCGGATCAACAACAAGACGTACGCCAACATCCGGGAGTTTTTGGAAGACGTGCATTTGATCTTCAGCAACGCCAGGATCTACAATGAAGAAGGCTCCATCGTCTATCTGGATGCAACAACCTTGGAGCAGTTGACCTTCAACAACTACAGGGAGCTCTACCCCAACGAAGCCGAATGGCCCGCGACCCTCGACTTCACTGAGTTTGATAAGATTCATCTGCTCAAGCCGCTCGCCGTGGGCGGCACTGCAATCAAACAGCCCGTTGAGGCTGTTCAGCCACCTCCGATTGTGGAGCCCATGGCAGTGGATCCATCCTTGGCCATGACCTCCAACGAGGGCACTGTGGAGCTGACGCCTTTCCTTGACTTAAAGGATTTTCCCCATGACTTTTAGTCGTGTAACATAGATTGATATTGGAACGGAATGTACGAATACTACTTAGAAAAGAACAATGTAGGACACAAGTTCGTCAGGGTGTACTTTAAATTCGAACATCATGACATTCCATTAATGAATAACTTAAATCAACATAACACCTTGTTTGTCTCCACAAACACATTGTGCCAGCACCGGTGCCAGCATTTCATCCCTTCACAATGTCCTAGTATGGACTGTAGCTGGGCAACTCGTCGTCTATGTCCTTGTTGTTCACTACGTCATTGAGCACACGGTCCATCACCGCCACAAACTCAAACAAACCGCCATCTTTGAAAACGATCTGGCCCTTGAACCAATCGTCCTTAGGGAATCCATCGCATACCGGGCCACCGGGGCTAGCGAAGAGAAATTCCCAGTAGTTGGCACCAAACCAGGGCGACTTTAGAGCGTGCGAGAACTGGAGCTGCGCCACGGTTGCGAACTCAAATACAAACGAGTCCAAGTCGCCCTGCGACTCAGTCACGTAGACTAGCCTCTGGTTGGTCACCACTATGTGCCCGTCGCTTGCCTTCACATTGACCTTGATGGCGCTGGTGGAGTTGTGCAGCTGCACAGAAAACGACTGCCTGGAGCTGGCTGTTCTGTACTGTAGCGTCTCACCAGGCAAGAGATCAAAAGGAATCTCTCTGGCGCTGACATTTTTGCGGAGCACCACCTTATTTATAGACATAACTGATCTCAGTTGTTTGCCCCACGCTAAAAGTGCTTAACTATGTGCGGCCCTGTCCAGTGCAGGCACAACGGTTTTTCCATCTATCTACACCTCCACCAGAAACCCACCACATCTCAAAAAAATGCTACCGCGGTGCATGAATCCGCGGCTCATACCGCATTTCGAAGCCATCCCGCGGTCGTCGCACCAATACGGATTCAAGAACGTCGTGACTCCCCAGGCCTGTCAGAGCATACTAGACAGGCTCCATCTCAAGCAAAAGTACCCAAATTCGGAGGGAAACCTCACCGTCGTCGACGTCTTTTCTGGCTATGGTTTGTTTCTGTCGATGATCAACTACGAGCTCAAGCCCAAAAACCATATAATCATCGATGGCACCAAGGACAATGACAAGATCTGGAAAAACAGACTAGGATACCTAGAGAAGGCCACAGGCAACGCAGAAAACTTCAAGTACTACCACTTGGATGGGCATGCGTGGGAGACATACGACCAGATCTTCAAGAAGGACAAGGCCGCCGATCTTGTGAAGAAACCTCGCGACGATGTCCATGATGAGCTTCTCATTGTGGCCAATATCTCATCGAGTAAATTTGGCGAGTCGCTCTTCGCCCAGTGGATCATGTGTTGCGCCTATCAAAACTGGCTACAGCGGTTTGGGCGAGTGAGGATGTTGCTTTTTGTTCGAGAATCCACGGCTGTGAAATTCCTAGCTGGACCCAATTTCTCCAAACGGAATAGAGCTGCGCTCAAACGAGATCTTTTCACAGACATTAAGCTAATAGCAGTTTCCGACACGCAAACCGACAGCGTGGGTACTGCGGGCGACGAGTACGATCCAAACTTGCTTGTTCGCGATCAGCCGCTTGTTTTGCCCAGTCTGGCGGTGTTACCCACGGGCGGAGATCTTTGTGTCGTGGAGGTCGTGCCCAAGCACTTGCCATCTATGGATGTCAATGCTTTGGAGTACCTTACGCAAGTTTTCATGTACAAGGCCAGCAACACGGTTAAGGAGCTGTTCAATGTGCTTGCACCAGGCGCAGAAGATGACTTGGGGTCGCAACTTCCGATTGAGATCTTGAACAAGACCGCCCGCCAGCTCTCGACGGAGGATTTGATGGAGATCTATAAGGTGTACAATAACTGGGCTTTCAAGCCTTCATACGAGGACACGATCAACTTTTTCACGGAGGAAACAAGAAATTTCTGAAGACATTTTATTGCATTACGCTTACATAGGATCGCGCGTGGATCAACAATGCACACACTGCATCAACATAGACTCTTCATTACTAAAATTCGCCAGGAAGCGATGGGAGGTTGCCAAATAGCTCGACCAATTTGGAGTTGTCGAACACATGCTCTGATGGTGGGCCAAAGTATCCGGCGTTGGGCAAGATCTGGAGCAAGTTGTAGATGGTGTTGCCCACAAATCCATGCTGCGGAGTAGCAGGGATTGAAGAATGCGCCAGGTTGTTGGTGTTATCAGTTTTGCCCCCGGCCGTCTCGGGCGAGTAGTTATCGTCGTTGTTGGCATACTTCCGTCTCTTCTTCGCACTTCTCGTGTCATCGTCTTCATCTTCGTCATCCAGCATGGCCACAGCCATTTTCTTGCCCAAGTCGTATTTGGCCACGCCATCAAAACCGGGCGCTTTGTAGCGGTCAATGAACAAAGCCATATCGTCGTCGTCTGGGAAATATTGCACAAACCTCTTTTCGAGCGACAGCACGGTGTCCAAGTCGAGATACTTGGAAGCAAAATTTATGTACCTTCTCATGAGCTTCCGCAGGTAGAACTCGTTGCTTTTCAAGTTCTCAGAGCGTTTTTTCTGCTCTAGGATATTGATTGTAGCAATTTGTAGAGCCTCCTTATCAGCAGTGATCTCTTTGAGCAAATTTGTGATTGCAATCTCGAAGAAAACCTTAAGATCCTCAATCGAGTTGGAATTAATCAAATAGTCCAAGTAGGCATACAAAAATCCACCAACTTTGTCGTAAGATCTCATAGCGAAGGCAAAAGTTCGATCAGCGGTCTTCTTGTTCTCACTGTAATATTCTGTGAGAGCGTATTCAACGTAAATCTCATAGCCAATCAGCTTAAAAGATTTACGTTGCTTGAACACGGCTCGTACTTCCATGATGCCTTGTGATCTTTTACACAACGCCATTAATTTTATATAGAGAAAAGTGACTGACTTGCTCAACTCGGCTAGTTTCGCCTCGAGGGTAATCATTTTCAATGCTTCGCTCTCAGAATACTGAACAATGGGAGGCTCATCTTCATCATCGTCACCGTCGTTGTTCTCTGCGGAGGCTTCTCTTTCCTTTTTGGTTTCCAAAGCAACACCAGCTCTTTTGGCTGATGCTTCTTTCATTTCTTGTATCTCTGCTTCCACCTGGGAATGCTTGTCATCAAAGTATTTGATCGTGGTGTTGTATACTTCTTGGGCTTTGGGAAAAGAGTCATCTTTTTCGTACAATTCGGCCAATTGAAATGTTAGAAGAAAGCTGCTAGGGTTGAGCCTGATTGCATCGGTCAAAAGATCGATGCATTGGCCTTTGTTTGCGTCCTCATTGCTGTTTAGCAAGTACTTGCTGTACCGGAACCAAGCCTCGGGGACAAAAGGTAGAATGGCCACCGCACGCTTGTAAACATACTCGACTCTATGTTGGAGATCCTCCTCTTTCAAATTGAGTCCGTTCTTTAATTCGAACTCTAGCCACAGAAGCCATGCTTCTAGCTGGCCCTTAACGATATCCTTGGGGTCGTCTGCAGCAGAAACTGGGACAATTCTTCTCCGGATGACATTCTTTGTCACATTATGCCACTCAGTGTTCCACGACCGTGCCTCCATATATTCTGTGGACAAGTCTGCAATGTTCTTACTGGCATTGTTCGGCGTGGATACCTCGTTCTCCCACTTAGTGTAATCAGACCACATCGACTCGATACGGGCATTTGGGATCACAAGACATCTTCTGTACAATTTTCTAATTAGGTCTGTTTTCTGTTGCTGCTCCCAAGACGTACCAGGGGTCCATGTCTTGAAGAAGTCAAGGTAGTCATTCCATAAATCGGAGCTATCAATGTCTATGCCGCACTTGCCGACGGCGAAGTCGAATGACAGCACCACAACGCTCCTCGCCTTTTCGCCTCCCGTGATAACGTCATTCACACGCCGAACATACAGCACGTATGTGCGGCAGAGATCCACATCGCTAGTCATAGGGAGACACTTGGCGAACAAGTCCACCACACGCTGGAAGTCTGCTCTATTTAGCTCGAAGTTGATGTAGCTGCTCCACTGGCGAGCATCGAGCTTGAAAATGGCCAAGTATCTGTCGAACACCGAGCGCACCTGATCCTCTTTGTCTTTGAGAATGACCTG
Source organism: Sungouiella suratensis (assembly GCA_030566815.1). Taxonomy (NCBI): domain Eukaryota; kingdom Fungi; phylum Ascomycota; class Pichiomycetes; order Serinales; family Metschnikowiaceae; genus Sungouiella; species Sungouiella suratensis. Next base: position 88,821 of record JAKUAV010000007.1, on the reverse strand, counting down.
GTCGATCAATTTCGTCCAGCTCTTGTAATCCAAAGGATCTTGCTCCACAGCATCTTCTAGTTGGCCAATCACGTCGAGCGTCAAGCGCTCCTTTTTTTCTGACTTCACCACCATTTCTATTGAGTAGATGGTTGGTGCTGGTTGAGGACTCAAGATTTGTCGCTAAAAGGAAAAGCAGTGTGTGCAGTCTCACATTAAAGGCACTAGTTTAAATTTTGCAAAAAAGTTCTGGAATAGCTGCAAGGAGATAATGTTGCAATTGCATGTTTGGGGCAAGGGCAGCGAGATCTCAGTCATTGATCCCGAGAGCTTGGCGTGCGCGTGGCTCCTCAGCATTCACTTGGTGCCACAGGAGGTTGACTTCGAAATCGTCACTTCTTGCAATACGAACTTGGCGGTAACCCACAGACTACCGTTGCTAATTTCGGAGAAAGATGGCAAAAACGAAAAGCATGAGGGCTTCACAGACATTTCCTATTTCATCTCGACAGAATATCCGGCGGAGAATACAAAGTTTGTGCCAGACGAGAAACTCTCAGCACGAGACCAGTTGGTCAATCTCAGCTTCATGTCTTTCATCAACAACACGTTGAGATACGTCAACAAGTACAATCTCTACGTGAACACTAAGAACTACGAGCTCTACACGCGCAAACTATTCAGAAACTATCTCCCGTTTCCAATGATGTACAATCAGCCCTTGAAGTTCTACAACAATGCGTGCGAGCAGGTGAAACTTATTGGGCTTGGCGTGAACAAAATCGGGCTCTTTTCTATCAATGGGACGGAAGCTGCCGACACAGAATTGGTCAACACAGACGACGAGGACAAACCAGAGTTCGCAGAGACTCCGGTCAGTGGTCTACATGAACAAGTGATCATTGCGAAGCTGAAGAGCAATGCGGCACTCAAGGAGACAAGAAACACTTTCAAGTGCTTGCATCAGCTCAGCAAGTACGTCACGCACGTGGAGTGTCTTTTCAAAGAGCTCAATCCCAACTCGCCCGTAGAGTTTGCGCACATGTTCAGGTCCAAGAAAGTCTCGTCATCTGAGCTCTTGCTATACGCATACTTCCACTGCTTCACATTCTCGGAACTTCCCGATAAATTCGTGTTGACTTACCTTGAGGAGAAATACCCGACCTTTTGGAAGTTTGCATCTACCATGATAGAGGCACTTAACAGTGGCTTGTCTCACGAAAAGTTTCGCAGTGCGGAGGGCTCAGAGAAGCCAAATTTATGGAACGAAGTAGGCTACGTCACAGGGTTTGTGAAATACTAGGTAAGCAAATGACATTCAAGAACGACAACAGAAGAGGAGCTGTTCTAAATTCTCGCAATTTGCATTAAAATTCTGTGTAAATTTTTTCAATGCTTCCATCTCTTGGTTCTTCCCCGTATTATGGTGTACCTCCAGTTTCTGTGGGTTACCCGCATTGCACTGTGAGAAGTAAAAAAGCTCACCGAAATTTCTATTCACTTCCTCATCAATAAACACCCAACTTATTCTCACTGTAGACCCTGGCAAACTCAGCATAGTTTCATTACATACCTGCTCATGTATATAATGATGGAATTTACTTGCCAAAGATCAACGGTCTGCGCTGTATGGGTATCACTGGCCCTATAGGCTGGTGTCTTTTCCTATCCACACAGAGTGACCAACATTCCTTCAACCACCGGAGCTCTAAGTATAAATGTGAGCAAATCCACTTTCCTCGAAACTCAACACCGTTATTTTTCATCCATTTTTTGTCTTCTTCTATTCTTGCATACTATGTCAGTGGCCCTGGATCATCTGCCTGGATACTTCGGGTGTGTCGATATTCGCGCACATAGAAAACACCAACTCCTCCAAATACCACCATGAAATTGGCCACACTAATCGCAGTGGCCACTGTCTCCACCACTGTTGCTGCACAGTATATCGATGCAGAAATCACAGCCACGCCGACATCCGATTTGGTGCTCGAAAAAAGGTACAAGGATGTGATTATGGGCAAGGACTACAAGAAGATGCAAGCGTTGAAGGACGGGAGCGCAACTGCTGAGCCCACCTTGCGTCCATGGGCCAGAACCATCTACTCAACCAAAGTTGAGATTGTGACGCCCACCGTAATTGCAGGTGTGACTTTCGGAGCGAAACCACCGAAAACTACCAACGGCCTAGAACCATGGGTTTCCTTGGACAAGCTCGGATCGCCCAAGACAATCAAGCCCAAGATGAAAAACGGGATCATCGAGAAGAAAAGCCCGGACTACAGCACGTACTTCCAGACTGCCACCACCGTCTTGTATAATAAGGAGCAGTTGAAGGCGCACAACATGGCCGACGACGAAATCTACGAGCACGTCGAGTATATCCCCGAGGACCTCACGTACCAAAGCTTGGTGCCCATCCTCAGATGCACACCCGAGCTGTACAAGATGAAGGGATTGGGCAAGGATAAGACACCTGAGCCATTCTGCACTCCACATGATGACTCCAGACTAGTCATGGACAAGACATACTTTGTCACGTGGTACACCCGGTTCTTCAGCGAGGAGGTGAAGCTGGTGAAGCTCCATTTGTCTTACATCAAAGAGTCGCTCCGGCAGAAAGGCTTGAAGCGTGACTTGGGCATTGAGAAGGATGAGGTGACCATCATTGACAAAAGATCGAAAGTGATTGAGACCGGCGGCAAACTCGGCCAGAAATCTTTCTTCGTGTCTGAGCCCATTGACCGTGACACCGGGTACTTTCCCTTGAGCATTGAGCCCGAGTGGTTTGGCGAGAAGGACTATTACCGGAAAGTGTTGATCTCACTCCAGCCAGACACTGTGCCGGATGATGAGTTCGACCACATGGGGAACTACATCATCGTGGAGTTCGCCAAGGGTGCCAAGGTCGCCAAGGGCCACCAGGAGGACTTGAAGAAACTCGACGAGAAGCTTGCGCAGAAGCTCACAGGCGATGTGGAAATTGAGGAAGGACTCAACTACGAGAAGTACATCACGATCATCTCGATCCCCACGTGCGTGTTGCTTGCTGTTTTCGGCATGTGGCTCTTTGTGCTCTACAACAAGAAGAACACCGACTTGTCGTTCTTGAAGCAGGTGAAGTTGAATCGCAGGAAAACGAAGCTTCCGTATGCCAAAAGCAAGGCCACCGAGCTCCCACGGTGGGAAGGACCCAAAGCAGACTGATCGGATAACCCAATTATGTACAGGGCATGGTGAACTGTTATGGCATGAGCAACAATAGCAGAATCTGAAGAGCGTGAAAAAAAAAAAAATAGTTTCCCGGGTGATCCACTCCCTGTGCCTTTTGATCTGCCAACATTGGAATGTTGCCTAATCTGCCCTACCACATTGCGCACTGCACACAAGCAAATTTCCGCAGAGGTTATATAGGTCTAATATCACTGACGTTAATTCTACGCCCCATTCGAAAAGACACTGATCTGGGATTTTCCACAATCACACTGCCCAGAGATGTTGGAGTTTCACAGCGATTTCAGCCAGGGATGGACCCTCACTTTTCTATCCTCAATCTTGTGTGTTTTGGGATGCTTCATCATATACTCAGATGACGTCTACTACTTCATACTACCAAAGTTTATCACGTCCAGATACCCTTTCCACTTGAAGGAAAACTATGCATTCATGAACGGTTCGCTCGCGTTCAGTTCCGGCTGTTTGCTCTTCACGGCCTTGTACCGGCTTCTTCCGGAGGCCATGAATCACATTCAGCAAGCTCACGAGAGTGCTAACGATCACCAGGTGTTGATCTTGTCGTTTGTGGCGGGTATTCTCATTTGCGTATTGTTCAATGAGGCTTTGCATTTCTTCACCGCGGAATCTGTGGTCCACTGCTCGCACGATGGCGAGGACAAGGTGGCAGAGGTTTCGTATGCGGAGATGCAGCCAGAGCACCACCACCACGACCATTCAGGCAGCTACGACCAGCACCATGAAGACCTGCATTCACATGGACTCTCCCACTACACGGGCGACGACAGCTTCGCAAGCTTCCAGGATAGGCCCTCGGCTACCACCACTGAGAACGAGCTGGCGCCACTTCTCGCTCGCCGGAAGTCTTCCAAGCTCTTCCACTACTTCCTGCATTCCACAGACGACCCACAGCTTCTAGGAGAGTGCAAAGGCTACTCGTCTGCAGAGCTTTGTCTTCACCGTGGGCAGGACTTGCACTTCTGCGAGATTCCTGAATTGGACAAGACCGGCAAGCCTCATGAGGACAGCGACGAGTCGTCCAACACCGTCAGCGATGCCACATCGCATCCGCATGTCATCTCCACGCAACAGTCGCACCTGCACAGCCACCACCACGACCATGAGGAGCACCACGAAGCACATACTACTGATGAGCATCACCATCATCACGTGAACTCGCCATTGTCCCGCTTACTCCTTATAGGTATCCAGACCATCTTGGCAATCACGCTCCACAAGTTTCCAGAGGGCTTCATTACATACATTACTAGCGAGACCAATCCTCAGTTGGGAGTTTCGATCTTCCTCAGTTTGCTCATCCACAACTACACAGAAGGGTTCAGCATGTGCTTACCGCTCTACTACTCGTTCCCCGCAAACTCCAAATGGCGGAAGTTGAAGGCGGTGTCGGTGAGCGCAATCTTGGGTGGCTCTTCGCAGCCATTAGGTGCATTGGGTGGGTACATCTTCATGTGGTACTATACAGGAGATGACTTGGACTTGGCCAAGTTGGACCAGGTGTTTGGGATCTCCATGGCAGTCACTTCAGGATTCTTGGTTGTCATTGCATTGCTGATGTACGGGTCTGCCGTGCTGTTCAGCGGGCTGCCAAATTTTGTCATGTTGTGGTGTCTCTTGGGCATGGGCATTATAGGATTGCTGACTGTGTTCATTCGCGGCGAATAGATAATAAAACTACATAATTGAAAGAGCTTGAAATTGTAGATAGGATAGGAGATGTCATTGAGACGCTCGGCTATCGACTATGACTCTCTGGCTATGGTGAAGTTCCTATTCTGCAATTTTTCTGTTCTAGAGTATTCTGCTCTGTTCTGGACCGTTCCTGCTAGCAACGCACTGCATACTGGAAAAAGTCACAAGGTTGCAAAAGTAGGCCGCGCACGACCTCACATCACCATATTCGGCATCCTCAAACCTCCTTCCCACATCACCCCGTGCTTATCTTATCACTTTATCATACCTTATCTGAGTCACTTCATATTGATCAGAATTTGTCACCATACTTCACGTGACCTTTTTGCATTATCAAAGTTTCTCCATAATAAGCAACCATGATGGCTCATGAGATACCGATTCAAGTTCGACAAAGTCAACCGCCGTCGACAAAGACGAACAAGCACAAGCCAGTTATCCAACCGGTGAGACAACTACCTAATGGAGAAAAGCCAGATTTTGGCCACGGCTCCAAGGATAAGCCGATTAAACACAAGCAACAACTCCCCAACAAGGAGAAGCCAAACTTTGGACCTGAACCTGTGAAGCCGGCGAAGGCCAAGAAACTGAAGAAGAAAACCGCTCAAATAAATGCTGCGAGCGAGTCTGGCGAAGAGAACAGGAGCGGAAAACAAAGCGCAAACAACAGCGCTGGTAACGCTCAATCAAATGGAGGAAATTTCAAGTCAGGAAAGAAGGGTGAAGAGAGCTACGCTGGGTCGTCGTTCCACCTGTCTCCTGCCGCGTTGGCGCTTCCAAAGCCTTCGTTCAAAGCATCTCCCAAGCCTGCTTCTGCTCCGTTGCAGTCGCCAGTGCAACCAACAATCAACTCTGGCCCAGCCAATCTCAACATGCCTCCGGCTTTTGTTTACCAGGGCATGCCACCCGCCGGGCCTCCGAGATACCCTGTCACTGCATACCCGACGTCCGGGCCTTACATTCCGGGTTTCAACTACAATGCCAACCCACAAGGTTTCATCAACTATCTGTATCCACCCAGCGCAGTGCCACAACCTCCTATCCCCATGCATTCATATCCGCTTGGGCCACCAATGCAGCAGCAGCAATATCAGCAACATCAGCAGCAGCAGCCACAGCCACATGCTCAGAAGATCACTTTCAATGAGCTTCTTAGCTCCTCAAAGTAGGAAGCACAGGCTGGACTGAAATTTGTTGCCGATGTCATTGCGCTGCCATAGGGAGGTTGATGCTGCGGCTGGTCATATTGTGAATACTTGATGACAGTGGAGAGATTCTTGGCTTGCCATTATACTCGCATTGTGTGTTGCTGACCCTTCTGCATTATCAAACCCTTTTTATTATTCTTTTTTCTTTTTTTTTTTTCTTTTGATTTTTTTTTCTTTTCTTTTTCCGTAGTTGTATAGCTAATTGATGTTAGACGGCTCGTGAACCCTCTGTAGTATCTGACCCACTCAGGTGAAGGTTGGTGATGGTTGAGATCATTCATTCCAAATTAGACTCGGAATTGTCACACCATTCACCTTGTGTCCTTTACTGCACAGATCCTCATACCAAGACTTAAACTTGCTGAAGATTACAGCGATACGAAAGAGATCGACAGAGGCGAAGGCAGTGCTGATATATTCCCACAGTTCCATTCTTGTGCTTGAGTCCGAGATCTGCGGAAGCGAGAATATTCCGCAACTTCCGTCTGTTCAGCCGTATCCCGAATGAAGCTGGGTAATTTGCCCGAGCCATTGTGACTTATATCCGCTGGAGATAGAATCTATAATTCTAGTGGAAAGCACAGTTTGATGACCCCTTCCCCACGCTGAGCTGCTTTCGTTCTCAACACTTCCATTCCAGGGTTTTCCCATTTGGGTGCGAAAACCGCAATCCACAAGCCAGCAGATCGCCACGGAACATACTCCGATTCCGGGCAAGCTCGGCGTCTAGCCGTTCATGATCACTTGCCAAGAGTAGCGCTCCTGACTCTCTGGCCGTGGTGGCGAAGACTTATGCAAGTGGAGGTATACAAAGAAGTGGAGATATATATATATATATATATAGAAGCGGGAAGACGGGTTGAGCGCCGGGAAAAGAATAATCACAAGTGAAAAAGCAAGAGATAGCAATAGAAAACACAAACCGAGATTCAAATGACACACGAAAATAACTACAAGGTCGTCAGCCCCGCGCTTGTTACTGGCGCTACCGGGTACGTTGCTGGGTGGATCATCAAGGAATTGTTGGAACAGGGTGTGGAGGTGCATGCGGCGGTGAGAGACCCCACCAACGAGAAGAAACTCGCCCACTTGAAGAAAATTGCTTCGAGAAGTACTGGTATAATCAAGTTCTACAAAGCAGACTTATTGGAGGAAGGGTCCTACGCTGAGGCAATGGAAGGCTGCAAGATCGTATTCCACACTGCGTCGCCAGTCGTGTTGGCCCCCGAGAACCCACTCAAGGACCTTGTCGAGCCTGCATTGAACGGAGTCAAGAATGTTTTGGAGACTGCCACAAATACACCCAGCGTGCAAAGAGTCGTCTTGACCAGCTCGTGTGTGGCCATCTATGGCGATAACAAGGATTTGGCCAATGCGCCCAACCACACAATCAACGAGGACATGTGGAACACCTCATCGTCGCTCGAGCACCAGCCGTACTCGTACTCGAAGACTGTGGCGGAGAAAGAAGCCTGGAACATTCATCTGAAGCAGAACCAGTGGGAGTTGGTGGTGGTCAACCCGTCCCTTGTATTTGGCCCAGGTTTGTCCGACACTCACACCGCCGAGAGTTTTGGGATGATCAAGCAATTCGGCGATGGTCTGATGAAGTCCGGGTGTCCCAATCTTGAGTTGGGAATCGTCGATGTTCGTGATTTGGCCGTTGCTCACCTTAAGGCTGGTTACACTCCGAGTGCCAAAGGCAGGTACATTGTGCACGGCAGCAACACGAGCTTCCTTGAGATTTCCGAGAAGTTGCGCTCGGAGTTCCCCAATTATCCGCTTCCTACTCGTACTATCCCCAAACCCATTATCTGGCTTGTTGGGCCGTGTATTAATAAGGCGTTGACGAGAAAGGTTGTGGCGAGCAATATCGGCCTCCCATTTGCAGCCGACAACACCAAGAGCATTAACGAGTTGGGGGTCACATACAGGCCGTTGAAGGAGACCGTTGTTGATTTTTTCCAGCAGCTGATTGATTTTGGGAATATCGAGAAGCGATAGTAATTGACTCTTATTAAAGAAAACAAAATTCTTGACAAAATCCAACTTTTTGCTGTGTAGACAAAACAATGATTCGCAGCCAATCCGCTAATCTGTATGTACGCTAAGCGAGTTATCTCCGGGTGCCGGAGCTTATTGCGCATCCGACTACTGAATCTAGTCTTATCAATCAGCAGATAACTAAAAATATTGAATGGAACCACGGCTCGGAAGTGTATCTCGATTTAAAGTTTCGAAATTTTGGGCCCAAGTGAAATTGTGCCTCGGTTTTACTTGTCGCATTCTGACATTCCGCTGGTGTCGATCACTATAGAGAATGTACTACTGAGAGTGCTAAAACACCCAAGAAGCAACGGAATTTGAAATCTATTGAAACATCCGAATGGTCAAATGCATATTGGTCTCGCCACAAGCATGTGCATTTCTTGGTATTATGTGGCGGCCTGCCTCGAAATGACGATTCCCCTGAACGCCTCAGGCTATGTCCGGCGAGCTGCGGAGCAATGACAGCTAAGCCCCGTGCTCGCAACCCATGAGACCGTTATTTAAATATTCCTGAAAAATCAGTGGCAAGCAATTGCACTCGACAGCACCAGGAAAACACAAAAAAATTGCCTGAATGTCGGAATTTCCAGAACTGTACGCCATCAAGTCGCCCGTCCTAGTCACAGGAGGTACGGGTTACGTTGCCGGCTGGATCATCAAGAAGCTTTTAGAGCAAGGCGTGGATGTTCACGCAACAGTGAGAGACCCCACCAATGAGAAGAAGGTTGCTCATCTCAAGGCGTTGGAGGAAGGGTCCAAGGGCAAATTGACCTTGTTCAAGGCTGACTTGTTGAAAGAGGGCGACTTTGCCGATGCCATGCAAGGCGTCAAAGTCGTGTTCCACACTGCCTCGCCGTTTATCTCCAAGATCAACGATCCTCAGACGGACTTGGTTGATCCGGCCTTGTTGGGCACAAAGAATGTCTTGCAGACTGCAAACACGGTGGACACTGTGTCCAGGATCGTGTTGACCAGCAGTATTGTGGCTCTCTTTGGTGACAACAAGGACATTCTGTCTGCACCCAACAAGACGTTGACCGAAGACTTGTGGAACACCACGTCGTCGCTCGACCACCAGCCATACCCTTACTCGAAGACTGTTGCTGAGAAAGAGGCCTGGAGCATCCAGAAGAAACAGAACAAGTGGGACTTGGTGACCATCCACCCCACGCTTGTGTTGGGTGCCGGTTTGACGCCGGACGCCACCTCGGAGAGTTTTGCCATCTTGAAGCAGTTCGGTGATGGCTCGATGAGAACAGGGTGTCCTAGCCTTGGCTTGGGAGTGGTTGATGTCCAAGATGTGGCCGAGGCACACATCAGGGCGGGGTTCACCCAGGCGGCAAAGGGCCGTTACATTGTCAATGCGGTCGACACCACGCTCAGAGGGATTGGCGAGGAGCTCAAGCCCGAATTCAGTGCTTACCCCTTGCCAACGATGACGACTCCCAAGTTCCTTATCTGGCTTGTGGGCTCGTTCATCAACAAGACGTTGACCAAGAAGTACGTCTCAAACAATGTCGGGTGGCCCTTCAAGACCGACAATTCCAGGGCCATCGAGGAGTTGAAGATCGAGTACAAGCCATTCAAGCAGACGGTGCAAGAGCACTTCCAGCAGTTGATTGACTCTAAGCAGCTCAAGAAGTTGTGAGCAGCATAATTGCAGATTGAATTTGACAAGAGAATATGACACCGGAAAGTTTATGAAGGCGTTTCTGCCATTGAAATATTTCAAGGCATCGCTGCCATTTTGTAGTGACTGTATTTGTGGGAGTCTGTGATGGATCTGATTTTCTAGATTATGACACTAAGCGTTGAGCGAAATTCCTCTACATTTGGAAGGGCTACACCGGCGAATATATAAGGTTGCCAAATGACATAATGTGGAGTTAGGACCCATTGTCCCAGCCCTAAGAGCTCGGCCCGAGTAAATCCCACGAAACATTCCGAAAACGGAAAAGTATGGTCGTACAGTTCAATGACTGGCCACTGCACAAAATGCCGCATGACACATAACAGATTCATTGTTAGGCCATGCGAATAGTAACTCTGAGAATTCTGGTAGGGGGCGACATTCTTGGCTGGCCATCAATTCTGAACTTCCACTTGATTTTGCAATTTTGCAAACTAGAAAAAATTTTTAAACCTTGCAAAATTTCACTCTTCTTTATTTTTATCTCTTCCATAGATCGTCTGTCACGGCATTCGTGCAGGCTCGATATTTGTACGCCATGCATAACTGACTAATTTACGCATCCTCGTCTCGCCTTTTTGATCCAAGAAAGTACAAGAAAAAATAGAGAAAGTCGTGAAAGCAGTCAAGTACGATAATTCAAGCTCCCAAAAAAGATTAAGCAAAATTTCCATTGATTTTTACCCACTCTGGACCGAATTTCATTTACTGGTATGCTTACCATAGAGGTTAAACAATAATTAGACCTGCACACACCCGGTCCATGTAAACTGAAAGCCTTTCCCCCATCGCAATTGGCATATTCCAAAGTGCTCTTTCAATCTGCAGCGAAATTTTTGCTTCTCGAATCTTTTTTTTCGTTCTAGAGCACATTCCTTCGACGAAACTCGAATCACTTCTGAATCGAATTTGTGAGATTTCACCGAAAACTCTCGAAAAACAACACCGCCACACATGAAAGGGAAAGAGATCAGGATCGTGTCGCTTTTGGCGCTAGACACGGCTTTCTTCCTTTTGGAGGCCATTGTCGGTTACTCCGTCCACTCTTTGGCGCTTATCGCCGACTCGTTCCACATGTTGAATGACATTGTCTCGTTAGTTATTGCTCTCTGGGCTGTCAGGGTTAAAAACTCCAAGCCAGCCGATGGCAAATACACCTACGGATGGCAAAGAGCAGAGATCTTGGGTGCTTTGATCAATGCCGTGTTTTTGTTGGCTCTTTGCTTCACCATCATCACCGAGGCTATCCAGAGACTTTTCGACCCACAAACTGTGAGCAACCCAAAGTTGATTTTGGTTGTCGGAATTGCCGGTTTGATCAGTAACGGTGTGGGACTTGTGTTGTTCCACGAGCACGGTCACTCGCACGGTCACAGCCACAGTCACGGCTCCCTGGACGAGGAACTGGAAGTCGGACACGAGCATGGCCACTCCCACGCTTCCAATGGATATGCCGAGAGCAACGCTTCGCAAACTGACATCTCCGAGTACTTGCCAGACAACGTGGTGGACAGAATCGATGAGCGCTCGAGCTTAGTTCCAAAGAAGCAGGAGCACCAGAAATCCAAAAAAAAGAAGTCCATGAACATGGAGGGAGTCTTCTTGCATGTGTTGGGAGATGCCTTGGGTAACGTTGGTGTGATCATCACTGCCTTGTTTATCTGGAAGACTGACTACACTTGGAGATACTACAGTGACCCTATTGTGTCCTTGGTGATCACCGCCATCATTTTCTCGTCCGCCTTGCCATTGTGCCGCAAATCATGTAAGATTTTGTTGCAGGCAACACCCGCGAACGTCAACACTGGTCAGATTGTGCAAGAAATCACCTTGATTCCAGCCATCAAATCTATTCACGACTTCCACATTTGGAACCTTAACGAAGACTTCTTGATTGCATCTGTCCATGTTGAATTGAACGACCAGGCTGCCACATCGAGCTCTGACGAGGTTAACGTGATCAACAAGATCGAGTTTGTTGAGGTTGTCACTTTGGTGCGCGAGATCTTGCACAAGTATGGCATTGACAGCGTCACTGTGCAGCCAGAATTCACCACCAAAAACAATGGATCGCTTTACGGCGCCGCCACCACCGCCACTTCCTGTGGACCATAGTTCAGCCACTTTCACGTGTGCATGATTACAAGGGAGATTAGAAATTGCTATGCATTGTTAAACTATTTTACAACATAGTGAGTTTCGGGAATAAACCATAATAACAGAAGCGGAGCATATCGATGTGCATGTAGCGAACAATCTTGACGCCTCCGGTATGAAATCACCAGCATCATCACACCAACCCATGGAGATGGACCATAAATATTTTCCTTGTGGTCCTCCGGTAACACTTTTAGCGAATCAAATCTTTCACGTAGATGGTCTTATATGGCACCTTCAGCACGTGGTACTTGTTCACCTTCTTGTCCAGTCCGTCGTCGTGGTATTTGACGGCCGGCTTGCTGCTCTTGAAGAAAGAGAAGCCAGACTTACCGGATGCAGTGCTCTGGATGGACGCAGAGTCGTGGGTATTCTTCAGGTACACCGATGCGGCGTAACCGGAAGGTGGCTGCTTCATGGGGCCCAATCTTAAGTCGAGCGAAGACACTCTGTTTGAAGAGCGGGGCATTTCCACCACGGGCGCTTTGTGTGACGTTGGCTTGTGGTGCACGCTAGAGACATTTCTGGAGGCTTTCGGCGTGGGCACAGGAGCCGTGATCGGAGCCGAGATGGTTCTCTTGGAAGCAGGAGTAGGTGGAGGGGACGAGCTGAAGATGGATGAGAACTTCTTCCGAAGCGATCCTCTCTTCTTGTCCTTCTTGTGCTCCTCCACTTTCTCGGTTTTCGCGACTGGCTTTTTCGCAGCCATTTCTACAGGTACACTGGGGAGCTCAGTCTTGTAGCTGGTGCTCTGCAATGGCAAGGAAGCCACGCTGCGCGAGCCAATGTTCAGCATGGACCGCGTCACAGGGATCTGGGGCTTCACCACGACGTTCTCGGGCACGTTGTAGCCCATCTCCTGCATCTCCTTCTTCAAGATGAAGCTGCTTCTCATGAAGCCCAAGGACGCGCGCTGGCCAGAGCTGAATCTCGACGAGAATGATGGCACCGAGCTCAGAAACGCGCGGTTCAGCATTGGGTATGGGTTTTGCGCCAAGGGGCTCATGAAGCTGATGTCGCTGGTGGTGCTCTTGTGCGCCTTGTCCATCACTGGAGAGTGGCCCAGACCAGACAGGATGGACGACTTGTAGTCCAGGTTGTGCAAAGACAAGGAAGATGTGCGCGAGGAGTAGTCGTCCTCGGATCCCTTCTCGTCGTTGGCCGCGTAGTGCGATGACCCGTTGTCGGAGTACTGTGACTGTTCGTCGTCGTGCTCAGACTCCACAATGGGTGCAAGGCCCTTGATGCCAAAACTGTTGTGGTCAAACACCGGGTTGCGCTGCTTGCTGAGAGAAGGCGAGAAGTCCATCTCGTCCTCCAACTTGTACTCGTCGTCGACGTCGCTGACCTGTGACTCTGCTGAGCTGCCAGATACAGTGCGGTCGCCAGTTTCCATGTTCAAGCTCATGTCTGAGCCGTTGCGCTTGTGCGAGATCTTACGGCGTGGGTCAAACGTCTGCACTTGCGAGGTGTCCTTGATGTCGTAGTCCAAACCCAACTCCTGGAGCTGCACGGAGGAGTTTCTTCTGGACGATCTGGGAGTCAACACTGGCTCCTCCATGCTTGGACGACGTCTGAGCGGTCTTGGGTCAAACGATGAAGCGGAAGATTCCGAGAGCAGTGGCGAGGCAGTCGAGCTCCTCGAAGTGACCGCAGCGGTCTTGATCTCGTATGGCGACACGAAACTCGCAGGCACCTTGACCAGCACAGGTGTCTTTGGGCTCTCTGTGACGCTGCGGCGGAAGCCTCTGTATTTTTCGTTTTTCGCAATGTCGATGTGGATCACGTTTCCGGAAGCAGATTCCGCAGTGGAAACAGGTGCATCGAGTGGCGCAGGCAAAGGCTTGTTCAAGTTCAATGGACGGATCTCAGAGTGCGCGGACGAGCTGGTGTGGTGCGAGTGGGTGGACTCAGCATCCGAGATATCGTTCAGCAAGATGCAGTTTGCAATGTAAATGTACACCTTGATCCACAAGGTCTCCAAGCCAGAGTGAAACTGGGTGGTGCCCAAGGATTTGCGCAACGTCTTGATCATCAGTGAGCCCATAGGCTCTAAGTAGTCCACACCCACGGCGACCAACAGCGGGTTCTCCCTGATGAACTCGCCCATACACTCGTTGAGCACTTCCTCGTCGTGCAAGTACGTCATGGTGAACTTCAAGAGCTCGGTGAACAAATCTTGCTGCTCGTTGTAAACGGCTTTGTCTGCAAAAGTGGACTTCAAGTCAGGGTTGGCATCGAGCAAGTTTGCAAAAGCGTTCTTGACGAAGTTCTCGTCCTTGTATTGGTTTTTCGCCATCACATCAGCCCACGAGCTTCTGACCTTGATGAGGTCGCTCGAACTCAAGTTTAAAGTGGCCATGGTTTCTGAGTTTTCGATTTGCAGCTATACTTAAGAAAAGACAGGGTTGTTTTGGAAATGTCTGATATGGGCAGTAATCTCAATATATATGTTCTGCCAACATAATGGACTCCGCTTTTCCACAAATCTTCTACTTTGAGTTAAATTGAAGGACTCAAATTACCAATCAGGGAATATCTGCACGGGCGCATAGTTAATAGGCTTCCATTAATTAACCGCATTGGGAATTTGTTCTGCGGTCTGTGCAGGACACACTCTCCAGAATTTCCCCATACAGCAACTCACTAATTAAACCCCAACTTAGGAATTCTCTAAAGATGCCAACTTGAGTAAATATGGTGGGTGCTCGCGGGTGCTTCTGCTGATATGTCTTCGTCTGTTAACCGAAGGTACCGCCCTTCACCCGAAATTTCTACACTCGCTTATCGGTTGGAGGAGCTGAAAATACTGCATGCAATGCCACCTCTTTGACACATTAGCAACCACCAAATCTATATAATTTCAGAAACCCAAGAAATTTTCGTAATGACTAAAAAAATTCTCTCATTTGAATTCTACAGATTGCATCCAGATGAATAAATATTAGAACTATGCAGTGCCAGCTAGGCATGGGTGGTGTCGAGCGACTCGTCCAGTGAGTTCAACGGACTGTGAATCTGCTCAATGCGCTTTTCCGGCCTCGACTCGGGTCTCGCTTCGTCTCCGCCCACCCACTTCTCAGCTTTCTCCAACTGCTCGTTAAACACCGTTGTGAGTCGGGTTATCATGTCTAGCGACTCTTTCGCAAAAAGCACAATCTTATCGTTGCCTGCCTGAGGCTCGGCGCATGCCACTGCGCTCTGTTGAATTTGGTTTGGCAAGTCAAAAATGATTTCGCGGATTGTCAGTTTCAACTGCACGTCCTCTGCCTCCTTCTCCTCAGCTTCCTCGGTGGTCTTGTCCAGCACATCTAACGAGCTAGGCTTGAAGTTGGATATCACGTGGATGATCTTCTTGACCGTCGCCACAATCTCGGTCTTGGTCTCCTGAGCTTCCTTCGGTGTGGCATCTGCTTCAGCTAGTTCGTTCTCTGCCTGCTCCATCTTCACCTGGTGCTCGCGTTTCTTCTCCAAGGACTCGGCCTCCTTGTCCTTGATCTTTTGCTGCAAATCCACAACCTTGGAGCTTATATTGTCGTTGGCTAACTTCAAAATGTGCAAGCAGAACTTGAGGCGCTTCTTGATTTCGTTCTTGTCCTTCGGTTTGTCAACTCTGCGCTTCTTCTTGAGGCGGGCCTCCTCTAGACGCGCCTGGTGCATGCTGTTCAAATTCACCTCGATTTTGCTGAACACGGGCATCGCCGCCTTCTCAACGATCTCGGCGGCATAGTTGAACGTGGCATAATTCCTCTTAGAGGATTCATAATACCGCACAGCATTGGTGACTATTGGCAACTTCGATACTGCAGACACCAGCAGCACGATGGGATGTTGTTGCAGTTCTAAGTCGTGGAGCGATGTCGACAGCATGGGCGAGGCAACGGTCGAGGCGTGCTCGCTAAAATCGTGTGGGGGAGTCGACTCAGATCTCGTTAGTTGAGTCAAAACTTCGGCAGCGGACATTAGATCGTTATCGCCGCCCTTTTTGAAGTTTTCCGGCGAGTGTGGTAATGGACTGACCACCTCAGCGTATGTTGGCGGGTCCTGGCCAGCATCTGATAAGCGTCTTTTGAGCAGCCTATTTGAGGGTTCCATGGTCATGATTATGTAATCCGAAAAACGAATTGATTGCGAGTTTGTTGTGAGTGCGATGAGTTCGCTGGTGATAAAAAGTTCGTAGTTTGCAAATGAACTGTTTAAGTAGAAGTAGTTGGTTCACTTAAGTGGTTCATGTGAAAATGGAGAGGTTCCTTTGGTGTCTAAGGGTGTGTGCAGGTGGCCAGGGTGACAAACCGGATGAAGAAAGATGCCAAAGATATAGAACGGAAGCGTAGATGGGATAACAAAACTTGAGATACAAATCTGATACCTGGGCTTCCAAGGTCTCTTTGCGGTCCAAAGCTTATGAAAATATGCCCTTAAATGTTGACTTTCATCACTCGTAGTCCACCTCTTCCCTGCAGTATCCAACAATTGGCAGCCTGTGATTTCTTGATTGGGAGGGGTTTATAAGGCACTAATTTCTTTTATGAGGAGTTCTCGTACTTTAGTGGAAATCTTTCCAGCGAATGATTTCCCGTGCTCAGTGCATGCGGAGTTCGCCAATCCGATCATTTATAATATGTTCTTTCATCCAAATTTCTCAGATGAACGGCGCTACTCACACATGCTTGAGATGCTACGGCCAACGGGAAATATCACCACCGAATTTCGGCAACCACGTAAAATTCTAATTCCAAGTGAAATTCGGAAACAATAAGCCTTAATCTGTGGTTGCATTATTCAATTTTCTCTGGTGCTTGCATGGGATTGTGGACCCATCATAACCCACCCAATAACTCCTAAGCCAAACCTCAAAAGAAATTGCAAAAATTGGGCGGAGCGAGAAGTGTTACCATAGAACTTGTAAGCTTGACGAGAGTGGCTAAACATACATGGCCAATTTAAGATTAATCTTCCATATTTGTTTTGACCGTCCCTATGCGGAACATCTTGAGATTCAGGCAAATCCAGATCTTCACACCTCGGTGGGTTAAACACGCGCTGCCAGATCGACTGCGAAAACAGGTCAGATGCATCCTGTAACTAGCTAAGGAATTTCGGTGTTCCGATATGCAAAGAAAAATTTGGTCTTGTCAGATGGTTAAGATACAAGATAGAAAAGAATGTTGGGAGAAATCATGTGACCGAACCAAACTGATCGCATTTACGAGCAGTCGACTCTGTGTAGTGTGGTATGACAAGACATCAGCGAAGCTAGCTCAGGAGAAGTGTACCTCAAATGCGCCACAAGGAAAAGATGGATTCAAATGCTCTTTTCGAATTGAGGATGTCAAGAATCAGCAATAAGCAAACACAGTTGTTGGGCTTGATAAGCTTAAGGTTTTCGCAACGGAAATGTGTCTCTGTGCGGAATCATGGTTAGAACAATAGGCCAAAGATAAGGGGAGCAGAATTTAAGTGATAAAGTTTTAACAAAAAAATCTCATAGTATACTTGTGTGAACCTCTCAATCATGTCTCACCCATTTTTCTCTTTTGACTCTCGCTGCCTGATTCAACCACATGGGACTGGCAGCGGAGATAAACCAATGGTTCGGAATTACCACCACCTTGTCATGGACCAAAGAGGGATCAACAAGCAAATGTGCTTATTGACCAACAAAGTGGAAAGTTTCATACATAGCCGATCTAGTTTGATTTTAAAAATGGGCTGAGGGTTCCAACAGTGTGAAGCTCATTGGTGTTCTCGATGATTCTTGAAAGCCATACATTTAAGCCACGCAATGTGGTCACAGTTCGGAAAACATAGCGTTCCGAGTTTCCGACGAGCTACAACTAAATCTCAATTGAAATTTCAGAGCAGCTCACCAGTATCGGATCAAACTCCACATTCATCCAAAGAAACTTGTTTACATCAGCAATTTCGGGTTGCAATGGCGGAGATTGTGGGATTTCGCAACCATTAGGAGAACCTGACCTGCACCCGACCAAACCAATCACTCCAAGTAGGCCGCCACATCGCCTGGAAAACTTCCATGAAATTCTGTCATTATGCAAGTTCAGTGCGACACATTTCCCACGGACCAATCAAAGCACGGTATCTCGCGGCATTTCCATGAATGACAGTTATCTCCTAAGCATGGACTCACGTCAGTACTGCAGATGGAGACCAGGGAGGTCACCCACTAAGCCCGCATTGCCGCGATTACTGTTACTTATAATCTTGGCAGCTCTACGTTAACTCCACACCACTGTTCATTTTCTTTCTTATCCTTGACACAATTCAGAAATGTCTAGTGCAAACAAACAACCACAAGTGCCTGATGGCTGGACCGCTCGTTACGACGACCAATACAAGACTTGGTACTACGTCGATTTGAAGACAAAGAAGTCTCAATGGGAGGCACCAAGCGGAACCACTTTCTCCGACGATAACAGTCAGCCTCCGCCATACAGCTCGAGCTCTGAGAAAACCAAGGCCAGCGGGAACGACAACAGCAACAACAACAATAACAACAATGGCAATTCCCGAGACAATGGCAATGGCAACTACAACCAACAGCAAGGTTATAACCAGGGCAACCAAGGGTACAACCAAAACTATCAACAGCAAGGCTACAATCAGGGCTACAATCAGGGCTACAACCAGGGATACAATCAGTATCCACAACAGGGCTATGGCGGGTACAACCAGCAAGGCTACAACCAGTACCAGCAACAACAAAACCAGAAGAAGAGCAGGTTTGGAGGCGGCTCTGGCTTAGCTTTGGGTGCAGGTGCCGGTTTGCTTGGTGGTATGTTGCTCGGAAGTGCTTTCCTGGATCACCACTACGGCGACTTTGGCCCAGGTGGTCCAGGCGACTTTGGTCCAGGCGGCCCAGGTGGATTTGACGACGGTGGATTTGGCGGCGGCGATTTCGGTGGTGGCGATTTTGGCGGAGGTGACTTCTAAGGCAGGCCCGTAGAGGAGAGGGTCCACGCTGTGAGGTTAAGCTAGCGCCAAATGCATATAGTGAAATGATAGAATCACAAGAATGGTGTAGGATTGCGAGAAGGATCCGGAGCAAGACAACCTCATGTACAACCTGAGTAAATTGAAAAATGCTCCGGACCGAAAATGCATTTGAACGTTAGCTCAATGATGAGGTTGATCTGTCAAAGTGTTACGAGCCCTTGGTTGGGTCTCTTCCAGTTCAAAGTACGGTGACTCGTGCCAGCTACTTTAAATAAAAATTTGTATAGTGAGCAGATGACAATAAGGTGTTGGACAAATCATACCGAAGGCTAAATTTTATATTAAATTGATATGATTTGTCGTGCTCCTCTGATGACCATAATTGCTGCGAATAAGTCAAGAAGTCTGGTGCTGGGTATAATCAAAACAGCAAGTGCGTGGAAACAAATTTGGCTCGTATCACATGTTATCAGCAAAGTGTCACTGCTCTTCATTTCCTTCAAATTCCGATTCTAGTCCAAAATTTCGGTCCCTCCCAAGTGTGTCTCCATCTGCTACTGCACAAACACCCGTGCACCACGCTCTCCATCCAACCAGAATTTATCATTTTCTAATACTCAGAAGATACAACATTTACCATGAGATTCACCAGAGTGTTGAGACAAGCCGAGGAAGTCTTGGTGAGAGCTGCATCGGGTAACCCCACCGGTTTGACTGGTATCTACCAGCACCCAAACCCAAGACCAGCATTGATTTCCTTATATAAGCACACATTGAAGTTCTTGGACAAGGAATTTCCAGCTGACTCGGTCTACAAGCAGTCTGTAGCCAACATGACCAAGAACAGATTGCAGATCGTTGAGGAAAACGAAATCACCGAACAAATTGAGAACAAAATTGGTGGTGGGTTGATCGAGGAGATTGTCATTCAGGCCAACGACGAGTTGACCTTGGCCAAGGAGTTGGCACAGTTGAAGGTCTGGGAGCAGTTGGAGGAGAAGCCACTAGACGACCAGTGGGTGTACTTCGGTAAGAAGATCTAAAAGCATGTATAATAAAGTCATTAGAAGAGAAATGTAGAAGAGAAGAAACTTATAGGAAAGAAGAAAATTGTGGAGAAGAAACAGAGACTACTTGTGTCAAATTGGTTTGAAATATTTCGTTTGAACTTAAGTATCAAGATAATTTCTGCTTGTTAGTCTCATCAGCAACGAGTTCCTTACATGCTCCGCTCTATACAGACATTGTTTTATTACATTCATACGGAAACACACCTAACAACAAGAACTCTTGAACCCAGCACCTCCCAGCGACACATCAATGCCCAGCGAGCCCTGTGCTGGCTCAGCGTCCACGTGTCTCTCCTGGATGATACCCGCCAACTCGTAAAAGATGGACTCCACGTTGTCGTTGGTCTTAGCACTGGCCTCCAAGAATGGGATGTTCAACTTCTGGGCCAACTGCTGGCCTTGCTCTCTCGACACCTGTCTGTTCTCCTCATCATCAGACTTGTTACCCACCAAGAAGATCTGAGCATCATCGTTGGCGTGCTGGGTGACAGTCTGGAACCAGTTCTCAACGTTCTCAAAAGTTCTGGCGTCGGTCACGTCGTAAATCAACACGATACCCATGGCGCCTCTGTAGTACGCTGTGGTGATAGTTCTGAAACGCTCCTGGCCCGCGGTGTCCCAGACTTGCAACTTGATTTTCTTACCCTTGCTTTCGATGGTTCTAATCTTGAAATCGATACCGATAGTGGTGATGAAGGAAGGGTTGAACTTGTCCTCAACGAAACGCAACAACAAACACGATTTGCCCACTCCGGAGTCTCCGACGAGCAACAATTTCATGATCATGTCATATGATCTGGATGGGGCCTTTGTACTCATTTTATACGCCGGTAGCCACTTGTGTGAATTTGGTCAGCGAGGATTTGAAATTTGCAGTGACGCGTGTAATTATGTACGAGTCGGTTCAACTGTACGATGGAATATTGAGCCGTAGAAAACTAGTCGTTCCAACCAAGAAAGTTAAGCTAACAGGATATATTTCGTGGTCTGGCGTACATGATATTTAGTACCAGGGGGCGTGACGGCACCGGAAAGGCCGGCATACAGCCGATGCTGAGACAGCGGGCACTTGTCAATGCCAGAGCAGAGATAAGGTCTATTTGGGAATTGTAAATAAGGTAGAGGTTTTGGTGTTGATTATTGACTGGGTTTCTGTCCGTATTTATACTATTCTGGTCTGCTATTGGGGAGTTGAGCGTGCGCACCCTTTCCAATCCTCAATTCTGCGCCCCTTTTGACACCGTCTGCATTCGCAACCAGTGCGGCACGTTTAGTGAAATAGTATGAAATTCTTTGACAGGTGGATATGTGGAATTTATGAAAACACGCTGGAAAAATACAAAACGGACAAATCTCTCTTTCTATATCATTGTCTATACAGAATACTTGGCAGACTCGATCTCTGAGCCATTACTTTCTTTGCCCAATCCCACACCGCCGATCTTCTCAAATAGTTGTCTGTATTTCGCATAGTAGCCAGCCAAATCCTGGAGTGCGAAAAGCACAGTGGTGATGAACATCAAGAGCGCGTCCAACAAGTACAAGTAGATTTCGTGTGAGATGATGTATCCGTCGTAACCTTGCAAATACTCGATGGCACGCACAACTGACCTGACCAAAATCAATATCGAGCAGATAGTCAAGGTCACCAATATGCCATTCCAGTTTCTGAGGGAGGAAGGCAACGTCCTGGTCATAGAGGCAGTGGTTGTGGGAGTTCTGCGGATACGTAACTGGAAGAATACCAACATAAGCAGGAAGAAGCCAAAGAAGGCAATCTGCACGAACAAACCAATCATGATGAGTTTCTCTCCAAGGTCTATCAGAGACAGTTTGTTGGAGGCCAAAAGACCACCGCCCGATCCCTGTAAAAGGAAGGATAAGATATCCGCAGTGACGAAAATCTTGGTGAGAAACCTGACCGGAATAAATGAATACTTCTGCGCTTCGAGTATCACCACGATGCGCCCCAAAGTCATGTAGATTGTAGCTGCGAAAAACACCGGTGCGAGCAACACGAAGAGAGACTGGACAATGTAAGCGCCCAAATTGTCCCAGTCTTGCGCAGACACAATTCTTGCGATGAATCCAAAGGTCTCGAGCAAACAGCCAATGAGAAATGGAATCAAGGATCGCACCTTCTTCCTATCTTCCTTGGGGCTATTCCTCAATGCCTGAGCGAACTGGAACAACATGATGATGCTGACGACGCCAAAGACCCCACTGAAAATGGCTGCTGCTGGTATGGAAGGATCATAATGGTATTTCTTGAAGTTGGTCAAGTCGCCCATAGTGAGTAGTTGAATAATTTCATGATAACAGTGAACAATGCAGATATTTATAATTTCCACACAGCCGCATCGAAGTGCGGACTTTTGCGGATTTAGAGTGGAGTTGCGGACATGCGCGCCTGGACCCTGGACAGAGAGGCAGACATGCGGCATGTTGCCCATCAGATCTGTTGACCATCGAAAATAACCAAGAGGGGCTGTGGGAAACTGATCAGCAATTACTGAATTCAGCTGAACTTGAAATGAGAACGGAAGGTCTGTCAAAACTTCTCGGCCAAGAGAATTTTGGAGTATACCACTATTTTGCACCCGATATACGAACCACATTCTACTTACCCAGAATGCTGGCACTGAGACACCGAAATCCTAGAACGGTTTATTTATTCATTGTCAATATTCCTGCTGCTATTCACTGTTTCATTGATGGCCTTGCCCGTCTTGGTCGCCATTCTGTACCGATCGGCCTGGTGTGTCCACCAACGTCAGTGTCTCACAGCCACACAACAGGCGCAGTTTTTGGTTTGCAACTTGACTTTGTGAAACTTCTTGCTTTGCCAGTGTTTTCACTATCAAGTCCGTCACGTCATCAATCACTTCCCCTCCCATTTTCCTCCCACTCAGTAATCACATCTCACGCAAGTCGTGTATGGAAATAGGCTTGAAGTGCATAGATCTGTGCACATAAGAAAACGGTGATAACCTGCCGTGCCGTTTATTTTCCACGAACAACTTGAGATGATCCCGAAAAAACGCTCGAGGAGGATCATCTCATGTCTCAATTGTCGACGGAAAAAGAGAAAATGCGATAGGAAGTCGCCGTGCTCCCAGTGTGTCAGAGTTTCCCTAGCTGATACCTGCAGCTACGATCCCCACGTTCGGACCGTAACAGAAAGAGAACACAGCGAAACGAACGGAACTGAGATCGAGGATGTGCTGCTAGGAAACAATACCGACAAGATTCCCAGTTTGGAGGTCCTCGAGGAGTTGGCAGAGAAATTGAAGCTGATTGCAAAAACGCACAAGTCTCCCGATCAGTTCAGCCTACTTCGAGCTTTGGACGCAGACAAAACCGGGAAATACAGGGTGTTCCACATGAAGGGGTTCTTGGGAATGTTGACGCTCCCACACGCAGAGCCGTCTGTTCTGTTCATGCAAATTGTCATGCGAGACCTTCTACCGTCCTGGCACTCGATCTATTTGAAAGATTCAATTCTCAGTGAACAGGACGTCTACAAGTTTCACAGCCAACGCGAGAAGATTTATGGAGAAGCGTTCATTCCGCCAATCAAGAACGAGTACAACATGGAGGAAATGGCACAACTACGTCATGCCGTCACACAGTTTGGCAGAATGTGGGGAATAGAATATCACCCCGACCCACAATGGCCACTTTCGTCCTTCAAGGAGCAAGTTGTTGCACTCATCCCACCATATACCGTGGTGAAGCTCTACTTGGACTGCTTCTTTCGAAAAAATTGCTTGGGATACCCAATACTTGAGGAGGTCAGTTTCAGGACCAAGGTTGAAAATTTCTTTACTGGAGAACAGGCCACAATTCTGTCCAAAAGCGAGATTCCGGTCCTTGTCTCATTATTTTTGGCTCTCAGATCAACGTACGTCACTCTTCGCTTCGAAAACGAACTATGCCCAGACTTTGCCTTGCAACACCCAATCTCCCTAGATGTTGTGCATATCACAGAGAAACTAACACGTCTGTTGGACATTCACCACGATTCCTCCATAGAGTTACTACAGGCCCTCACTGCAAGCTACTGCTACCGTCTTTTAGCACCTGAAAGCGACGGATACCTCGAAGTGGGCGACCCGCAAACAAGACTCAGTGAGATTTTTACGGTTGCAAAAATTCTTAGGATAGGCGAGGACCCGCGGCTCATTCTGACGTGGCCACGAAAAACTGAAGCGGAGAAGGCATCCAGTGAGTGGACGAAAGGGTTGTGGTGTGTTTTGTTGCTTTTAGATCTCGAGATGTGCACGGTGTTTGGCCGGTCCTCCTTATTGAGACACTCAGAGATAAATTTGCACGAAGTGGGCGACTGGGCGATTTCTGAAACTGGTTACTTGAAGTTTGTCGGCTCGCTGCTCTCGCTGATCAGGAAACTCCATTTACTTGTGGACAGATTGTTCAGTATTGGGTCTCTGATTGACTGTGGAGAGCTAATAGAGAGAATTGCAGACTTTGAAGAAAGTATCAGTGCCTTGAACTTCAAGGATATCATTGGAAATCCACACGACAGCTCGAGATCGTACAGATTGAGGTTTCTTTTCACGTGCACTTGTTTCCTCGTGACAGTGTACTACGCCTTATACTTCCACTACGAAAAGAAAGAGGAGTACGTGAAAAGCTACGAGTTCTTACAAAAGTCCGTCGTTGTAGCGCATAAAGATCTTGGTTTCGTTCAAGATGGGTTTGTAAACTGCTGGAGCTACTTCTTCGGTGACAATGCGTACCTTCCACTTCGACCCGTTTTGGCTGCAACTAATAAACTCCAGCTCATAGTGCTGGGCAGAGTCAACATACGGCTTTCGTGCAGCATGGCCAAGCTTTCGCCATCGCTAGATTTTGATGCGGTTCTTTTGAGCGAGATACTCAAGAGTTTGGAAAAACTTGTTGTGGTGACCGAAAACGAGTCCTTGAGTTTTTCGCAGTCTCTCAGTCAAGGCTACTACTGCTCACACTGGCTTGCAAAACTGTACAGATTCGGCATACACATCAAAAATGACTTGATCAAGAAAGCGGTGGCTGAGGATTTCACCGATGCTATCAAGTTCAACTATGAAAGTGAGCAATACGGCCAGTTGAGAGCAACTTACCAGAGCGTACGTGAAGAGTATGAGATCTGGCACACATACTTTGAGAAACTCCGGCCAGACTCCAAAATTAACACAGAAACTGAAAATGTTTTGGAAGTCATCCAGATCACCAACATGTGGAAGCTGGTGCGTGCCACCAAGGACTTTTTCTCGGAAACTGACAGTATTCTATGGGAGCGCGAGAGTTCTACTCAATTGGACAAGTTCACCCACCAATTTGCAGCTGAGGAGAAGTTTTTCAACGGCTTTATCACCGAGGGAACCTTCTCCAACATGGACTTCAACCTAGACTACTTTTGAATGCACAGTCCCTCAACTGAAATTTATCTTCTGCTTGAATCTCCTACACGGCCCTATCACATCCATTCTATTGATTACAAGAAAACCTCTGCGTTGATCTCAACGGAAGAAGCAGCATATGGGATCTCAAAGTGGCCCAACACTTCTGGGTGCAAAACACCAATGGCTCCAATGTGCTGTGCCTCAGCACCCTCGGACTGTCTGAAGAAGACCTTGGCGCCTCTGCCTGGGAAGAAGGTTGGGTTGGCGTCGTCTTGCTCGATCCAGTAGCCTCTTCTCTTGTCTTCAGATGGGTTCTCGATCCATGGAGTTCTGACGGTCTGCATGATCTTACCCAACAAACCTTGCACGAATTCGAAACCGGAGGTCTTACCCGCGTAGATGGCCGACCAGTTACGCTGGTTGAATGCACCCCTCTCCAACTCTGGGTTCTTCAAGACAATGTCACCACACTCGAACACCTTGATTGGAAGCGAGTGCTTTCTGTTCTCCTTGATCGTTTTAAGGATACCTGGCAAAAGTGTGGTTCTGACGACCTGGTACTCGATGGTCTTTGGGTTCTCCAACTTGACAGCTTTCGTGGAGTCGTCAGTTGTTCTCAAGAACTTGAAGTTCTCGTCGTGCGAGCACAACGTCAATGGCAACACCTCCAAGTAGCCAGCCTGCGCAGAGGCAATTCTGAGGATGTCGGCGACCTTGTTGATTGGCAATGCAGCGGCAACGAGCGACTCCGACTGCGCTTTCGTCTTCTTCAAGTTGTTGAAGCCGTAACCAATGGCTGCGTCCTCCATGATGTCACATTGGTGCAAGATATCTGGTCTTGTGATTGGGACCTTCACGTCGATGAGCTTGTCGCCGTTTGGCTTGGCCTGTAACGACATTCTCTTCAACAACTTGGAGATCTGCTCGCCGGAGTAGTCCAAACCCAAACACGAGTTGATGTACTCAATCTCAGCCTGGGTTTCTCTTGGTGTCACGTTGGGGCAGACTCTGTCCTGCTTGTTGTGCGTAGAGATGATTTTGACTGGCTCGATCTCGAAAGGTGTGGCAGAGTATGCAGAGAACATGGCGACCATTTGGTTGATCACAACCTCAGTCTTGGTTCTGTCTGTTCCCGTGACCTCGATGAAAATATTAGAGGTCTCCAAGGTGATCTTGGAGTGGTTGGAGTTGATGATTGGAGGCATGGAGGCCACGGTTCTTTTGGAGTCCAACACCACTGGGTATCTAGGAAGGTCTCTGATGATGTGCAAGTATTTCCCCAAGTTCTTGTCCTTGTCGTAGAACTCCATCAACTCCTCACCGTTCATCTTCTTGGTTTGGTTCAAAGGCACGAACTCGACCTCCTTTGGTGCCAAAGCTTCGTACGTGAAAGGTGGAGTCAATGTGTCCAAGTCGTGGGTACCAATGGCCACCAACGTCCTGTTCCGGCACAAGTTGCTGTGCAATTTGTCCTGCAACGCGATGAACGAGGCGTAGCGTCTGTCGTCGAACTTAACTCCCCTCAACACGGCAGCGGCAGCATAGGATCTGATGCCTTCCGTAGATTCCTTGATGGTCATGGTGATTTGTGGGGTTTCTGGCTTCAAAGTGTACTTTGGCGCCTCGGCGTTACCCAAAAACTCGTTCAAAGCCTGCGCAATACCTTCAATACACAACATGTCGTATCTGTTGGCGGGAATTTCAATCTTCAATTGAGGTCTCTCGTCACCCACACAGTCGTTGGTGGTGTCCTCGTCCAACTCGATACCAAAGTCGAAACACAACTCATCGAATTCTTCGGTGGTGTACTCTCTGCCCAAGAGCTCGTAGAGGTCGGCTTTGTCCACTGGGATGGTAGGCATTCTGTAGTTGTTGGTTGTAAGCGTTTCTATACAGAAAAATGTGAAGAAAAATCAGTCACCAGAGTTAGTGCTGTGATTTACGCTGGGCGCGCATACTGGAGGTGTGCGTTCTGCGTACACTGAGAACCACCGAATGTTCGATACTACACTTTCTCTATTTCAATGCAAAATTAATTTGGACTAGGATTTTTTGAAACTCGTGAGTTTGTCCATGAGCCCGGGCTCGGAGCCTTCCATGTCCTCGTTTGTTCGGAGCTCGTGGTGCGTGGTGTCCACGTCTGCGCGCAACTTACTCAAGGTA
The DNA here is from genome assembly GCA_030566815.1 of Sungouiella suratensis. NCBI lineage: Eukaryota > Fungi > Ascomycota > Pichiomycetes > Serinales > Metschnikowiaceae > Sungouiella > Sungouiella suratensis. The sequence continues at coordinate 61,196 of JAKUAV010000007.1, read as the reverse complement.
TCAGGGTCCTCGTCTGCGATTTTCTCAATGCCGTTGACTTCGCTGATGAGCGCCGAGACGTCGAAAATCGCAGCGTTCGGTTTGGCCGGCGCCGATTCCTCGGTATCAATAGCGTTGCTCTCGGCCGGTTTGGCCCCAGTCGTGGTCACAGTCGTGGCCCCAGTGGTGGTCTCAGTAACGTCGTACTCTTCAAACTCAGGCCGCTGTCTAGACTCGTATTCTTCCTCTTCTTCAACCTTGGCATTCTTGTCGTATACCTCCCACCAATTTTTCTGCTTCGGCTTAAACCAATCCTTCCATGTCTTCTGTTTGTCTGCCGCTTCCTGCTGCTCACGTTCCATTTTCGCTCGAGCCTCGTCGAATTCACTGATGAGCTTTCTCTGCCTCTCCGACTGTTCTCCATCTGGCTCCTCGATCTCGGCGAACTCCTCGCTGAGCACTTCCCAATCAAGTGACTTCAAGATCTTTGGGATGGACTGTCTGTAGGACATATGGCCCTCGATGAAACTGGTGCAGTCGAAGTTTTCCACTCCGGGTATGTTCTCAATGGGCGAAAGTCCAGCGACCGTCAGTAGTCCACCGCCAGTTGCTCTGAACAAATAACCCAAAATCCAGTCGTTCTTCGAGTACCCGTTGATGAACTTGCCGCTCACCACAGACCGGGCAAGCGTAATCTGCTCGTACTTCACGGCAGCTGGGTTACCCAACAAAATGACATTCTCAATGAGCCCGAAGCCGCCTCTCTCGGCCAATTCGATCAAGCAAGAGTAGATAAGACGCGACCCGAGCGAGAAACCCACCAACGTGATTGGACGAACACCCATGTTTCCTGAAATCAATGTATCAGCCAAAATCTTCCCTGCTTTCCACGCACGGTCCAAAGACACGTTCCAGGGGTTATCCAAGATGTACGAGAGCTTTGAGAGCGCCATGGGCAACTGGATGGCCGACATGAGCGCCGTCAAAATTGTAGCGCCCAAGATCTGCTGGATGGATGTGCTCAATGCCTCCGACGCCAATATGCCAATAGTCTGGCCCATCGACTGCAACATCTCGGGTTCCCAAAGCAACGAGAACATGTCGCCCATCACGGGGTCCACCGTCGAGAAGGGGAGCCGCACATCATCCATAGCACCGTTCATCCATCCACTGACGGTGATGATCAAGTTCAGGTGCTTGTTGTTGTGCAACGGGATCAACTCGAACGTTTGTACGTCGCCCAGTCTTCTTGATCCGGCATTGGCGCCCACTCGCGCACCTATAGCCACACCACCGGTGGTGATGGCCACACTGCCTCCCACGCCAGCCAAAAAGCCAGAAGTGCCAGAGATTCCAACAGTCGTGAGTCCAGCAGCCAATCCGGCTCCGATAACGGGCGCTAGCAACCCTGCAGAAAGCCCGATTGCCAACGAGCCGCCTAGCGTGGCAAGCCCAATGTACGCTAGTCTCTTTTTCTTGTTCTTCTGGATGTGTTTCTCGATGAACAGGCGGTCTCTCAACTTATCCTCGCGGCCCTCGATGGTCTTACTTGACGTGTCCATTTCTAGACTCTCCACTAGTCTTCGTTCAAACTGGCGAACTTCCAATCTTGTGACGTTCAAGTACACCGCAAACTTGATGAGAAGTGTGCGGGATCTGGAATCGTAGTAGCCGTCGCTGAGCAATATCAAGAACAAGTCGCAGATTAAGACCCACCGGAGGTCAAAGTCTTTCACCAATTTCTCCAACTGCGGCTTTCGGGTCTGAGTTTCCAAAAGACTGCTGGTCAAATCTGTCACTTCCACACCGTGGTTGCTGAGACTGTCGATCATCGCCTTCTCCTCTTTCGTCAAGTCGAGGTGGTCGTTGAGCTTCGACATGATGTACATGGTCCAGTTGGCGAAATTCTTCTGGCTCGTGTTGAGCTTCCGCGCCATTTTGTTGGTGGTTCTCTGGTTGAGCACTGCCAAGTCTGTGGCCATGTCCACGGTGATGAGCTTGACAATGCCGATGTACGCGAACTTCTGCGACTCCGTGAGCATTCCCCTCGTGCCTGCGAGCGTCTCGTCGGAGTCTAGCACCTCGTCTCCGCGGTCGAATAACTCGTCCTCTTCAATGGACGGGAGCGCCGGGTCTTTCTGGTCCTTCGGGTTCTGAATCTCGAATAGGAAGTCCGTCTTCTTATCTAGCTCCGCGTACTTGTTGAGCTGCTCCTCGGTGTCGATCTTCGTGTAACCTCTGCCATCGTTCAGGGTATTCCAATTGAAACTCTGATTCTGGAACTCCAAGTTGCCCATCTCGTCGTAGTAATTCTCCTGCGTGACCTTCTCCATGGCCTTCCACTCGTTGTTGTCTGCGAAGAAATCGTCCTCGTGCTTTGTGGGGATCGCCACCGCCTCCTTGGGCAGCTCTGTCTCCTCCACTACCAGCTGCAAGTTATCGTGACTGTGCAAGTACTTCTGCGTGAGGAAATCGTCCTGCGACACGCCGCTGTGGTACGTGCTCAAGTCAAACTCCACATACGACTGCTCGGGCGCGTCGTCGTCGTGCTCATCTATGCTTGTCTCTGGCGGCGGGCTGTTCACCGTAGGCAAAGAGGGCAAGGTTGTTGCGCTGCCACGGGACTGGAATGCTCTGAGCTCGGACTTGGATCGAGCTCGCGTGAAGTCCATGTCGTCCGGCGAGATGTACGGGCTTGTCATGGTCTTTCAAGAAAATGAAAATTCTCGGGAGTTTGTGTGAATTGGCTGGAGAATGTTTGAGGTTCCGGAGCAAGCGATCTGTAGAGTGCAGTGCGCATCGTGTCTACAGTACTTGACAGACGCAGGGCACAAGAACAACGCTTAGAAAATATAACGGCGGAGAAAATAGGAAAGGGGCGACAAAAGTCGAAAATGAGTTTGGAGGTGAGAAACTGAAGGTGAGGATCGTGTTTGGGAGAGAAAAAGGATGATACACTAAGGTCTCTTTCTCACTTGGGTTTGGTGGGTACATCAATGCACTGTGTCTACGTGGGGATGTGCGCAACATGGTTTTACTCAAACGATAACCAGCCAAAAGGCCTTCGCAGAGTACAGGAATATGTTGCCACGGACCATAGTGGCCGAGCTGCAACCCGCGAGCACGTGTTGCCACACACTCGCGGGTGAGCTCAAGACCGATCCGCTCGTTCTCCAACCTGTCGACGGAGCTACTCTGTCTGAGTACCCGAGGGTATTGCCGAGCATATTGTCACTGCGAAAACAACAAGCCTCTTGTAAACGAAACAGCAACTGCTCAAACCCCGAGGGGGACCAATTGCCAATCTCGAAGACTTTATAGCGAGACTCACTGCTGCCAAAGCCGAAACTAAGGCGCTTCGCAGTGACGCCAGAGACCCAGCATCAAACTTGCTTCACGAGCGCCGATCTGCTAGACACGTTGCCACAGCGGCAAGAAGGTAACCCCGAAGGATTTAACCGACTCACTTGCTGGGCTCCCTGCCTAGCACAGATTGTTGAAGAGAAAAAAAAAGATTTCTCAGGTGGGCCTGCGCGCCATATATATAGTTTTTTTTTTCGATGAGCCGCACTTACCCGCATTGGGACATGCACCACTAGGGCATCTCAATATTGGATGCCAATAAACCAGCCATGAGTCGGAGAGCTGCCAAGTACCAATTGAGAAAGGAAGCCAGCGATCCAGTCAGCGAGCGGAGACAGAAAGATCTGGCGATCTTCAAGACCGCAAACAATGACATCATCCCGTTCCATGCTACCCATACTTTGGCTCCAACCAAGGTCATCGATCTCTTCTTGGAGAACTTCAAGTACATTTTGTCGTCTGAAAACTTGCAGGAGATGATTCAGCAGGTCAAGGGAGATCTCTTCAAGAGAGATTATCTTTCTGCGTTCGATAGTGACGACAAGCGGTACGCCTATGTGGCCAGGTGGACTCCAGCCAGAGCTCTAGCATACCTGTCGCTCTTTGCGTCTCTCAGACCAATCCGGACACTTTTCGAGGATCCGGAGCGAAGATCCCGCGTTCTTTGCGTTGGAGGTGGCGCAGCATCAGAATTGGTCGGGTTGGGTTCGGTGTTTTGCAGCCTCAAGCAACAATGCGGAGGCTCCCCATCAGACTTGACTGTCGACGTAATTGACATCGCTGACTGGCTGAATATCGTCCACAATTTGTCTGGCTTCATGAAAAATAATTGGTTGTACGATTCGCTGAAACTCAATGCTACTTTCACCTTGGGTGATGTTCTCACCAAGACAGCTGAGGAGTTGTCTCTACCAGAGCTAGACTTAATCACGCTCTTGTTCACCACAAACGAATTGTTCTGTGAACAGAAAACAGACACAATCAAATTTTTACAATTGCTAAGTGCAAACTGCCGCAAGGGGTCATTGCTACTTATAACAGAAAGTGCAGGTTCTTACTCACATATAACTGTTGGCCTGAAACAGTTTCCCGTGCAATTTTTGATCGATGCAATTTTGGTGGGCAGACCAGGAGCAGAGAATGGCGCATGGACCATAGTGGACCAAAGTGAGAGTTGCTGGTACAGAATCAATGACAAGGAGGTGAAGTACCCGGTGAAACTTGAGAACATGAGGTTTTTCTACAGACTCTACCAGAAAAAGTAGGATCTCATTGAGACAATTGTGTTGCTTTGTCCGGCTCTTTATTGGCTTTGTTCTATATCTTGAGTTTGTCAAGGTCTTTGTGCAAGTCTTCTGTTTCACTTTCTTCGGGAGTGACATACTCTGGAGTTGTGCTCTCAGATTTTGGTGATTTGGGAGGTTCAGGCGGTAAATCTTTCTCGGCATCTTTAACTGCCAAAGCTACTTCCTCAGCCTTCTCCTCCGCTGAAGCTTGGGACTTCCGCTTATGGAAGTCCTGCGCTGCCTTCTCCATGAGTTCACCAAGTTCCTTCTCCCACCCCAAAGCCGCAGCCAACGCCTCGGCCACTGTGTCGCAGTCCAGCTGGAGCACAATGTCGCTCTTCCGTTTCTTTTTGAAGTCGCCAACAACTTCCTTATTGATCAAAACTCGCAATGCCTCGCGGTTGACTTCCGAAGGTAGACTGGCAAATGGATATACTGTGAGGGAAGTGCCAGCCACAATGGCCACGCCCACGTCCTCCTGGTCTTCTTCCCACAACTCAAAGAAGCGGCCGGGTAATCCTTCGCCGAAAAATACAATATCGGGCTTCACGTAGCCCTTGCACTCGGCGCACTTGGGAATTCCTCCGGATTCCTTATCAAACATGTGATTTTTAAGTGTCTCGACAGACATGGGCTCGTCACAGTCAATGCAATGGTTTTCGGCAAACGATCCGTGCGCCTCGACCATGAAGTCGGCGGAAACGCCCGCAATCCGCTCCAACGTGTCGATGTTTTGCGTGTACACTCTGCGCAAGAGCTTCTTATCTTCAAATAGCTTGAGCAAGTAATGAAACTTAGAAGGGAGAAAGTTCCCAGGGTACAACTCCTCGCATAGTGTGTAGAAAGCCTTTGGATTTTCACGGAAGTAGTCAATATCGAAAACAGCCTCGGGGTATGGTAAGTTGAGTCTCTTCAAGTTCGAATATAGGCCCGTTTTGGGGCTTCTAAAGTCCGGGATCCCGCAAGATGTGGAGATGCCTGCGCCGAGAAAAAAAGTGGCTTTCTTGTTGGCCTTGATGGCCTCGACAAGCGGGGCCAATTTTTTGTCCATCAGCATTTTAGGTGTTGGAAATTGTAGGGTGAAGAAGTAAGAGAAGTGTTGCTGAGACTGCACACTCAGATCATCGAATTGGCAGTATGACGAAATGTGACAAGATCAGAACAAGGTTGGAAAATACAAGAAAAGAAAAAAAAAGTTGACATACACTTCACATATCCACATCTTAACTTGCAAACTTTTTTTTACTCTTTTTCCAGAGATTTTTCAAAAAGTTTTGCATTTTCCAGATCTTTGAATCCTTCCACACTTTGCTATTGAGGTGTGCACATATTCACCTAGATCGTCACCGAGTTGCCATCTGAAAAGTTACCAAGTCCAATGAAAGTAAGTAAATTCGCCAATTCATGCTATCCTAATTTGTGCTAACATTTCCAGCAAAGAGTCACCGCCTTGGATCTCCGTATACTTACGGGTGAACTAGAAGAGAACCTATTGAACTATAGACTCCAGAACATCTACAATGTGGCCAATTCTTCCCGGCAGTACGTGCTAAAATTTGCCGTTCCAGACTCGAAGAAGTCTTTGGTGGTGGATTGCGGAAACAAGCTTCACCTCACGGACTTTGAGAGGCCCATTGCGCCTGCTCCTTCCAACTTCGTCACCAAATTGAGAAAGCACTTGAAAACGAGAAGATTATCACAGTTGAAACAGGTGGACAATGACAGAATTGTGGTCTTCCAGTTCTCAGACGGAATGTACTACTTGGTCTTTGAGTTTTTCAGCGCTGGCAATATCTTGTTGCTCGATGCAGATTTGAGCATTTTGTCTCTCCAGAGATTGGTGAGTGACGTTGGTCCAGACAACGCGCAATATGCGGTCAAGGAAACGTACGGAGCTTTTGATTTATCGCTTTTTGACGAGAAAGAGCCATATGAGTCGAGAGCATATCAACCCACAGAGGTGAAAGGTTGGATTTCCGACCACAAGCAGAAATTGTTGGAAACACCAAGTGAGAAGAAGAAAAAGAAGGTTTTCTCGATTCACAAGTTGGCGTTTGTCAATGCCAGTCACTTGCTGAGCGATCTCATCCTAAAGACATTCGAGGAAAGTGGCATTGACCCGGCGCAAAGTTGCCTAGAGTTTGAGAATGATGAAGATTCCCTCAAAGACCTCGCTGACGCTTTAGATCAAACAGAAAAACACTACTTGGACCTTCTTGAGAAAGCGGCAAGCGGGAAGATTGAGGGCTGCATAGTGGAGAAGAAGAACGCAACGCACAATCCTGAGGATAAGGACTCGCTCGAGTATGTGTTTGAGGAATTTCACCCATTCCAACCATACAAGGCCAACAGCGCCATTTACAGGTTCCAGCGTGTTCCAGGGTACAATAAGACGCTCGACAACTTCTTTTCGACAATCGAGTCCACGAAGTACACTTTGAGAATTGAGCAGCAGAAATTGCATGCCGAGAAAAGACTCAACAATGCCAAATCCGAAAGAGACAAGCAAATCCAAATGCTTCAAACTCAGCAAGAAGTTCACGAGAAGAAAGGCAATGCGATCACCTACCATGCAGATTTGGTGGAGCAGTGCAAACTGTACGTTCAAGATATGATACTGAAGCAAATGGACTGGACCGACATAGAAAACATTATCAAGTTCGACGCAAACAGAGGCAACGTGCTGGCGTCTCATATTAAGTCCCTCAACTTGAAAGACAACAAAATCAAGTTGCTGTTGCCTGACATTGATGCGCTCGCTGAGGAATCTGATGACTCCGACCTGGATTCTGATTCTGACCTGGACTCTGACCTGGACTCGGATCTGGACTCGGACCTGGACTCTGAACTGGACCTGGACTCCGATTTGGAATCTGACTCGGACCTGGAGAAGCCTCAGAAACCAAAAAAGGCGAAAAGATCTAAACCGACGCTCAACGTGGATATTGACTTATCCCTCACTGCATATGCCAACGCCAGGAACTACTTCGACCACAAAAAGAGTGCAGTGACCAAGCAGACGAAAGTTGAGAAGAGTACAGGGCTCGCCTTGAAAAACGCGGAGAGAAAGATCCAAAAGGATCTTGCAAAGACCTTGAAAAACGAAACTGACGCCTTGAAGGCCATCAGACCCAAATACTGGTTCGAAAAGTACTTCTGGTTCGTCACAAGCGATGGATATCTCTGTCTTGCGGGCAGGGACGATTTGCAGACCGACATGATCTACTATCGTCACTTCAGCGACAGTGATTTCTTTGTCTCTTCTGATTTGGACAATGCCTTGAAGGTGTTCATCTTGAATCCATACAAGAGCGAGTCTGTGCCGCCGTCTACCTTGTTCCAGGCCGGAATATTCGCCTTGCTGGCGTCCAACGCATGGAACGCCAAGATCAGTTCTTCAGCGTGGTGGCTAGCCGGTGTACATGTCACCAAAAAGGAGTATGATGGCTCACTTTTGGGGCCTGGAAGGTTGAACTACAAGGAGAAGAAGAATTACATGCCTCCTGCTCAACTATCTATGGGATTCGGCTTCTACTTCTTGTGCGATGAGGAGACAACTGCTTCGTACACTGAGGCGAGAGTCAAGAGACAAGAAGAACATGGCTTGAAGGTGCACATACACAACAAGAAGCAGGATTTGGAGAACATAACCTTGCCAGAGAAGAAAGCAGTGGACACTGCCATAGACAACGCCACGGAATCCGCAGAAGTTGGGGTAGCTGAGAAGGCTGAAAATCCTGCCAGCTCTGAAGAAGCCGCACAAACTGAAGATGCTGCAGGAAGTGAAGAGCTGTCTGCGTCTCCCGAGCCCGCTGAGTCCGAATCAGCCACTCTTGGAATCCAGAATGTCACCATATCCAAGAAGAACGTCCGTGGTAAGAAGGGCAAGATGAAGAAGATCAATGCCAAATATGCAGACCAGGATGAGAACGAGCGGAAGTTGAGAATGGAGGCTTTGGGCACTTTGAAGCAGGTCGAGGAGATCGAGAGAAAAAAGAAAGAGGACGAGCAACGCCAGCTTGAGCAACAATACCAAAATGATAGGAATTTCAACAGGGCTGCACACAAGCAGAAAGTGGCCGAGGAGAGAGAATTACAGAAGTACTTGCAGAACGAGGAAGATGAAGATGCCTCAGATAAGAACTACCTCGAGTTGCTTGATTCGTTTGTATGCAAGCCAGCCAAGTCAGATGTTGTGGGAGCCATCGTGCCGGTGTTCGCGCCGTGGTTCGCTTTGAACAAGTTCAAGTACAAAGTGAAAATCCAGCCTGGATTAGGTAAGAAAGGCAAAGGGTTGGGCGATGCGTTGAGCTACTTCGCAAACAGGAAAATGGATGCGTCCAGAGAAGACACGGACTTGGACTGGCCGGAGGAAAAAGAGTTGGTGAAGCAGGCCAAGCCGAACGACCTCATTGGCGTTTTCACTGTGGGCAAATTGAAGCTTGTTCTCCCAGGCGGAGCTGGTGAGAGCAAAGGCGGTAAAAGCAGTGGAGGCAAGAGCAACGGAAAGGGTAGTGGAAAAGGCAAAAAGGGCAAGAGATGATTGGTTGAGTTTGCGAGGTTGAGCTTCGGGAAATGGCTGCGAAATATACGAAGTTTGACAGTGATTGGACTATCCCGATCTTTCCTGCGCAGGTCAAGGTAAACATGCCCGATCTGTGTTTGATCTTCTAAATCGGGCCAAAATTGCATACATAACCATCAACAAGCCCTGAAATATTTCAGCTCAATAAATGTCCGTGCGCCTAATTAGTCAGGGCATGTGCATGGACGTGCATAGTCACTGTTGAAAAACCCGTAAGACTAGCATTGACAGTTGTGTAAGCGACTCAATTGGAAAGGTTGGAGAGATCATTGAATTGACCAAGCAGGTAATTCCAAGTATCAATCTCAAAAAATTATGAAATGTCATACAATTTCAAAAGTTGTGCTTAGTTGAAATTCTTTAATTGCACAATAGGCAGAGTGAGCATCTGCAGTCTTAAGCCTACAACGTGGCTCTGGACAACGAGAAGTATGAGCATGTCGAAAACAAACTATCGACGATACTGAAAAAGAAAAAAAATAAACGACCTGAAGTTCATGAATCACAATTGAACCTGAGCGTCTGACAAGTCTGTCAATTGTGTCACTTCCAAATGCCTCAGATCTTTACGACTTGACGTTTCTCGGAGTGTGTCAATGCTCGGCGCCCCACACGTGCGCATAAATAATATTAAGGGCATCGGAATCAAATTGGAATTCATCCAATAATCTGCAATTGACATCGTAATTGACACAACCGTTTTCCGGCAAGACCCAAAGAATATAAATAGCACCGCTCCCACCAACAGCCCAAATTTTCATCACTACCAAACACCTCCACCCAACTCCTCCCCTGGCTGCAAAATGGTCGCCGTATCTAAACTCATCAACAACGGCTTGCTCCTTGCAGGACAGCTGATCTTCGGAGACTTGGCTACTCCTCAGCAGGCCTCGTCCGAGCAGTACAACATTATTAAGTTCTTGGGCGGCTCTGCTCCATACGTGCAGCACCCTGGCTTTGGTGTTTCCACCGATGTGCCCCCACAGTGCACGATCGAGCAGGTGCACATGCTTCACAGACACGGCGAGAGATACCCCTCCAAGAACAACGGTAAGTCTCTCGAGGCCATCATGAAGAAGTTCACCGACTACAACGAGACTTTTGTGGGCGAGTTGGCCTTCTTGAATGACTACACCTACTTTGTGTCCGACAAGAACTACTACGAGAAGGAGACCACCCCATGGAACTCCGAGGGCACCTACGCGGGTACCACCAGCAACGAGAAGCACGGTATTCAGTTCAGAGCCAAGTACAACTCGCTCTACAACAAGACCAGCGATGTCTTGAATGTGTTCTCGTCCAACTCGGGCAGAGTGCACATCTCTGCCAAATACTTCGCCCGTGGGTTCTTGGGCGACGACTACTCCGACGACACCGTCGCCTACTACATTTTGAACGAGGATGACGACATGGGCGCCAACTCCTTGACTCCAAGAGACGGGTGCACTGCGTACGATGAGGATGCCAATGACAGTATTGTGGACAAGTACAACACTACGTACTTGGAGACCGCACGCGAGAGAATCTTGAAGGGCAACGAGGACTTGAACTTGACCACACTGGACGTCAAGAACTTGTTTGGCTGGTGTGCCTACGAGATCAACGTGAGAGGCAAGTCGCCTTTCTGTGACTTGTTCACCAACGAGGAGTTCATCCGCTACTCGTACTCGGTCGACTTGAGCAACTACTACTCGCACGGTACCGGCAACAACTTGACCGAGACCATTGCTGCGCCATTCTGGAACGCGACCTTGAAGTTCTTGAAGGAGGAGGACCCAGCATACAAGATTGTGTTGGAGTTCACCCACGACACCGACATCGAGATCTTCCACGCCGGCTTGGGATTGTTGGAGCCAGAGTCTGACTTGCCAACTGACCACATTCCATTCCCTAACCCATACGTGCACTCGCAGATTGTTCCCCAGAGTGCCAGATTGGTCACCGAGAAGTACACCTGTGACGGCGAGACTTACGTCAGATTCTTGGTCAACGACGCTGTCTACCCCCTCAAGGACTGTTCCTCGGGCCCAGGCTTCTCGTGTGAGTTCTCTAAGTTCGAGTCTTACATCGAGTCCAGAATTGCCGGCAAGGACTACCAGACCCAGTGTAACACCACTTACCCTGGCGAAGTCACCTTCTTGTGGGACTACAAGACGGCCAACTACACCGCTGCCCTCATTGACGGCTGAATACCCATTTTTAAAAATTCTTTCGCTACGTTTTTTTTTTCGCTCAATAAAAGTTTTCAATTTAAGAGTTCGTAGTTGCACTTTTTGCAGCCACCCGAAAAAATGACAGACGAGGAGTCATGGGAACAGCTACCCTAGCCCTTAATTTTCTTATGGAGCTCAAAGAGGGAAGAAAGCTTGAGGTCAAAGGGCTCAAAGAGAAAACAATCTCCATCTGCCTCGCCTGTCTTTTTGAACACACACTTTCCCTCCACAACTCTGTCAGACTCCACCAAATACTGGTGTTCAGTTCTACTCCGCTGCTACATCCAATTCTTTTTTTTTTTTTTACAAATACATAAATTATCTGGAAAACGCAGACTTTACATGGACAGCATTCCCACTTTCGTAGAAACTTTCCCTCCATGTGGCGGTTACCACGGGTTTTTACTCCCGCACACCTAACCATCAGCGGCACTTATAGATAAGGCCTTAATTTCCAGTGTTAGACGACAACAACAGACCTGGCAGCAGCAACCTATTTTTGGTTCTATTCTTTTTTCTATTCTTTTTTTTTTTTTTAAGCAACAACTCTCCTGATCACAACTTTCCCATTCACGGTTTGTTTCACGTACTTCACTTTTGGTTTCTCCTCCTCCAATTTCTGCACTTTGGCTCTTTCTGCTTTGGCCTTCTCCTCCGCAATTCTCTCCATTTCTCTTTCCTGTGCCTTTGCCTTTTCAACCCTCTTTTTCTCCTTCTCCACTTGCTTGTCCCTTACAGCTTTTCTCTTTGCCAAAAGTTGCTCGTATCCTCCAGTGAGAATCTCTCTTATGGCCTGGACTGTGAAGAGACCCTGGTTGGTTTTCTCCCTGTAAAGCTCGGATTCCTTCAACAACAAGCCCGAGTAGGAGATCTGGTAAGCTTCAAAGTTGCCCTTGTGTTTTGCACCGCCAGCACTGTAGATATCTTGCAAAGAGTAACTCTTGAACAATGGCTGCAATTTTTGCGCGGCGAAAGATTTGTATAGCTGCAAAATCTTATTAATGGCAGCCTGGGGAATCTGGGCATCCTTCTTGAATTCCGACTCCAAAGTGGCGACTCTTTTGATTTTTCTCTCAAGGTCATCCAAGGTTTTCTCCATTTTGGCAGATTTGAAGTCGAAAGCAAACTTTCTCTCCATGAAATAGGATAACCCAACATTATACTGGGCATCGCGACAATTCTTCTCGAACACGAGGAATTCCTCGCCGAATTGCATCCATTCCTCGTAGGCTTCCTCAATCATTAAACCGATGTTGTAGTTGGACGTGACAACCTGCTTCATAGTGTGTTTCTGGGCCTGCTCGATATGTTTCTCCAAGTCCTGGAACATTTCTCTAGAGAACTCCCACAACTCGCCGACGCGGTCGGCCAACTCGATGGTTTTTCCTGCCTCACATCTTTTAATTGCTCTCTCAAGCAAGATGAACTGCTCCTCGCAGAAATTCCGGGTGTTGGTCATCGCCTGGTTGTGCACTGAAGTTCCCTGGAGGTTGAGTGCGGTAAGGTCACTTAAAGTGAACACCAGCAGGTTGGGCGCAAGCTTGAAGTATGGAAACACGTAAGCAGCGTAGTTGAGTTCCCAGTCCAAGCCGTTTCCAGGCAACTTGGAAGCTTCTTCATCGGAAACCTCGCCGGTCAACTCTGGGTCTCTTCTCTTTCTGTACAGGCAGAGCCCACGGGAAGAAAGGTGGTCGAGACACTTGACGTTGGGAATGGCAATGTTGTCTTTTGGCGTGATGCGAGGAACACTGGTCGTAGATGAGGCCGAGGATGAAGTAGACTCTAAAACCTCGGAAGTCTCAGTGTTAGTGGGTCCATTATTAACAGGACACTCAATAAGAGAAAGTGGGATGGAGTCCGTGCAGTTGATGGCAGACTCCGGCAACTCAGCATCTTCAGTCTCCGTCTCAGTGCATTCCTCTGCTTCCTCCCCAACTTTCTCCTCAACTTTCACTTCCACTATCTCCTCAGCTCCAAACTCTGGGGTGTCGACCAAAGTCTCCTCAGACTCACTTGGGCCAATGTCAGCCACAGACTTCTCAACTACCACCTCTTCAACATCATCGAGCGCAGCAACAACAACCTCTTTGAGCTCCTCAACCTCTTCAACTTCATATCTCTCAGTCTCCTCTTCGATTTCCTGTTTTGGCTTGAAAACAGAAATTCTGGGCTGACTTTCCTTGACTCCTTTGAAAAGCTCATCCGCACGAGCACAAGATTCCACTTCTCCGCGCTTGTCGCTTCTCACTTTCACCTTTCCCTCATTGGACTCGTGGACGCCAAAGAACAAGGACTGATCACGAGCAAGCGACAACAGAGAGCAGCCAGGCAGTGTTAAGTCAATTGAGCTGGTTGAGCCTTTGATTTCGGTGACAGACGTTGCCGTTGACCTGGTGGTTCTGGTGGTTCTGGCCGAGATTGGAGAATCACCAGCGTTAGTAGAGAAAGAAGCTGAAGGCGAGGTACCAGCGGAAAAAGCGGAAAAATCAGGCAGTTTCAATGTCCTTACTGAAGAAACAGAGCCAGGAGAGACAAAATGTGAAGGTGTGACCCTCGTGGGTGGAGCAATGTTCCCCTTGGTGTAGGTGAGTCTGGCTGCGAAATACTGTGTGCACAAATCTGGGGTGGTCAGTTTTGGCACGCAGGCAGCACCGGCACCTCTCAAGTCCACTTTTCTCTCGGTGGTGTTTCCAGCTCTCATGGTGTTGAGAATCTCGAACTCTCTTTCGTTCTCATTTGCGAAGACTGCTGCGAGGTGTTTCTGGGGGTCTCCTCTGGTCACTCTGGCCTGGGGCACACTGATTTTGCCCTTATAGGTGGCCCTCACATTTCTCTTCGCATCTCCTCTGAAGCTCGAGTAGAACTGCTTGTTGGGCCTTCTGGACCCAGATCTAGCTCTCATGCTTCTGTTGATGGTACTGGCCGAAGCATGCTGGTCGTTTTCGGTGGTGGATTTCTCGTGTTCTGGTTTGGTGGAGTGGCGCCAGAACTTGGCAAAGCGAGAGACGAACTTGGGCTTTTCGTGGCGAGGCTTCTTGAGAAGCGCCCAAAGCTGCTTGGCTATGGCCTTGCACTTGGCTCTCTTGCCGTGGGCAGGCAACTGGTGGAATGGCCCGGGTTTTGTGGCCGTTTGGGGAGACCACATGGTGAAGTTGGTGGGATTCAAAATTTTCTGGTGAAAATTGGAAATTCGGGTGAATAGACTATTTCTGGGTGCACTGGGTGAGTTTCAGTACAATTTTAGGTAAATTGTGGTGGAAGCTCTGGTGGTGCTGGAAATAGGATGGGTGTATTTGAGTAGAATAATAGGTGCGAAATGAGAAAAAGAGTTAAGTAGGAAGAAGAGAGCGTAGAGTGGGAGTGATCAGATTACCAATTTATTCGGTTTTGAGTTTCTTAGTGGATTTGGAATTGTTAATTTGAAAATTGACCATGTTTTCAAATCTTCAAATTCCTTTACTGGCCAGAATGGTGTGGGGTGTCTTTTCAATTGACGGGTTTGTGGCCTTTTGCAGCCAGTGCGCATGCAGTAAGCACTAGAAAAGCATGGAATACGCAAGAAATGCAGCGAACAGCACGGAAGACAGGAAAATTTGGATAAAGTGGCTCATTATGATTTATCAAGACGCTGAAGAACAATTATTTATTGAGGGATGTTCGATTGGGGTGTGGAACTAGAATAAGTCTGATTCACTATGGTATCGCGCACTAATAAAAAAGACGGTGAGTAAAGACGACCAAAGATTTGGAGGCAATAGTCGAAAAGTTTGTAAATTCACTTTCCAAGGGTACTTGTCGCAATGGTTTATCAAATGGAAATCATTTCTCGACGGACTACTTTGCTAAGGACAGATCTTGTCCATTCTGTCTTGTGATTTCTTCCTTACCTATATAGGCACACTTTTAACTATGGAAACTCACCAAGAAGTTCAAACTCACCATTCTTGCACCACCAACACACCCATTATTCATCTGTGTGGAGCTCTTCCTTGTCTCATCGATCTCATTCCACACTGCCTCCCTCGAATTTTCATTCAACCCTGATCATACAAACTCCGAGCTCAAAATAGGGGAGAATTGGAAGTAAATGTGGTGTGATATCGTAGAGTCCAACTTTACTTTTGATCTATTGGATTTTTTACAGTTTAATCACCTACTTTATTTTCATTGCTCCCATTTTCTGGGGAACTATCTTTTGGCTTCCATCAGATTTACAGGGCCGAATCCCCATCTTCCCCATCTGGAAATTACCGTGCGGATTTCTCGGCTCGAAGGTTTGGACTTTCGCGGAGAAATCCATAAAGGTCCTTTTGGACCTACTGGGAATTCGCGGCCCGGAAATAAGTCAGAAAAGTCCAAAAAGTCAAATCAAGCACCCGAAAACTCCAGCAACGTTCATTACTAGAATTTGGTATAAATACCGGTGACTTCTCTCTCCTCATTATCTCACTTCAATCAATAACCACAACCACCAAAAAATTCTGACAATGTCTCTTTCCACCATGTCTAACTCTGCTGCCTGGCTTTTATCCAAAGGCGCGAAACTTGTCGTGAGCACTGCACCAATGCCTGTGCCCAACGAATACGATGTTATTATCAGGGCACGTGCAATTGCTATTAACCCATTTGACTCGTTGGTCCAGCGTGCTGAAGCGGATGTCATTTCGAAATTCCCCAAAATTTTGGGCCACGATGTCGCAGGTGTCGTCGTTGCGTTGGGTGCAAAAGTCACTCTGGTGCGAGTTGGAGACAGGGTATTAGCCTCTGGGGACGGCTGCTTGAACCAGCCCAAGTACGGGTGTTTTCAAGAATTTGTCACTGCGAGCCACTTGAAGGTGAGCAAAATCCCAGAAACATTGGGTTTCATCGACGCTTCAGTGATTCCTTTGGGAATTACCACTGCTGCTGTTGGACTTTTCCGCCGCGACATGTTGGCCCTAGACTTTCCCACTGGGCCAAAAGTCGCACTGGACGCCGCACTGGGCGCACCAGAATTGCATCACCCTACATTCGCAGCCAAGTCTCCAAAGGAACAAGCACTCATTGTTTGGGGAGCTGCGTCGAGCGTTGGGTCCAATGCTGTGCAGTTAGCCAGCTCTGCAGGTTATCGAGTGTTTGCTACCGCTTCACCAAAGAATGTCGACATCGTTCGCGGACTTGGGGCACAGGCTGTGTTTGACTATAGAAGCCCCACTGTTAAGGAGGATATGGTCGAAGCCATAGGCGATACCCAAGTGGCTGGTGCATTCTGTGCTGTGGCTGGTGTACTTGATGTTGTCGCCGACATTTTGAGAGAAACTCAAGGGAGAAATTTCGTGGCGAGTGCTCCGTATGTTCCTGAAGAATACACTTCAGACATCGAGACCAAATGGGTGAACATCCAGCTTGGCGAGAAATCAGAAGAAGTCGACAGAGTGGTCCAAATGGTTTTCCAGAAATTTTTGCCAGACGCCTTGAAGACAAACTACAAGATCTTTCCACCTCCGCGTGTTTTTGGAAGTGGTCTTGAGATTATTCAGGAAGCTTTGGATGTGCAGCACAATGGCCTCTCCGCACAAAAACTAGTCGTCGAATTGTAATTGAAAAAAAAATGGAGACCAGAGAAAATAAATGATTTCTACCTTTTTGTGAACAGTTCCTGAATTTTGTTTATATGAATTGAAAGCAAACCCCCTCTACCGTAACTCCTTCCCCCTACCGTAACTCTTCCTGCCAACTCCTTCCCACCTATGGAATCATCACAAGACGTCCACTTACCTCGCCCTTCTTCAACTTCTCAAAAGCTGCGGGCAACTCCTTCAATGGAACCTTTGTTGTCTTTGGCTTCAACTGGCCCTTGGAAGCAATGTCGTAGCACTCGGCCAAGTCCTTGCTAGTGCCCCAGAATGAGCCGAGCACTCTCACTTCGCGCAAGGCCAAATCTGCCAAGTCGAAGGAAAGTCTCTGTGCGCCCAACCCGACCGGAATGATAATTCCGTGCAGTTTCACGTACTTCTGTCCAATGTCGAAAGTTGGCTGAACAGCAACAAAGTCCAACACCACATCGAACGTGCCTGGCTGTGTGTCCTCTGGAAGCTTCTCGTACACCTCATCTGCACCGAACAGTTTCACCAACTCTCGCGCACTCTGCTTTTTGTCAAGCACAGTGATGTGGGCGCCGAACAACTTCCCGATCTGAACGGCCGTGGACCCCAACCCGCCGGCGCCAATGAAAAGCGCCTTCTTTGCGGGCGTCAATTGCGCCTGTTTGATGGCGTGGTAAGGAGTCATCATAGCATCGGTGATCACCGCAGCTGCTGCAACGTCCGTCACCGAATCCGGCACTTTCACCAAGTTCCTTGGGTTTTTCACCAAGAGGTACTGCTGGTAGCCGCCGTCAAACCCCAAGCCAAACCATTTCCCGCCTGTGGCAGTGCAGTCATTGTCGTTTCCCTCGCGGCACAATTCGCACTCGCCACAAGAATTGGGGCCAAAAGCAGCCACACGGTCCCCCACCAGAAATTTGCTCACGCTCTCGCCAGTCTGAGCAATATGGCCGAAAATCTCGTGACCCATCACGTAATCATCGCCAACATCCAAACCTTCCAAAACATGAAGGTCCAGGTGGCACAAACCGGCAGCCTCGATTTTCACCAATACCTGATTGGGGCCTGGCTGGGGCACAGGCAAATCCTCTACCAACTTCAAGTTGTTGATGGCCTTGTCGAACTTCCACCCGTACTGCGTTTCTGGAAGAGTAGCCATTTTTCTTTGGAAAGTGAAATTTGTTCTTGTTACGGTGTTTGTGATGCTAGCAATAGCTCTTGTGTTCTGTCTTGTAGCTCTGGCTGCGAAAACTGTAGTGCGCTTCAACATGTTTGCAATGCGCCTTATATATACATGGAGCTGCCGGAATAAATATACAACATCGCAACAGGGAAATAATAAAGCACAGCGGCACTTGGCAACACCTGATTTGTGCCATTGAGTGGAGTGGACCCATGGCGGATCGTGCGGTCCAAATCTCTCCACGGGAGTGCGCACAATGGCACGGGAAGAGGTGAGAGGCAGAATTGGAAGAGAAGGACGGAGAATGGGAAAGATGACGAAAAAAGTCAAACACAAAGCTTGATGTTCAGTTTGCTTGAGTGGATTGTTTTTCTTTTTTTTAATTTTTCATTAAGTTTCAATGAGACGTTATTGCTCCTATTCTCTCTCGAATTTCCGGTGGTGACTTCCCCACCGATCTACATATGGCGTGAGTGACTTGGCCGTATTTTGCGGAGTGCTGGGCCAAAGTCTCACCACGGAAAAAAGTTATGACTCCTTTTCGGCTCGGAACTGCTTCCTGTTTGGGATAATCTACTCACTCCGAGCACATTTTATTTTCCTCGACCTTCATTTCAAAAGCATAGAGAATATTAGGCATGGTCTAAAATGTGCCATGGGGATTGTGGGGTTCGCACTAGAAGCAGACCCTGCGCACTAAGCAAGTAGATGCACAAGACATGGGGAATCATTAGGTTTGTTCCAGTTTCCATTGCTCCAAGCATGACGAACCCGGCCATTTGTCACGGAAAGTGACAATGATTTGTTTCGCTTGGAACTTCTTACACCAATTGGCAGTCGATCGTACGTTCCAAGGTTGGCTCGAAAAGCTTTATGTGCAGGTACGCAGCCAAGGCTGACTCAATCATCAGATTTGACATCAAAGGGAACAGTATACTTGGATCCGTTCCGGAAATTCTTAGTATTCGAGAGTCACACATAGTCATTGAGCCATGGCATGTCACAAATACGTCGAATTTAGTCTCGTTGGCGCATCAACATGTTTGAAACATGTAGCTTATTGACGCGAGAGAGAAGATTTCATCACAGATTCATACACAGGGAACTCTACCGCTGTTCTGCTCTGCCCTCCAAATTTCTTGATTACACTTTGAAGCTTGTAGGCGGGAGAAACGCTGCAAGTGTCCTTAACTATGGGTGTACGGGTCTTTATGTCCTGGTGTATGGGTTTTTTACTTCTGAGAGGTACGGGTGTTGCATATACGTGTTTGTGGTTGCTAATTCTAATGCACACAAACACGTTGATTTACCAATTCGAGATCTAGAGAAGTTCTTAAAGCTTCTTTATCTGCTCACCTGCAGGTCGCATGAACACAGACAGCAAGCAGCCCTCTACAAACCCCGTTGATGACGTTTCCATTATGTAATATCCTCCAAGTGCTTCAGCAATGGAAACAAAAGAACCAGTGAGCCTGTGTTTGCTGGTCTATAGTACAGAACCGGCTCTTGCCGGTGACAACTTCCTCGGTTCCCCAGCCTAATCTCCGCGCAACGCCCTAATCACCGCTGGCCGTCTCATCATGAACTTCGTCCACTTGTAGACCTCGGGGAATTCCACCTTCAAGTTGATGCCTATGCGGTCCACCACGTTGTTCCAAGGCACAAACGACAAATCAGCCACTGTGGCTCTGTCGCCCACTAGCCACACTGGATGGTCGAAGTATCTCGAGGAGCTCAAAGGAGTTGTTCCCGCAGAGTAAGCTGCGGCGTTGTCTCTGTCCAAGTCCATGATGAGCGCCTCTCTTCTTTCGGCCAAAGCCATCTCGATCACCCCGTAAACTCTGCGCACCTCGTCGGTGTATCTCTCCACTGCAGAAGGCACTGGACAAGAGTGGAAGTAGCGGAAATGCAAGGCCTGGCCGATCATGGGCGCGTGCCCGGAGGTCTGGAAGAACAACCACGACGAAATCTGCAGCTGCTCTATGAGGTTGTCTGACCAAAGTGCACATTCGCCTCTTTCCTTCAAACACTTGGATACCAAGTACAAGATGATGGCACCACTCTCCCAGATGGAGGTGTTTTCGTTGTTGTGGTCGATCAAAGCGGGAACACGAGCATTTGGGTTTATAGAGACGAACTCTGGCGCTCTTTGTTCGCCCAGATTGAAGTCCAAAAAGATTGTGTTGAACGGAGAGTTGAGCTCCAGCAATATTATAGCCACTTTGAAGCCGTTGGGCGCTGACCGGTGCGAGAAGAGCGTGTAACCCTCGGCCGGCTGGTTGGCAAAGAAATGGGAGATCCTCAGCTGGGTAATCTCGTTGGCTGCCTCGTTGTGTAAATGCTGCTGCAACAAATTGAGGTTGACAGCGTTCTGCTGCTGGTCGTGGATCGACACAGACTTCAAGCCTGCGCTCAAATTCAGAATGGTGCCGCCGTTATTGTTCTTGTCCTGGGGGCCCTGGCCAGTGTCCATATTACTTAGTTTGTTGGTTGAGCACGTGCAGAAAAATTGGTGGTTATTAACGAAAAGTAGTTGGAGGTCAGATTGGAATCTTCCAGTTGATGTAAGCGGCTGCTGATGTCCTGCCGGTTCCAGGTATGAAGAGGAGATGAAAATAAGGCTTCAAAAATTATGGAGCGCAGAAAACCCACACCTCCGGGTTACAGTGGTTGATTGCGAGTCATGGGTTAAAAATGAGCGCAAAAACCGGGAGCGGAAGGTGAGACAAGCCTGGGGAAAGTGGAGGAAATTGATGGAAGAGAAAAAATTAGAGCAGCAAGAAAATAAATTTTCACCTCCGAATTTTTCAAATTTGAATTCAAAATTTTAAAAAAATCACTCTGACCTGCTTTTGCTTTCCCCTCTCCCAGTTCCGCACTGTGGAATCTTGGACGGCACCCCGATGGGTCGTTATCATCTCCGGCTATCCTGCAGGACCGGAACTCGACTACTTGATTCCACACCTTCCAAACTTTTATTTCTGGTTCCGATGGAAAAAGAGGCCCACGTGGCGGTGCTTGTGGTCGACACGCCGATCCCAGGCGTGGCAGAGCTCTTTGGCGATTTTGGCGACAACGTCATTGCGCTTTTGCACGACAGTCCTTTGCCAGTGAGGAAGTACCAGGTAGCCTATGAAGTCACTGGAGAAGACGCCGAAAAGCAGGCGCACACCGATGAAACTTTGCAAGCCGTCGCTCGCATGATCTCCGAGAAAGTTGTCGCGGGTGTAGTCATCACAGGCTCGCGCGCTGACTCGTTCGCTCAGGGTGTGGGCTGGATCGATCTGTTGGACCAGTTCATCCGGACAACCCTCTATAACACGCCGGAGTTCCCGATCGTGGGGGTGTGTTTTGGCCACCAGATCTTGGCGAAGAACTTGGGCTGCAAAGTGAACAGAAACTTGCCCGAGCACGGCTGGGAGGCCGGCATCACCACCATTGCATTGAACAAGAGCATTTTGGATATCCCAAAGTCGCCGTTCAGAAAGACCTTGACCACCGAAAACGGCAGCTTCTTGGAGCACATCAACTTGGTCGAGTTCCACAAAGATATCGTGTACGGGTTGCCGGTCACTCTGGGCTCTTCGCACTCATTATTGGCCAAGACTACATTTCAAGGTTTGGGCTCGACTGCCAAATGCTCGATCCAGGGTTTGATCACCGAGGAGGGCCCGATTAAGGTCTTGACGTTCCAGGGACACCCGGAGTTCACCACAGAACAGGCTTTGAGGATTTTAGAAATTGACCTAGAGAAAGGTATCATGGACAAGGCTACTTTCGAGAAGCTGACATACAAGACCAAGAACTTAATTAACCAGGGAAACGTCATTGCAAAGACCATCTTGGAATTCTTGGCCACGTACAGAGAGTCCACCCTATAAATATTATATATACTGTATAGACCGCTTACTCGTCGAAGAAAGTCTTTCTGGGCGACACAATGTCAAACCCGGAAAGCTTGCCTCCCTGGCTCGTAACAAAGGTGGTTTCCTTTGTCGTCTCGCCGCGGTCAAGCCGGCGGCTCAACTTGTCGTTTATCATGTTGACTTTCTGGAGCTTCTCCTCCAATGTCTTGACTCTGTCCTGAGCGATCTTGAGCTCCATGTTCTGAGATGACGTCAACTTCGTGAGCATCTCTCTCAATTCGTCTCTCTGTGTACGCAACGAGATAATCTGCGCTTGCTCGTACTCGTTGGTGTTGTCACTGAACGAATGCGTGTCTCTTGGCTCGGGGCTTCTTTGCTCCAGAGCTTGCAGTGTCAATCTCGATCTCAATTCCGAGTTCTCACGGAGCAAGTCATTGTACTTGTGCAAGATGTCCTCCCCGCTGTCAGCACTCTTCTGGTGTTCAAGCTCCTCCAATCTGTCCTGGAGTTGATTGACCAAATCGTTTTTCGCGAGAAGCTGCTTGTAGATTTCGTTCTTCTCGTAGTCAAGCTTCAAAGCGCTTGGACTCTGCCCGTGCTCGGCAAGAATTGCGTGCTCCTCACTGATGAATCTCAACCTTCTTTCATTGTTTAACTTCTCCAGAAGCTCGGCGATGATGTTGGCTTTCTCGGTAGCATCTTCCTCCACTAGTCTGGACCCATTGTTGAGGCTTTGGCTCTTCAACTGCGTCTCTAAGCTCAACTCCCTTCTGATAGACATCGCCAACTCGCTAGTCACAAGTTGTAACTCATTTTGAAGGTCATTGTTGCATGTCATGATTGAAAGCTCCTCCTTGGAAAACTTCAAAGGCTTTTTAATATCCCTGATAGATGTGATCGATGCAACTCTCAGTCTCGCTGCCGGTGATGACGTAACGTCGTCGTCATAATCGTCGTGAATGTCTTTTTTAGATCCTGAACGGGACAATCTCTTGATGAAACTCTTCGATTTGACAGAGATCGAAGACTGTCTTGACTTGCGCTTGCTCTTGTCTGAGTCGAGAGTCTCTGCCACAGGAACATTGTGCAAGTCACCAGATTCAGCCTTGATAAGTCCGCTTGAGGGAAGAAGTCCTTGCATCTTCAACTCGGAATTCGACCTGGAGATGGCAGATTGGCGTTTTTGTATCAATGGTGTAACATCATCCTTGTCTGCAACGGAATTTTCCTCGCTGATGGTTGGTCTGGTCGATCTGTCGTTCCAATCTCCCGTCTCGGGAGTTCTTCCTGGCGTGAAGTCAACTCGCGTGTCGGATGTGGTGTGAGACACAGGGTCGCCATAGTCGCTATTGTTGAGGTCGTCGGCATCTTCGTATGTGCGCTCGCCCTTTTGACTGGCAATGCTTGCGTGTTTCAGTCCTGCGTCGAAGTTCGCAACACCGTTCTTTTCCAAAGACTCCAATGAAGGAGAATGCTCTGAAGTTGGCGAGACCAGCTCAATGCCTGCACCGGAGTTCTTAGGTGTGTCTGCGGAATAGACCGAGCTTTGGCTTTCGGTCTCGCTGGACTTGTCGATGTGCGGCTGCTCGAAATCGTCTTGTGGCGCAAATGAAGCCTGGCTAGTCAGCGATGGCGATCTGAAGTTGCTGAAAGCTGTGTTGGCAGCAAGGCTTCTCAATCTGATTGGCTTCTTTTTGGAGTCGCTGCTGTCCTTGGACGCTTGGCGTGTGTGCAGTGGAGTATTCTCCTTGTCGGAGTTGGGAGTGGTCTGAGACGTGCTGTCGCGTGTTTGCTCGGGAGAGACAGGTGCAGCAGGCAAGTCCTTGTTGCTCTTTGTAGGAGACTTCTTCGTTGGGGAACGGAACTCAGATGCAGTGACAAACACGTCCTTGTCGCCCGAGGCAGTGGCACCAAGAGCCTTGAGCTTGTCAGCCTGATTGGCCTGGTGTTGTTTCACCTCCTCGTCGTTGGCCTCAACAATCAGCTTCTTGGAGAATCTGTCACCGACTTTCTCGAGATCAAACAGAGGGTCATCTTCAAGCACGGTATCCTTCTTGGACTGGCTGTTTGACTTGAACAAATCTAAGCGGCGCACTCTCATAGAGTTCGACTTCTTCATTGTTGACTTTCTCAGTAGCTGTGGGCTGCCGCCCTCATTGTCAAACTTGTAAACATGGTCGTCCTCGTTCTCGTCCTCTTCCTCCTTCAAAGTGTTTTCAGCCAATGGCAAAGACTGGTTGCCTCCCAAATGGCCCAGATCGTCCCGCTCTTCGTCTTCCTCAACCACATTACCCAATGACTCGTTTGAGTTAGTCTGACTGTCGCGCTGAGGAATCCGCGGCGACGGCGTAGCCCCATTATTTAGATGTGGCTGGCTCTGAGAGAAGTTCTGGTAGCCATAGGGCTGAGCGCCGGGGCGACCGTTCATCTTACCCAGGAACTGCGGGTATGCGCTCGCTTGCGTGAGCGATTCGGACCTTGCGCCCATGGGCATCGGACCCTGCTGCATACCCATCCCGCCCAAAGAGTTGTTCCTCATGTTGGGAGGTGGACCCCTATACTGCTGTTGCTGCTGGTACGGGTTACCCGCACGAAGCGATTGCGCCCGTGGATTTCCTGGCATTTGCTGGTTGTAATGCATCTGGTTTGGGTACTGGCCCATCTGTGGTGGGCCTTGCATTCCCATTTGTCCGTTGGGCATCATCTGGCCCATTCTGGGTCTGTTTGAAGGCGGTGGGCCAGGACTTCGCAACATACCGTTGGATGTGAGCGACATAGCACGTGGATTGCCCGGTGCAAGGTTCATTTGCCCGCCAAGGGACATCGTTCTTGGGTTCTGCATGCCTATGGACATGGTACGGCCATCTTGCGGGCCGCCAAACGACATGGACCGAGGATCTGGCCCCGTCATGGAGTTTGCCGCCATCGGGTTATTTCCCGCGAGCGACATGGCCCGCGCGCCGTTGGTCAAGTTCACCTTTTTCTGGTGGTTCATGAACTTTCTGTACTGAACATTAGAGAGGTTCTTTGTGGACGTCGGAGTGGCGCCGATCACGGGGATAATGGGCAGCGTGTCGAGCGACAGGTACGCCGAGATGTTGTAGCGACCGTTTCCTCGAAGATGGGCGATATCGGCAAAACTGACCTCGGCAGCTACATCGGAGATATCAGCACCGTTCTCCTCGTCAAACGCCCCACCGTCGGCGCCTTTTCTCCGGAATAACTTCTGCACACTCCGTCCAGAGCTAGATGTGATCGACATCTTCCCCAGCGGCGTTCCGCTGTAACCGCCAACCGCGTTCACGGGCGTGAGCAAATCGTGGTTAGAGTAGCCCAAAGAACCGGAACTTTGCGCATTATTGGCATACATCGGGTGCTGTGGCGGTAATCCTTGGTCGGGGATCTGCAGTCGGCCCTTTGCCGCGAACCCACTTAGCGTGTTGATGTCCGATTCGCCCGCGAGGAGTTGTTGTCTGAGCTTGACTTTCTCTGACTCCATTGCGGGAAATGATTTGGGAAAGTGTGGATTTTGCGCGGGATAAAAATAGCAAGTGAGAGCAAGTGAGCGACCGGAAGCAGCGAGTGTGGATTAGCAATGATAAAATCTCGAAAATTATGAGTGGATCTTGAGGCTCATAAGTCAATGGGCCAAACGTGCAGACTTTGGTGCGTTTTGTGAGGTTTTTGGACGGCACGTGACGTGCTGCATACGCGTAAGCTGGTTCCTTTTTCTTTCTTTTCTTGGTGCAGGAGAGCTTTCTAGCAGCCAACTTGGACGCGACGACGATCGCTTGGGAAGTTTGGGATACGGGGGGATTTTATTTATATATTTAGTTATGAGAGGTGCTTCGACTAAGAAGCTACTGATTTCTTTCCTTGTTGTTTATTCCCCATTGGTGTCCGCTTAGAGCAGGTGTGTATGGCACATAACTAAGCAATGTGTATTTTTGGCATCGGCAGAAGACACTCGTGTTTTCCGCAAGTATCTGATAATACCTGCGCAGCGAAATCAAGATGAACAATAGCATCCTTTTTTTGTGGACAAGTCGGCCGTCAATATCGAGACGAAAGTACCAATTATAACATCCACATAAAATTTGTCAAGTTCGAAAATTTCATTTTCTGTTTTTTTTTTCGAGTATTATGCCAGATCAGTCAACGGGGCTAAGCTCATTCCGGTGCAATGTTTGATCTACATCCCGAAATCCTGAAACTGATACTTCGTGTAGGCAAGACCGACAAACGGTTGCAAATCCACACAGAAAATTTTTCTGTATATTTTTTTTTTCTTAAGCTTCACGGACACGCAAACGACTTTCGGCGATTTTTCTTTTTCCGCTTCCGTCGCCTACGCCTCTTCGTTTAGTGTTGACGCATTTTCCCTTTTCGTACTTCTCTCCGGCGCAGGAAGGTTAGAAGGACCAGATCACGAAAGCAGAAAATTCACGAGATTTTCGAGATTGGAAAATTTGGGAAGTTGAAGTCTGTGAATTTCGTTCATTTTCTCTTTTTTTGTTCTCTTCTAACTCTTATTGAGTATCATCTTTTATGTGTGTTCCTGTTTCGCTCCCTTCTTTCTCCTCCACATCCAAATCTCCACCTGATATTCACCCCTGCTTCGTGTTTTGGTGATCCACAATCACGCCAACGATCTTATACCGTTTCTGGAAAAACAAAACCCATTTGTCCACCGTTGCGTTCTGTTTCTCGTTCAAATCCCCGGTATACCATGTATTTTCCTTCCCACCCTCAAGTATATCGTCTGGCTTCAACTGTAGACGGTTTAAAGCTAGCAATCGACTCACGTCCTTCCCTACAAGCTTATGGTATCCCTTTCCCGGTCCGTAATTTTTCACGTTCTCTGAAACGTCGTAGATGTATCCTCGGATTCCCACGTATAGCTGTGGCTTGTCGGTTCCGTTGTATGTGGCCAATTGCAGTCGCGTGAAAATCGGAAGCGTTTCTATGGACACCTGAGCGTTGTAAATCTGGAATTCATTAAGAGATGCCTCGGGTTGTTCGGACATTCTGTGGGGTGTTTGATCAGTAGTAGTTATCGGTATAGATCTGAGGTGCAGGTCGGTATGTAAGGAATGATCCAGGGAGATGTCCATATTGAATTTTGGAGGAATCTATGAAGTGAGGCTGCTTTGACTCGAAATTAAGCTCTCATTGCTTTCAAAGGTATTGATTACTTGGAATTTTTAATTTGTACAAGAAAATGGATGCTTGATGTATTATGTATGTTCCTGCACACTTGCCTTAAGTCAACTCTTACTCTTCACCAAATCTACATACATCTTCATCGAAAATGGTAAGTTTTCCCGAAATTTTAAAATCTGTCCAACTCAGTACTAACTTCAAGGCGGAGGAAATAGAGAAGTACCCGCTCAAAATCAAAAAGCTTTTTGCACCGGGCCTACCGTTCCTTTATAAACCACCAGTTGGATATGCGCCAGGAACACGAGCTACACCCAAGATATCGGGAATATCCCAGTGGAAACTGGCACTAGACGATTACAAAAAGCAATTTGTGTCGAGCGCACAAAAAAAAGAGCCGAAAATACTGAAGTCTGAGGCACACCAGCAGTCTCTACAGCGACAACTCAATGAGTGGGAAGACACCGAGGCATTTGCA
The DNA here is from genome assembly GCA_030566815.1 of Sungouiella suratensis. NCBI lineage: Eukaryota > Fungi > Ascomycota > Pichiomycetes > Serinales > Metschnikowiaceae > Sungouiella > Sungouiella suratensis. The sequence continues at coordinate 33,498 of JAKUAV010000007.1, read as the reverse complement.
CAAAACGAGTTTCTAAAGGACCCGTACAGGACAGTCTTCGTATCTAGACTATACTACTGGCTTACCGAGCTCGATATCACCAAGCACTTCAACAAATTCGGCACGATCGAGTCGGTGAGAATAATTCGAGACAAAAAGAATAAGTCCAGAGGATACGGGTTCATTGTCTTTGCACGAGACTCTGATGCTGCCAACTGCATCAAGGAGCTAGCTCCTACAGGCCTTGCAATTGAGCCCGCGAAAGGCGAGAAGCCGCGCAAGATTTTGGTGGATATGGAAAGAGGCAGACTAGTGAGAAACTGGAAGCCCAGGCGACTTGGGGGAGGGCTAGGCGGACGCCACTACACATCAGCGAGTGCACACGGATCCAGAGATGCCTCCGCTGCATCCTCGGGTCGCCGCATGAACTTGTCGCAGAATCCATACCAACAATCCTCAGGTTACGAGTCAAGAAATAAAAGAGCATTCCCAGACAGAAACAGCGGGCCGAGCAAAAGACCAGGGCCATCGCATGATTATTACGGGGGCCAGAAACCTATACAAGCGAACATCTCGCCCGCGGCCTTGGCATACACGCCAGTTGCTGCCACTGGTCGAAATTCCGAGCTGTCGCAGTCTATCAAGGATAAGTACGCTAAATATTCCAGCGGTGGGGCCAGATCAATACGGTCAATACGAAGAGAATAGCTTTCAAAAGCTGTTGTGAGAATTGTCCGTGGCACACTGGATGCCGTGTCTATTATGCTGGTATGTACATGTATAGTTAATGCTGGGGAATGCAAGTAAGGCCGAAAGTAAGAAACACCTTCGTTGAATGTGATTAGATTTTCCTCTCGTCCTGATTTTTCGTGGTCTCGATCCACTCATTGAGCATTTGGAACATGCTGCGGATCATCTCGTGAATATCGACTTTGTCTCTCTTGAGTCTGGCATCAATGTCTCCAATGAGTCCCTTCAACTTGTGGAGTGTCAATCTCATATTCTCTGTGTTTGCCTGTTTCGCTTCCAGAGACTGGATTTTCTTCTTGAGGTTCTTCTCGATGTACTGACACTGCTTGTAGATGTAAGGAGATAAAGTCACGTCATTGATGGGGAAGTTGTCGACAGTGTTAATGCAAGAATCAAAATCATTGCGCGCAATGGAAGTTCTCAATGTCAAATTGAGTTTGGTCATCATCCTGTTGTCCGACATTTCTGCCTGGTTGACATTTTGCAATAACTGTGAGGCCAAATCGTAAGAGTTCTCATTGTAAAGTCTTCTGGCCAACAAGATTCTGTCGCTCGCATTGAATTTGTGTTCGTTGGCTCTCACGAAATTTTGGAGTGTTTCCTTTTTGGGCGAAGACATGAGCATATCGAATATCTCGAGTCTTGCAATGTGCTTGTCCATCCTCATGTCTTTCAAGTAACTCAAAATGGACGCGCGGTGGAATTGGTTCAGTTTCCTGAATGTGCTTTCAATGACATGGTAATCTGGCTTCACGCCTATCCTCATGACGTCGCGAAGTCCTTCCTCGACTCTAAACTCAATTTGCTCTCGTGTCTTGATCTTCTTGAAATGGCTTTCAGATAGCTTCGGCATGTCGTTCCATTGGGGTGCCTGGTACTTTTTGTGATTATGAAGGAACTGTCTTTGAATGGCAACTGGCGTAATGTTGGACGAAAGCTTAGTGACTTTGCACGACTCTTTCAAGACAGTTTTGGTATGTTCAGGCAAAGCAGAGTGCTCGACCCAATCCAGAAATTCTTGCGCAAACATTTCACCTTCGTACGGATACGTCCTCACAAATGCATCAAAGAGGTTCTTCACATAGATCATCTCGAATCTGTTGGCTTTTGTGACGAACTTCTGCATGAATTTCAACAAAGGGGAGAATTTGTGCTCGGATACGTAGTGCTGCACGATCACATTGTATGAGTGCTTCGTGAATGGCAATTTGTCTTTCTTCATCTCTCGAAGAATGAGTTGCATCATGCTCATGGAGGAATATTTGGCAAAGAATAGTAGGTATGACTCGTAGAACGCCTTCAAGGCATACTTAGAATGGCCAATGGAGTTTCTGATTCTCAAGATTTCCTCGACATCCTCCTTGCTGATTGTTTTCTTTCTCGCCATATCTTTGTTGGCTATCTTCTCCTGGTTCCTGACCATGGAGACGAGAAAGTTGCTGTTGTATCCCAACTCTTCGGTGAATTTCTCGATTGAGGCAATCTCGGACGCAGTTCCGTACCTGTAATGCTGCTTCAATAGTAAGGCCACAGTTTTAGGGTATGGGCTCTCGCAATTTGAAGATTCAGACCAGACTTTCAACAAGTCTAGGGTGTTTGTGAATATGGCCCCGACTTTTGTAAAACTGACTAGCGTTGAGGAGAGCAAACTCTCGTCCAAAGGCTTGCCCATGTCTATGATACTTTTCATGAGGCTCTTTGCAAACTCCACGTCGTAGTTGTAGACGAAAGCGTTGATCACGTAGCTCAAAGTCCGGGAGTCATAAGAGGACCTTTTCAAGTAGCCGTATAGAAGGTGCTGGAGCGACGTCAAGTCGTCCATGTGGTAGCACAACCAGATGTGGTTCTCGGCAAACTTTTTGTTGGTCGAGCACATGGGTTCATAAAGCTTGCACACGTCGTAGAGTGTCTCTATGTGTGAGAAAATGCGTCCATACGTAGAAGTGTAGCGTAGGTCCGACTTTCCGTGGAACATAGGCACCTCGACCGCTGATTGGTGTAGGTACTCATCCGAAGTATCCATCGGTAGCGCTTCCTGGACACTCGAGACCATGCCGTTGATGATATCTGTGGATATAGTGATTCCTTGTTCTTTGTATGTTTTGAGCGCTAGATATAGCTTGGAGAACTCGCCCGCGCTGAAAAGCTTCACGATTTCTACTTCAACAGGCGAGAGTCGAACTTCACCTTCAGCTTCCGGTTTTTGCTCTTTTTGGTCCTCGAACGTAGCTGTGTTTGTTTCACTATACAGAGAAAACCGAGCACCAGGATGTAGCTTCAGTAGCTGCGTAGACGCTATTCTGGACGGCCCCTCCTTATATTTCAGTCCCGAGTTTTTCAAGTGGCCCACCAACTCTTTCCCGAAATGGGAACTTGTCTCTTTTAGCCAGTACGTGCACGAGGCATTCTGGAGCTGTATGTTGGTGCAGAATGGATGTCGAGAAGCCCTGAACGGAGGCCGCAGTTTTGCTGGCTGGTAGTGTTTGATGTTCCAGACCAAGTTGTGGTAGCTCCGAATCAACGGGAACTCACGGGCCATGGTATCGGGGGAACACTTTGGATTATTGGATTTTGGTTGTGCACGGTGAGAAATTTTATGGTATGATTTGTGAGTGGAACTGGGAAGTGGATTTTGGAAAGAAAAAGTTTGGATAAATTAATTGTCAGAGGCGGAATTCTGTCTGATCTTTCCACCTTGGTGCTGAAAATGAAATATTTATTTTTTTTCCATTTTTTTTTGGTGTCTCACTTTCAGTTGGCTTTGGTGGTAGATCTGGTGGGGAAGTCTCACAGCAATTCAGCCAGTTAAGGTGTAGATAATGAGACTTGCCATGGTGTGACAAAATAACAACAGGTAGCAGGTTAGAGGTATTGAATTAGTGGAATTTTAATATAAGGCAAAAACGAATTGACTGGTTATCAAAAAATCACTAAATCTTTTCTATGACCGTTGCTCATCTGTTCCCTTCAGTCAGTATACTGAAACTGAGACCCAACAACACACCAAATCTCGAACGCGAAAGACGAATAGAAAAGAGCGATCTGAACTTACTCAAGCACTAATTTCGCAGTTTGTATTGTTTTTTTTTTTTCTTTGAAGAGCTTTCTTCATTCTCTGCCTCTTCCCAACCTTCGGGTGCAAAATATGGGGAAATTACCTGCAGAACACCTCGGTCCAGTGACAATTCACAAGTGATTTCTTCCTCCTCGAACAGCCAAAACTTGTTGGAGTCATGTCAACATTCAGGGAACTCATGGGCCAGAACGGGTCTGTGAACTCGTCCTTCACACAATTGAACCAGTCGCCGCTGGATTTGGACTACTTGATCCACACTCTACGGAACCCAACGCTGGACACCACGGTGCAGAAAGTGTTGGGCTACATCTACAACTACATCCCGTATGTGAAGGTGGAGCACAATTTGCGCGTGATATTCTCGAGTTTTCTCAATAACAAAGTCTGTTTCGGTGACAATGTGCCCAGCTACGAGGACAACTACCTCATCATTGAGGTATTCAAGTTGATCACAGACAAGAAGTTGAAAGTGTCGCAGCCGACGTTATCTGTGAAAGCCTACTACACAGTCTTGTTGAAGGAGCTCCAGAGTTTTGTTTCCTACGATCCGTTGCGCAACTCCTGGAAGGCCTTGCCCATTCTCAGTGGCCTTTGGCTCTCAAATCAGCTCAGAGACCAGCTCTACACAAAACACAACTTTTTGCAGTACAAATGGTTTTTCAGCGATTGGGATGAACAAGCGGATGCTCTATTCAAGAAGTGTTTGCGTTTCACGCTCTCAAGATCGACTCCGCCCAACATCAGCAATCTCAGTCTTTTGAGTTTGGCCCTCAAGTACAACACCAAGGAGAATATCGACGACTACTTGGGCAAAATCCCACGCAGCGTCGTCACTTTGGGCCTTTCCGATTTGGTTTTCGGAGATGCTCAGCGATATCACTTGTTTGGAGACACAGGTCCCCACGACCCCAATTGGGAAATATTTGTGAAGGAAAACGTGCTCCAGAAGCCAGCACTCAAGCACTTGAACAGGCTAGCGTTCTTGCTCGAGTCGCTCTTGCAGGATTTGACATACACCGAGCAGAATTTTCAGCTCATCATGCACTTGGCCTCGACCATGCTAGACTTCAACAAAAGACTCAATTATTTCACTGCTGCGCTGAGGTTCTTGAATGTGGGCTCGGAGGAAGTCACCGACGAAAACACCTTCCAGGCGCAGTATATTTTGCTTTTGAAGGGATTTTTGTTTTTCGAAGTCATTGTTTTCCAGGGCGTTTTGTCGAGATTTGTGTCCCTCAAAAATGTCAGTTTGGGCTACTCCCTTTTTCGGCCCCGACAACATGTCAGCCGAATCGAGAGTGAGTACAGGCAAATCGGCCAGCTCATCTTGCACTCCTTGTACTACTTGAATTTTGTGCTCATGACCATTGGCCAGGGTGGCTTTGACGGCTACAATTTCGTATACTATGTGTGCTTGGAAGTGTGTCTCCAGAACAACACGCAAAGCCAGTTTGAGACATTCACGCAGTACTTGATTGGCGACTACAACGAAGTCAACTTGTACTTTGAGGCTCTCAATCGCAATTATGTGGCGCGGTGCAAGGTTTTGTTTGTGCTTGGGCTATGGGAGAATTACTTGCAAATGGTGAAGAACAAGAACCCACGGTTCGTCGAATTTGTGTTCCGCACGGCGTTCGACTTGGCCAGAAACCCACACATACAGGACCACTTGCTTGTGGAGGCCACTCATTCGGTGCTCTTGGTCTACTTCACCAATAAGGAGGACACCAGCCACGACTTGGAGCAGGTGTTGAACTACTTTGAGATTTTGGCGGACCAGTTCCCGAGAATCTTATCTGCAAACCAGCTCAGCGTGGCAGTGGAAACCTTGGGCAAGAAGATCATGCTGACGCCCATAATCTACGAGAATAACGGCGTCCACCGCACGTCAGTTGACGAGTTCTTGGAGTTTGTGTTTTTCAAATGCCAGAACACGAGGCCGGGCCAAAGAATCGAGAAATCGTCTGAATCAGTCTTCACATCCGCTCAGCCGATCCAGGAGATCGACGCAGCATCCACCATGTCTCAATTGAAGAAACTGAACTCCGACCAGACTGACATTGTCAAGCACAACAAACGGAAGAAACCAAAGGATCTTGCTGGGGTGAATTTGCTCCCACAGACCCCACGTGACCCACGGGAGAATTTCACGAAAAGAGAAGTTCCGGAAACTTCACGAGAAGCGCTCATTGTAGCGTTTTTGAACATCATCCCGTACCTTCCGTTGAACATATTTGTTCGCTGGCTCGACAAGATTTGGCTGCTAATTATGGCCAGTAATGCAGCCGAGCGCGCATACTTAACAGATAAATTGTGGCAGGTTTTGAGCAACAACTTGGACTACAACAGGTGCAAGTTGGCATACCCGTGGTGGTACGAGACGAAGAACGCTGTGGCCAGTCTGCAGCTTTATGAAATTGCAAAATTTTAGATTAATGAAATTACCCTTATAATATGTGTGTAGTTTATGTACCTGCATATAGTATACTAGCTTATAGTCTTCTCAGCGATGAGATGAGTATCATAAATCAAGATGGCCAGAAAAAAGTCCGCTGCCAAAAAAGCCAGAGAGGCTGCTGCCAAGGATGAAGTTTCTATCCCCAAGGAAGTTCCCCAGCCCGAAAAACAAATCGAAAAAGACGTCTCCGAGAGCGAGAGCGAGTCCTCCGAGGAAGAAGATGAGTTTGGAGAATTGCTTACCGAGGACGTGGAGCTGCTGATCAAGAACGTGCTCAGTACACTTAAGTCCGATCCTAAGAAGCTCTTGGACCCCGAGGCGAAGTTTTTCGACGAGAAGGCCGATTCTAATGGAGATAAGAAGGCCAAGGATAAACCGATCTACTTGAAAGATTACCACAGAATGAACCTCTTGAGCGGCGACTACAAGAGCCTCGACGACGAGCTGAACGAGTACGGTACGGTAGATGGCGAGAAGCCGTTTGTTGTTGAGGAAAGAGAGGAGAGAAACAAGTTGCTTGATGATATCAAAAATGCATTCGAAGGAGAAGACGAGGACGAGGAGGACGACGGTTTCTTGAAGAAGAAAACGAGAACACAGATTCCGGATGAAGACAAGCCCATTTCCTTGCCGGACCCCTCGAAAAGCGCAGAGGATTTCCTCTCGGCGTTCCTCGACAACCAGGCCTGGATTCCTAAGAAAAACGATAAAGTGATAGACTTGGACCAGATCGACAACGAGGACGAGCAAGACTTCGACGACGCCGTGGAGGACTTTGAAAGAGCGTACAACTTCAGATACGAGGATCCAAACTCCGCGGAGATCGTGTCGTACGCCAGAACACAGGCTACTTTGAGGAGAGGTAAGACCAATGCCAGAAAGCGGGCCAGAGACAAGAAGCTCGCTGTGAAGGAGCAGGAGAAGCACGACACCGAGCAGGCGGTGCAGAAGAAGAAGACAGCGAAGTTGAACAAAGTCATGGACCGTCTCGCGAAGATCAAGGAGGCCGTCGGTGACGAAGTCAATGACGAGACGATAGAACGAGTGTTTGGCGACTCGTTGCTCAACGACGATTTCGACGACGCCGACTGGGACGGAAAAATGGCCGAGATCTTCAACGAGCAGTACTATGATGCGGAGTTGACGAAACCTGAGTGGGATGAGGACGACGAAATCATGGCTGAGTACCACCAGGAGAAAGAGGAGGAAGAGGAAGAGAACGAGGACGAGCCACCAAAGAAAAAGTCCAAGAAGGACAAGTTGAAGGAGAAGAAGTCGGCCAAGAAGGAAAAACAGCTGTTAAAGGAGAAAGCCGAGAAGATCGTGGAGGCCAACAAAACCAGAATTATAGATGAGGTTGAAGAGGAAAGAGGCAGAGCTTCGGAGAAGGACCCAAACAAGTTCAGGTACAGAGAAGTGTCGCCCGAGAGTTTCGGTTTGTCTACGAGGGAAATCTTCTTGGCTGACGACCAGGACTTGAACAAGTTCATCAGCATCAAGAAATTTGCACCTTACAGACCTAAAGAGCTTGCGACAAAGGACAAGAGAAAGTTCACCAAGAAGAAGCATTTGCAGCAGTGGAGAAGAGAGGTTTTCAAGGACAAGGAAGGTCCCAAGAGGCAGCTGGAGGAGAAAGATGACGAGATTTGGATTCCGTTGGAGGAAGACAAGAAGTAGACATGTACAATACAACAAAGGAAAGCAAGTCAAGTAGAGAACAAGACGGAGGGAAAATGAACAGAAAGTGCAAGTTGGTATAGTACATTGATGATAAATATATGCGAGTTGGACAATGTGGCCCGAGCTAGTCGTACCTGTTGGGGAAGCTAACGATGGACTTGGCAGCCTCCTTCAGCTTGTAGCGCAAACTGTAGCTCTTGATGGATTTCCTCGAGTCGATCTCAGCCTTGTCGTGGCGCTCCAAGCGTCTCAACCAGAGCTTGACACCGACAAACAAGAAGATCACTGCGGCGAGCATAAATCCGAGAATGCCAAAGAACCAGTTCAAGTTGGATCCGTCCTGGCCTGGGATCCTCACGTTCATACCGAAAAGACCCGTGATCACGTTCAATGGCAAGAACAAGGTACCGATCAAAGTCACGTTACCCAAGATCTTTGTCACCGTCAAGTTAGAGTTGAAGGACTCCACTTGCAACTGCGCCAAGTAGTTGGCGTGCGATCTGCTGAAGATCTTCTCGTACGCAGACAAGTTCTGGAACATGGTCACCACGTGATCCTGGATATCGCCCAAGTATAATGCAATGTCGGCTCTGGGCTGCACACGCTCACCAGAGGACTGGAACTGGCCGCCTGTCATGAGCCCAGCTGGCGCTCCTGGGCCTGGCCCGAAGCTGATGCCGTGTGTCGAAGGAGGAGGAGACGTGTTACCGTAGTTGCCTCCCAATCCGGCCAAGTTCACTCTTGACGCCCCAAGAGGGGCTTGTTGGTATGCTTCGTCCTGGCATCTCTTGGCGAACATCTTGATCACGTCGGCCTTGTTGGACAAAAGACGCATCAAGGTCATGACTTTGCGCCTGGACTCGCCGATCTTGCGCAACATCGAACTGAAGTTGATCAGCTGCGCTTTCAAGACAGAATCCTCAATGGCATCGGCCTCGTACTCGATAGCCGTGATCACGGGAGCGAAACCATCGGTGATGTCATCGATCATGGCGTAACAGAGCCAGTCGGCGCTCACATCCACGTAGTCCCTCAACTGTCTGACTCTTCTTCTCACATTGGCGGGGTGCAGAATGGGCGAGAAGTGGAAGGTCAAGACGCCCTCGCGGAACACCACAATGTACACATTGATGGGCTCCAAGTAGTCCTCGGATTCCTGATCGGGCTCGAACGTGTGGAAACACACAAAGTAGTAGTTCCTGAACAACTCCACTTTTTCTCTGGTCTCTTGCATCCGGATATCCTCTGCGGTCAAAGGATGGATTCCAAAAGCTTTCGCCAAGGTCTTCATCTCCGAGTCTGTGGGGCAGCTGCAGTCCAACCACCAGGTTCCCTCGCCGTTCTTGAAGAGCTCGCGGGTGCTTTGACCAGGCAAGAGAAGCGAGGCCAAATCAGGCGCGTGTACGGTCTCCTCGTTGTCCGAGTGGAAAAACGAAAAGCGGTCAGGCAACACAAGGTCGCCGTCGTTGATGCGTGTGCCGCCGAACTTCACGTTCTCTGCCGACTCCGAGTCCATCATGGGTCTCTTCTCGTAGGTGTAGCTATCTGCAGAGGAGTCCGAGGGCAACTTCTCGTTGCGCGCCGTGTACTCCTCGCGCTCGCTGGTCTTCATCTTCTGGAGCGCCGTGGACGTCTTCATCAAGATGTGTTTTGGCGTGTACTTCATGGCGTTCTTGCTGGGAGCAGAGGTGTCTGTGTGGATGGACATGCCCGTGGTCTTGACGCGGGCCAAGTTCTGCTGGGCCATCTGCTCCGTCTGCTTGCGGAACGCCATCTCGTTGTCGCGCTCCTCGTTGATGAAGTCGTCGATCTCGTCGAAGTCGATGCCGTTGATGCGCACGTGCTCACGCAACATGGGGAAACACACATCCTCCTCGGTCTCCTGCGACAGCCTCGACGCATGCGAGTCCGCCTCCAGGTCCATCGACAGGCGCAGCAAACGCCTCTCGCGCTTGTAGGGCACGCCGCCGGCGGCCTCGGACGCGTTGCTGTCGTTGGTTCTCATTTTCTGCATGGCTGGCAACTCGCTCCTGGTGCGGGGCTTGCGGGTGTTCAACAAGATCCCCGGAGTCTCCTCGGCGTTCCCCGAGATCGAGTGCGACCTCGAGTTGCGGCGGAACCTCTGCGCGGGCTCGTTGGCGCTCCGTGACTTGTAGGTGTTTCTGCCCGTGGGTTGCTGGGGCAGAAGATGGGACAGCTCCTGGACGGCATTGTCGTCGGGCGGAGGAAGCGTCTCCTGCTGGTTTCTGTGGTCCTGCAAGTGCTCGTCCATCCTGGAGGTCGAGGAGACCGGGATGTTGGACGCGGTGTTGACACTGTCTGAGTCAGACATTTCTTTGGTGGTATAGTGTAGGATAACGATCGCTTTTGGTATAGGACTGGGATCTTTTCAGTCGAGAGGCGTCTTTATTTATGCGGAGGCCAAGCGGGTTATCATAGTTATGGGACCGACACAAGCTGGCTTACATGTATTGAAAGACGGAAGGGTTAAGAAATTAGATGAGAAAAATTTGTGGGCGGCCTCGTGGAGTGCTGCGATGCAATCGGGGCATGTACAGGACCAGCGTGCCGTGGTGGGATCTGGGAGGGCAGGTATAGTGGGGGAAGGAATTGGAAAAGAGGGAAGAAAATTTGATAGATGTGAAAGTTGAGCTTGACTGAGTGTGGTTGTGTTTTTTTATTTTCTTTTAGTGTTGTTCTTACCTCTTTTATGGGGGCCCTTGTCTTTTCCTCTGGTTGCTGGATTATATCGCTCAAGGTTGCATACACACTAAGCCGCAATGGCTCACTTTTAGCCTGCCAATTCTGGTGCTACCGGAGATAGCCAGAGAGAAGGAAAAAAAGATAAAAAGGAGACTTGTTCAAAAATCCAAAGCACGACTAGGTATACTACTGAGAACCTCATCTTTCCATTACTTATTCTTTCATTTTTTTCCCATCTACTTCGTGTCTATGTACATTCGTTGCTCAGATCCAGTCCACTGGGTTCTGCAAGACCTGTATGAGCTTATCCTCCTCGCTGCCTGGCTCGGGGTGGTGGTCGTACTCCCAGCTGGCCGTCGCAGGGAGCGACATCAAAATCGACTCCACACGTGACCCGGGCGTCAGCAACCCGAACTTGGTGCCTCGGTCCAACACCAAGTTGAACTCGACGTAGCGGCCCCTTCTGATCTGCTGCCAGTGCTTCTGCTCCTCAGTAAACTCTTGGTCCTTGTGCTTGGCCACGAGCGGCACGTACGCAGGCAAAAAGGCGTCGAAGCACAGCTCCACAATGTGCAAGATCTCGTCGGGCAGCTTGGAGTCGAAGTCGTCAAAGAAGATCCCGCCCACTCCACGCGTCTCGTTCCGGTGGTTGATGTAGAAGTACTTGTCGCACCACTGCTTCCATTTCGGGTACAACTCCACATCGTACTTGTCCAACGCGTCCTTGTGCTGCTGGTGGAAGTGGCGGGCGTCTTCCTCGTACAAGTACGACGGAGTCAAGTCGGCACCTCCGCCAAACCACCACGCAGTCACCTCGTCGGTTTCCGGGTCGGTGGTCTCGAAGTAGCGGTAGTTCAAGTGCGTGGTGGGCGCGTGCGGGTTGCGTGGGTGGATCACCATGGACAACCCGCACGCAAAGAACTTGACCGAGCCGTCCACGGCACTCCCTTTCAAGTTCTTGTGGTCGGCTCTCATTCTCTGCACTGCTTGTGGAGGCAAAGACCCGTGCACCACTGAAATGTTGACGCCTCCCTTCTCGAAAGTTGTGCCGTTAGCCAACACCATCGACTGGCCACCGCCGCCGCCCTCGCCTCTGGTCCAGGAATCAGTTCTGAATCCTGTAGGGTCCAACTCGGTGAGTCCATCTGTAATTTCCTTTTGTTTCAATCTAACCAAAGCCTCCATACGCTCGCGGACGGGCCGGGAAGAGTCGTGCACGATCGACATTGTCAAGATTCTGTAGGTGTTTTGGTGGTGATGCGGTAGTAGGAAGTTGGTGATAAGTGGAGATTCGCAGTAAAGTTCGCAGTGTGGTGCAGGTTTTCCAGTGGGAATCGCTCCATTATATAGTGTGCAGACTCTGTGGTGGTATGATTGCGGCAGCCAGTGGAGCGATTCCCAAAATGGTCTGGAATTTTTTGGGTAGAATCACGTAGAGTGCCATTGGCTGGTTTTACGACAAACGATCGCGTACATTGTACGACCATTGAGCCATGCGGTTTCGCACCCAACCAGTGAGACAGAATGAGGAATAATGGACACTGGCAGAATCAGACAAGGCAGGGAACAGGAAACAGGAAACAGGAATACCGGTCCCAGAGCACACAAACTTTGGATTCGAGGAATATTTTAAATTTTCAAGAGAAGAATAAATCTGCAAAAACTTCAAGTTGGCAGCAAACCCAAGTATTCACAACTGTCCCTAAAAAATTTTATTTCTTTTTCATTTCTTTCTTTTGCTCGTCCCTTCGCTCTCTCGTTTCTCGTCTCACTGCATCTCTACAACCACATCTGCTTCTCTGGTGTTGGCCATCACGTGCAACGCATTCTGCCAGTCCAGCCCGTCGGCTCTCTCGACTGCCTCTTTCTCATTGGCTGCTATCCCACTCGCCAAGTGTCTCTGGATAATTCTCTGCCGCACCAAATCCGTGGGTGCGCTCACTAGCCACAACTCGTCCGTCACCAGTGCAATGTGGTCCCACGGCTTATCCTTCAACCCGACGTAGTTTCCCTCGAGCAAAACGACCTGGACATCTGCAGAGATCTCAATGTCGTCTTCCACTGGGTCCTTCACGCTGTGGTCAAACAGGGGAACCCACACTGTTTCCCCACACTGGAGCCTGTCTATTGCGGCGAGGAACTTGTCAACATTGAACGTGAACGGAGCGCCTCTTCTTCTTTTAGCCTCTCCTGGATCCTCAAACTCCTCCAACTCATGCCGGTAATAATGATACCCGTCCTGCGGGAACGCCTGCGCTTTTATATGTTTCAGTGTGAGTTCACTGATGAGCAGTGCAACTAGGGTCGACTTGCCTGCACCAGGGATTCCTGCAATTGCAATCACCACTCTCCTTTTCGTGGCCAATCTTGTTTCGATTCGCTCCACAAGCTCGCTGATCTCGCCAGTATGGACTGCCATGGTATGCCTAGTTCGTGGAAAAGCGTCGAGCTCGATGGTGCTCGGTATATGTATGGCTTCGCTCCACTGTGCACTCAGGCCTACGCAGTGTATGTGAGCGACATGGAGAAGGTGTGGATGGGCAAGTATGGAAAGGAAAAAGTGTTTGAGACAGCTGAGAGTCTGGGAATTGTTGATTTTGACGAGGAAAAATTCGTTCTTTTGATAAATGAGCTCGCCAGCTTGTTTGAGGCGGGCCTGGTCAAGTTGGTCAGAGACAGCGACGTGACTTTCACGGTAGAGGCCAAAATCATGGGACACATCACGTGGACATTTGAGTTGGACCTTGCTGAATCCTCCGAGGCTGCTGCTTTCTTCAAAAACGTGTTGGTGTCAGAATTTGCCAATCACAGTTTCTTGACCTACAAGATTTCGCAGCTTGAGAATCTCATCAGAGCACGCGACGAGTACACGCTATACTTGGAAGAAAACTACAAGACTGTCAACGGCTCGGAGTTGATAGATAAGTACAGACGACAACATGTGGATGCATCGCGTTTATTGGCGAGATATGACAGGACAGTCTCCAACAGTAGGATTACTGAGCAGTATAAGAATTTGGTGGAGCGACACCATGCAGACGGCAAAAGCCGGGCATGGGCCAATGCAGAGATCTCATTCAAGGACGAGACCGCGTGGAGCGCCAATAAAGGCCTCTCGCTGGAAAAATCCAGCATTGAGATGGAGGTCGAACAAGACTATGTGGAGGTCAAACAAGAGCATGTGGAGGTCAAGCAGGAACAGGAACAGACCAAGATTTCCTCCCTCAAAAAGGAGTTGAGCCCGCCCAAACGCGTCAAGACAGAGCCCGGCACGTCCCCGAAACGCAAACGCGTTGGCATCCTCGGCCGCCGCTAGCACGACTCCGCCAACTGCTCCCACCGCTGTACCAAAGTGCGGAGCGCCTGGTTCTGCGTGTCGCTCATCTCCTCGCGGTACAACGTGGAGAGAACGGTGCTCCAGAACTGAATGAACTCGTCGAGCGAATCGCGCGACTGCGGCACGTCCGTGATGATGTTTCCCCGGTTGTTGTTGAACGCCTTGAACAGCCTCAAGTATTGGGAGAATACAGGGATCCAGAACCTCACAATCACTCGGAGACAGTCCAGCATTGTCGTCACAGAGTTGCGGTCGTAGTCTCGGAGAAGGTCCAAGTCCTCGCCGTAGCTGGCGCTCATGCACTTGTGCACCACACTGAGCAAGAGTTTCTGCACTTCCAGGAACACCGTGCGGTACGCATTCTCGGGCGCCACCGGGTGCTGCTTGATGGGCACCTCGACCTGACGGGTGATGACTGTGTTGGTTTTGATCTCGCCAAACCGGAGCAAGTTCTCCTTGCGGATGGTTCGAGCAATTAGTCTGCCACTCATGTTCGACCGGTAGCTCACGGTGAGCACGTTCTGCAGCAACGCCTTCATGCACAAGTTCTTGTCGTTCGACAAGAGCACCTGGAGCGTCTGCTGCTTATGTTTCTGTAGATATAGACAGCAGTCCAAGATGGCATCGTCCTTCACCGCGAGCTTATCTAGTCTCTCCTCCATCTTCTGCCCAACCACCACAGACAGGTTGGTGGCCAAACACAGGTACACCCAGTCGTTGGCCCAGCGCGCCAAGTGGCCCACGGACTCCCCAGACAACGAGAGGTCCAGATCGGCGTGTCTTTTCTCGACCCTCTTGGAGCTTTTGAGGCCATCTAGCTCGTGCATGACTGCAATTGGGATCACAAGCCGTAGGCCGTATTTCTTCGCTCGGTCTTTGAGCTCGTCCAAAATGTTCAAGTGCGACAATATGAAGTTGGTGTCGACGACCAAGTACGATAGGTTCCCCAGTAGAGTGATTGTCTCTGTCTGCAAGTAACGCTGGTCTAGTTCCATGGCGTCGTCGTCGTACGAAAAGTCCCCCGCTGTGCGCGAGTGCGCCACGTAGTCTGTGATCACGTCGACCTCGTCGAAACTGTCCATCGGCACCATCTCAATGTCATTGTGGTCTCCCTTGTGCTGGTGTGTGGTGGCCGCGTTGCCTATTCTGTTCTCTATGAGCCGGATGGTGTAGTTGGTGGAGCTGCGCCTTCGGACGCCCGAAACGATTGTCTTTTTGGCGTCCAGCCGACTTATGCCGCCTGGAGCGTATTGAGACGGGAGCGTCATTGGCGGTGGGTGGATTTTGCGGAGAAACGTTCTGTAGGATCTTAGCAGGTGTGCGCACGTGACCGATGAGCAGGTGTTGGAGGTGGATGATCCATCAAGAGAAGAGAAAGTGGGAACTATTGGGAGAAGCAAAAGAATGGGGGCAAGGAATTGGTGGGTCTTGTCTTTCTCTCTTTTTTTTTTTGGTTCCATCTTCTACAAATACCGTCATGCTGGGGGAATGCAATGGCTATATGACGTCTAGGAAGAACTCAAACACGCTCACCGCCAAACTGAGCAAGATGATTATCAAAATCATCATGGTGATCCGCGTCGTGCTCAGCTCGTTGATGCTGTCGCTGATGATGTTGGTGAATTCCAAAAACACCTTGCATCTCTCGTTGAGCACTTGCACTCTCTGCTCGATCTCTAGGTACTCTCGCACAGCACTGTAGAGCGGATGCAAAGCGGGCTCAATCGACCAGAAAAACTCGGGCGTGTCCAAAATGGAGCTCGACAAGTTCACGTCCACGCGCAACTTGAACAACTTGCCTGATTTCTTCATCAACTGCTGCCTCTTGAGACCCAATCTGCCTGTCAATGCCAATTTCTTTGGTAACCTCGAGATCAGCTGCAAACTGTACACCATGCGACTTTCAAACAAGCATAGCTTGGTCAGCTGCGCTATTGCATGCGACATGGCGAGCTTGATCAAGTGGTCGCCGCTACGCAACGTGATCATGTCGTTATAGATTCTGGGTCTCTGAATCTGCGAGTCATACTCAAAGTGAAACTCCTCGGTCTCTATGTCTTGCTCGCTGATTGGGTGCACAAGCAAGGGCTCCGGTGTTTCTGAAGCGAACGCCAAGTCTGCGAGGATGTTTTTCTCGTGGGTTTCTGAGAGGTTCCAAAATACCACAATACCGTACTCGAGCACGAACATCTCTGCGTGTTTGCTGAGTTCAACTTGCTCGTCTGTCACGTGGCTGTTCTCCTTTGATTTACTCGGCTGCTCCGCGTTCGTGTCGACGTTTTGGGCCTCGTTACTGTGCAAGTCTGCCGTGGACCCGCTGTTGTTACTGCCACTGTCGCTGTCTGACTCGTCGGCAGGCGGAGCGAAAAACTGTGGCTCGGAAGGATCAAAAGGACCGCTGTTGTCGTTCCCACCCTCTTCTGGGTCCATCGAGTAGTTGTTGGCGTCCTCAGGTGTCTCCACTCCAGAGTAGTACTCATACAAGTGGTCTGTCTGCTCAGACTTGTTGATCATTTTCTCCATATACCGCTTGTTCGGTAGCGACTTCGCCGAGTCGTTCGACTTCACCCGAAACCCGTCGTTGCCCGGTAGCAACGGGAGTGTGTAGGGTACATATAGAGCTTCGTCGTATAGCCTGGGCTTCACCTCGTGGTTCTTCTCCACAAAGTCCAGGAGCGCCTCCAAGTTGAACTCCTCACAAATGTAGTATGCCGTGACCCTGCTGAACTCCTTGGCTCGGCTCTCCTTGGGCATGAGCTCTGCTCTGCTTCTCTGGATCATCGGTGGGGCTCGCACATCCCCCAGAATAGGCGGCGAGTCAATGCGGTGTGGCGAGTGCGCTGCACCCATCTCGTCCGGAATCAACACCAACCGCTGCGAGTTCTTGGACGTTCTCGTGGGCAAGTTCTGGGAGAGTTTTGGAATTGACCGGATGTTACGTCTTCGGTGGTCTGCGCCGCCTGGCACCGCCGGCGGCAGCATGCTGCGTAGTGGAGGTGAGAACCGGCCCGCTCCCGGCGGTAGGAGCGGCAAGCGGCTCTGGCCCAGGGGGATATCGCTGGAGTTGCTGAGGAGCTTGTCGACGGAAATGTCGGTGTACTTGTTTGCTCTGGCGGTGAACCGCTTGTGCAAGTTGGCGCCAAGGTTGCCCGAGCTGATGCTGGAGTAGCTGTGGGCTGAGCTGGGCGGCTGGGAGTGCTGTTGCAGTTGTTGCTGCTGCTGCTGCTTTCTGTAGTTGTGGCCTGCGAACGGGGCCCTGGCGCCCTTGACGACATTTGTACGAGCGTCAGTGACTAAGATCGACGGCGATCGCTTCGCTGTGGGTCTATTTGTGCCGTTGGACATTGTGGAAGAGGCAGCGACTAGCGCTTATGGTGGAGTAGGTGTGGAGAGTAATGTGAGGCTCTATATTGGGGCAGTTGGGTGCAGTCCCTGAGATGGAAACTGCAACATGGACTGGAATGGGGTGCTGAAGCTGGGGTTGAGAGAGATAAGACGGGCTCGGGATGATTACTTAATGGCTTTTTTTGAGCTTCTGACTTTTATTTTTGCTTTTTTCTGTTCCAATTTGGTGGTTATGGGGTGGATGCAGTGGTGTGATGGAGCATGAGGTCTTACCACAGACCACTTACGTCATATGAGTAGCTAAATTAGTGTTGTGGTAAAGGACTGTATTTTTTTGATTTGGATTCCCCCAGCTGATTTTCCATTAAGTCAATTTTCGATTTTTGGGGCGACTTTCTAGTGGTGAGTCATTTTCCACATCCTCTCACGTTTTATACTTTTTCATCATTTTCGCAGCCTTTCCATGGATAAGGTTACACTTCAAACCCAAGAGTCCACAAGAAAGTCAAACAAACCTTGGAGACAGCCATCAAAAAATCGAAAAAGTTCAAAATTGTCATCAAAACACAATCACATAGCACTCTACAAACCAATATATCCCATCTAGTTCATTACATTTCCTTACCTTCTCTTTCTGTCTGTCTCACACTAGCATCCTGCACATCCCACCCAAAGAATAAAAAATTGGCACCCTCTCAATCCTCACGCTACAACCATGTCAACTTTGACCATTGCTGCCAAAGCGCCATTTATCGCCTACTCTGCGCTTATCGCCGCAGAGTTCGCTAACTCCGAGTCGAAAGCCGTCTCCACCGAGATCGTGGACGACAAGGCCGTCGAGAAAGATGCCACCGCCAAAGTCGAAATCGACGGCACCACCACCGTCGGCGAGCTCGACACCTTGAAGGCTTTGGCTGCCTTGACCCCCTCGATTGCCAAATCTGTCGACGCTTCCCTTGTCTGGGTGCAGTTTGCCTTGGAGAAATTGGCCAACAAGAACTTCAAGGCCTTGGCTACTGACTTGGAGAAGTTGGACGCCCACTTGAACTTCAGATCGTTTGCCGTCGGCTACAGCTTCTCGTTGGCCGACATTGCCCTCTGGGGTGTGTTGAGAGCCAACGCCGTCATGGGCTCTGTGATCAAGAACGAGGTGTACGCCAACATCACCAGATGGTACAACTTTGTGGGATCCGATGCCAGATTCGATGTGGCCGACAAGACCACCAAGGCAATCAACGAGGTGAGAAAGTCCGCCAAGGCCGCCAAGGGCGAGAAGAAGGAGACGCACAAGGCCAGTTTCGCCATCGACTTGCCCAACGCCAAGATGGGCCAGGTGGTGACCCGTTTCCCTCCTGAGCCTTCTGGATACTTGCACATTGGGCACGTGAAGGCTGCCATCTTGAACGAGTACTTTGCGCACGCGTACAAGGGTAAGTTGATCATCAGATTCGACGACACCAACCCTTCGAAGGAGAGAACCGAGTTCCAGGACTCCATCATTGCGGACTTGGCTACTTTGGGCATCAAGGGTGACGAGGTCACCTACTCCTCGAACTACTTCGACCAGATGTACGACTTGGCCATCCAGATGATCAAGGACGGCAACGCGTACTGTGACGACACCGAGTTGGAGAAGATGAGAGAGGAGAGAATGGTCGGAGATGCCTCTGCCAGAAGAGACAGAAGTGTCGAGGAGAACTTGCAGATCTTCACCGAGGAGATGAAGAACGCCACCGAGGTCGGTGTCAAGAACTGTTTGAGAGCCAAGATCGACTACAAGGCGCCCAACAAGGCGTTGAGAGACCCTGTCATCTACAGAGGCAACCTCACCCCTCACCACAGAACTGGCACCCAGTGGAAGATCTACCCAACCTACGACTTCTGTGTGCCTATTGTCGATGCCATCGAGGGTGTGACCCACTCCTTGAGAACCAACGAGTACAGAGACCGTAACCCACAGTACGAGTGGATCCAGAACGCTTTGAAGTTGCGTCACGTGGACATCTGGGATTTCGGCAGAGTCAACTTCGTCAGAACTCTTTTGTCCAAGAGAAAGTTGCAGTGGTTCGTCGACAAGGGCTACGTGGGCAACTGGGACGACCCAAGATTCCCAACGGTGAGAGGTGTCAAGAGAAGAGGTATGACCGCCGAGGGTTTGAGAAACTTCATCTTGTCCCAGGGTCCATCCAAGAACATCATCAACATGGAGTGGTCTGCCATCTGGGCCATGAACAAGAAGATCATCGACCCTATTGCGCCAAGACACGTTGCTGTTGACGCCCAGAATGCTGTTCCTGTGAAGCTCTCCAACGGCCCAGCCGAGGCTTACTCCGAGGACAAGCCTAAGCACAAGAAGAATGCCGAGGTTGGCACCAAGAAGGTCATCTTCGCCAAGGACGTCTTGGTCGACCAGGCCGATGCCCAATCCTTTGCTGAGGGTGAGGAGATCACCTTCATGGACTGGGGTAACGTGATCATCAAGAAGATTCACAGAGAGGGCGACGTGGTCAAGTCTATTGACGCTGAGTTGCACTTGGAAGGTGACTTCCGTAAGACTGAGAAGAAGGTCACGTGGTTGGCTGACACTGCCGACAAGGTCCAGGTGAAGTTGGTGGACTTCGACCACTTGATCACTAAGGACAAGTTGGAGGAGGGCGACAACTTCGAGGACTTCATCACTCCAGAGACCAGATTCCCAAGCGAGGCTATCGCCGACGTCAACGTGAGAGACTTGAAGGTTGGCGACATCATCCAGTTCGAGAGAAAGGGCTACTACAGAGTTGACGAGGACCTCTCTACCGGTAAGGAGTTGGTGTTGTTCACCATCCCAGACGGAAAGAAGAAGTAGATTTTCAATTAGATGTGAAAAAAAGTGTGCTCAGATTAGTGTAGATCGAAAATGGCAGATTTGGAAGACAACAATCTTGTGTTTCGTGCTTCCAGAAATGATGAAAAAAAAGAAAACTCCGATACGGGGAATCGAACCCCGATCTGCTCGGTGAGAGCGAACCGTGATAGCCATTACACTATATCGGATTTGTTGTAAGATGTGAGCGCAAAGATAATTTCGAGATCTGGATAGTAGGTCACGTGACCATACTGCATATGTGGAAGCAGAGATCTGTTTGGCCGATTGCAAAAAAGCCCAAGACCTTCTCGTCCCACTTATTGTGGCTGTATGAGTTTGCAAGGAAATCCAAAGTTAAAAATGGATTTTATGCGGGGCGATCGTGGCAATCTCTGGTTTTTGAATTAGCGATTTCTCGGATGTTCGAGTGAAGGATAGCAGTACGTCGAAGAAGTATTCATGTCTCTAGATACCCGCTTGAAGAGGCGCACTTAATTTGACTAGACTAACATTTCTTTGCTCAATTTTTTATTCTGTCAGACAAATTAATGTCCAGTGAACACAATTTCAGTCTTTGAATAATGGCTGCGTGATTTCTAGGGAGGGATAAGTCGCAGGATAACGTTCCAAAGAGTTATTCGAGAAGGATAGATTTCACCTCAGGTTTTTTGAGTGATCCTTCTTATCACGTGTGTTATAGCTGAACAGCCTTCAGGTGCAACGTTATTGCCTCTTTTTTAATTCGTTAGATCTAAGCTTAAAAGTTCTCGCTAGAACCTTGTCAATGTTAGGCACTGACAAGCGCAGAGCCTTTTATCCGGCCCGAAAGTAACACCTCGCGCCTGATCTCAGTGTATAAAGACCTGAATGTTTTTTTGTTAAATCACCCATTCAGCAAGTTTGCAATAATGCCATCAGCTATTGATCAGATCAAACAGTTTTCGCCGATATGCCCACCACACGGAATACTTTTGTTGAGGCACGAAATGAAGTGACCTCCGGTACTGTCTGCTTTGGCGAGCTCCTCGATTTCAAGTTCGCTTATACTGATGCTGAGTCACTTCCACGAATTGACGAGTTGCATGTTATCCCGCCCATTGATGGTCAATCGGTGAACTTGGCAGAAGGTCAATGGTATGAATTTGATTATGATAAGAAAGACCAGTCACCGATGTCCACGACACATTCAGTGAGTAACCGACGGTATTGGAGCCATCATCAGTACGGTCAGAAGTCCAATCATTGGAACTCCACTCGTGTCTGACTATACTGAATCACATAAAACTAGTTCACAGAGACAGCTTACCCGACATTTATGTTTGTGCTGTTCAAACACTTTCTGCGGACAACGTGTGGAAGCTTACATTGACAGAGTTACATTATTTGTAGTCTGAAATGAATCGATCATTGCGGCCTTTGTGTGGAGGTTTGCTTCTTGTTGAGGAATGTTAAATTTTGTGATTATGGACTTTTGGAGGTCAATATTCCGATCGTTCCAACCGGTAGAGGCACCAAAAGCATTACGTAAATACCTGGAGCCTCACTGAGGATCGCAACACAGCATAAAAACAATCTATATGAGTACTGGCTACAGTAACAAAGTGCTTCAAATGAGTTGGAGAATTTTGCGAGCTTTAGCAGGTTTGACGTGATACATAGAGCGATGACGAATAGATGGTCCTCTTGAAGAAGGGCCGAAGGACATTTAGTTGAATTTGGCTTTGAAAATTTAAATTGACCACACGATAATCCAATCAAATCCATTGGGCATGGCACAATTTTTTGCTAATGGAATTAATTGATACTCACCACCATCTGTGTAACTCTTTCCATGAGTAAAAAATTTATGAAAATACGATACTCTTGAGGGAGACTCCAAGTTCAGTGAGAAATCTAAAGTCAGCCAATGTAAACATGATCATTTAAAAAATAAAATTTTTGACCACATGGGTACAAGTTCTGAGATGTAATAGCTCTCTGAACTGAAATTGTCCTGTTCCTCAAATCAGCGCCTCACTTTTACGAGAGTCTTGCATACTTGAACGCAAGCAGATCTCACGGACAAGCATGTATTTGCAAAAACCAGGTCATTTTAAGCAATTTGAGTTGAAACCAAACGATCGAGAAACTTTTTTTCCATGCACTGATTGTTCTCTGCAAAAGCCCAGAAGCAGGTCGATGTAGTCCTGCCGAGAGCACTTACTCTATTCGGACACCGCAGCCTCACGAAATCTCAACGGAAATAGCCCAGAAAAATTAGTACAGTGCCCTCAGATCTCAAAACCGCCCTAAATCCACTTGGAGAAAATTTACGGTCTCGGTGAAGTCGGCCGTGCCGAGTCGGCAGCTGATCGTGCCGAGAATTTGTTCCGTAAAAATCGTAGACACATTTTCGTGTGAGAACAGCAAAGGACAGCCCATCGACGGAATTTGATGATTTGGATCAGTGTTCCTGGTTCCATTGAAGCCCAATAGTGCAGCATGCACTTAAACAACTCTCTATTTAGAATTTTTGGGTGGTTCAATTTGCACCAGTTTCACCTTGCGTGGAATTGCAGCCAGTCCCAGAAAGGTTTGGGGCGATGGAACTCAGCTCATTTCTGGTTTCCATGATCCGCACATGATCAACGGAGCAGAAACGAGAAATTTAGTTTGTTCCATCGCGTCGATCACTGTGGAGTGGAACACGGCAAGATTTGCCGAGGACAGGACCCTGGCTTATATGCGCGCCGCGACGAAAAAAGCCAGGTATTCGATATCGGCTAATGTCCTCAGTTCTGGGCGGCCCCATTACGATAATGGCCAAAAGAGAAATCTCAACATCTCAGCATCTCAGCAATGCCCATTGATGTTGGTTCAGAAAATCGTGGCAGGCGTTGCTTGTCATGCGCACCTGCCTAAAGCGCCTGAGACAATCGTAAATTTGCATTGTCTGTGCGGTGGTCCGACACAAGGCGAAGAAAAGATGACCACCGAAATTATGGAAGCTAGTGGAAGCTAGCGGGAACTTTTGAATGAAAATCGAGCTGAATTTTTTTGACAAACGTTGCCTTTAGTGTCTTTGACAATGAGATGTGAATTTGTTCCATGTTCTCACTGTCGGTGATGGTATGCTCTTCGTGTAAGTCTGAACCCTGGTGAAGATCTGCGCATCTCAGGCGAGGGCAGTGCCGAAATAGGCAACGCAGACCTTCGAGGTTAATGCAAAGAGTGCAGATGTCAGGCATGATCTCGCGGCGCTCTAGCGCACTTCCACATATAGAAACTCATTCACATGGTGGAGTACTACGGTGTTAATGGGAGTACGCGAGAGGTACACCGAAACCCGCATCGGCCACAAAGGCGAAGGAGGCACTTGGTCAACGTCGAGAGGGGAGTACCTTGAGCTCTCGGGATATTGGTACTTGTAGTATTTCTCGTGAATATTAGTGGAACAGTTGGTGTGCTGCAAAATGTCCAGGTTTGTGAATTTCACTCACAGACTGAGTGTTGGCCATGATGTTTGGGTCCACGGGGTCACATGAAATTCTCTCCCCAACAAACTTCCATGGGGTGGGTCTGGGTGCTCGGGTATTCTTGAAAAAACCCCGGAATTTGCATAGATTCGAGATCTGTATTGTTCGCATCTGGGTGGTTTCCACATTGGGCCGCATTGTGGGCGAGCATGCACAAGCGAACAATCGGAAACTGTTCTGGCGAATTTCATCGGGGTTCTAGTCGAGAGGCGGTCGGAGCCATATGGAATTTGCGATGACCCGGGGGCTCAGGTGCCAAGTGCGAGCAACTCACACCGGGCAAAACCCAGTCACAACGATTATTTTGGTTTTCAAAGTCCGCCGTTGAGATCCAATGCTGTGTCTCCCTCTTGCATCTGTCTCTTGCATTTGTCTCTTTTGCATCTGTCTCTTGTTTCTACCTCCTGTGTTTGTCTCTTCTGTAACTCTCTCCCCTGTTCCCACACTTCACTCACCCATGGTCTAGATTCTTGCATTGTCTCGGACGTACCCTTGTCTTCCACATTCCAGTGATATTTTCTCGAAAAAAATCGTAAGTGAAAATCTTTTGCAACATTTCTTTGGCGTGAGCCCAATTCCGTATTTGTGCTGCACGCTGCACAGCATGCAACCTTATTGTTCCTGTCCCGGTTTTGGGTGCGAAAAAATTACACTGTATTGTGTGGAACTGAGGCCAGTAGCAGGAATAATGATCTGAAAATCTCAAAAAGTTCCATGAAGAATTCTTTATAAATATGGCAATCCCGCTCCTCCCAAAAACCTTCCCTCTCCAGTTTCGCAACCAATGAAGTTCTCTTTTTGGGGCATAGCGCCCACTTTGGCCTTCGTCGTCTCGACGGTTCTAGGCATGGACATCATGGGTAACACCACCTCGTATGGTCCCCTTGATGTGAAGATTGGAGACCTCCATATTTTCCCCGGCGCCTACTACTCGGTCATCAACAACATGGTCACCGTCATCGGCGGTAACTTGAACGTCGAGGGTACCTTCTTGGTCACTGCAGACACTTTCTTGGGAAGTGGAGTGGTGGCCATCAGTGGTACCATCCAGAACAGCGGATTGATCTCGTTCAACGCCTTGCAAGCCAGTGTGGTTTCGACATACAACTTCGCCAGTATTGGAAACTTCAACAACAGCGGAGAATTGTTTTTCGGTTCCGCGTGGGGTTTGATCGCGCCCGCCACGCCCTTCACAGTGTCCTCCGCAGTGGGATGGTCGAATACAGGAAAGATGTATTTCAAGCAGGGAAATGGCGCGCCCTCTTTAGTCGCGCTTAGTTCGGCTATCAACAACGGTTTACTTGCAATTACCAATGACGGTACCATTTGTTTGGAGAACACCTACTACTTGCAGACCACCAGTGTGCAAGGTAGCGGATGTTTCGCCGTGCGTGCAAGCGGTACCGTGCAGTTGCAGGTGAATGTGGCCAACCTCTTGTTCCACTTTGACGAGACCCAGCAGGTTTATCTCGAGGACCCCTCCTCCATGATCGACATCTTGGGCTTGTCGGTGTCGCTTTTGAGTATTCCTACCATCAGAATCCACGGATTCGGTAACGGAAACAAGATCCAGATTAACTTGATCTTCTTCCACAACGAGTACAACACTGAGAACGGTATCTTGACCTTGAGTCTTACCCCCCTTTTGCAGATCAATTTCAACATCGGTTTGGGCTACGACCCTGACTTGTTTGAGAACAACAACATCTTGGGTATTACCTCTCAGGTTTGGTACAACGGTCCGCCACCCGCCAACAACACTATACCCGCCGTGTGCCAGTGTGTTGAGTTCCCTGACCCACCACCAACTAACCACACCACCTCCTCGAGTTACATTGCCAGTTCGTCTGCAATCTACTCATCGAGCGATTACGCCAGCAGTGACGACTTCACTACTTTGACCACCACCGACTCCTTTGGCTCTACTTACACCACCACTTCCGAGCTCCCTCACTCTACCATCACCACTTGGACTACCACCAACTCTGACGGTTCCGTTGAGACTGACTCTGGTGTTGTTATTGTGACCACTGACTCTAACGGTGACTTGTACACTACGACCTCGCAGTTTCCAAACGAGTCTCACTCGTACACCACCTACACTACGACTGACGACAACGGATCCACTTACACCACTACCTCCGAGCTTCCTAACCCAACTATCACCACTTGGACTACTACCAACGATGATGGCTCTGTTGAGACCGACTCTGGTGTTGTGATTGTGACCACTGACTCCAACGGTGACTTGTACACTACGACTTCGCAGATTCCAAACGAGTCTCACTCGTACACCACTTACACTACGACTGACGACAAGGGATCGACTTACACCACCACTTCTGAGCTTCCTCACCCAACTATCACCACCTGGACTACTACCAACGACGATGGTTCCGTTGAGACTGACTCTGGTGTTGTGATTGTGACCACTGACTCTAACGGTGACTTGTACACTACGACTTCGCAGATTCCAAACGAGTCTCACTCGTACACCACTTACACCACCACTGATGACAAGGGATCCACCTACACCACCACTTCTGAGCTTCCTCAACCAACTATCACCACCTGGACTACTACCAACGACGATGGTTCCGTTGAGACTGACTCTGGTGTTGTGATTGTGACTACTGACTCTAACGGTGACTTGTACACTACGACTTCGCAGATTCCAAACGAGTCTCACTCGTACACCACTTACACTACGACTGACGACAAGGGATCGACTTACACTACTACGTCTGAGCTTCCAGATCACTCGTACACTACGTACACTACGACTGACGACAAGGGATCCACCTACACCACCACTTCCGAGCTTCCAGATGCTTCTGATGACAACGGAAGGGCTCTCACCACCTCGTACACTACGTACACTACGACTGATGACAATGGATCGACTTACACTACTACGTCTGAGCTTCCAGATCACTCGTACACTACGTACACTACGACTGATGACAACGGATCGACCTACACTACTACGTCGCAGCTCCCAGATCACTCGTACACTACTTACACTACGACTGATGACAACGGATCGACCTACACTACTACGTCGCAGCTCCCAGATCACTCGTACACTACTTACACTACGACTGATGACAACGGATCGACCTACACTACTACGTCGCAGCTCCCAGATCACTCGTACACTACTTACACTACGACTGATGACAACGGATCGACTTACACCACCACGTCGCAGCTCCCAGATCACTCGTACACTACGTACACTACGACTGATGACAATGGATCCACCTACACCACCACGTCTGAGCTTCCTCACTCAACCATCACCACTTGGACTACTACCAACTCCGATGGCTCTGTTGAGACTGACTCCGGTGTTGTGATTGTGACTACTGACTCTGATGGCCACTGGTACACTACCACCTCCAAGATCTCGCCAGACTGGTACACTACCTACACTACCACTGATGACAGGGGTTCCACCTACACCACCACGTCTGAGCTTCCTCACTCAACCTTCACCACTTGGACTACTACCAACTCCGATGGCTCTGTTGAGACTGACTCCGGTGTTGTGATTGTGACTACTGACTCTGATGGCCACTGGTACACTACCACCTCCAAGATCTCGCCAGACTGGTACACTACCTACACTACCACTGATGACAAGGGCTCCTCTTTCACCACCACTTCCGAGCTTCCTCACAGCATGATCACCACTTGGACTACTACCAACTCTGATGGTTCTGTTGAGACTGACTCCGGTGTTGTGATTGTGACTACTGACTCTGATGGCCACTGGTACACTACCACCTCCAAGATCTCGCCAGACTGGTACACTACCTACACTACCACTGATGACAGGGGTTCCACCTACACCACCACGTCTGAGCTTCCTCACTCAACCATCACCACTTGGACTACTACCAACTCCGATGGCTCTGTTGAGACTGACTCCGGTGTTGTGATTGTGACTACTGACTCTGATGGCCACTGGTACACTACCACCTCCAAGATCTCGCCAGACTGGTACACTACCTACACTACCACTGACGACAAGGGTTCCACCTACACCACCACGTCTGAGCTTCCTCACAACATGGTCACCACTTGGACAAAAACTAACAATGATGGTTCTGTTGAGACTGACTCTGGTATTGTGATTGTTACCACGGACTCTGATGGAAATCTCTACACTACCACATCAGAGTACCCACATGGAATGACTTCGTTCTCCACTACCTGGACCAAGACTAACGCTGATGGCTCTGTTGAGACCGACTCGGGTGTTGTGATCATCACAACCGACTCGAACGGCTCTCTCTACACCACTACTTCGGAGTGTCCACATGGGTTGACTTCGTTCTCTACTACTTGGACTTCAACGAAGCCTGATGGCTCTGTCGAGACCGACTCCGGTGTTGTCATTGTTACGACTGACTCTAACGGAGTTACCTATACCACCACGGTATGCCCAGAGAACGATTTGACCTCTTTCACTTCTCGTTGGACCACAACCAACGCCGATGGATCTGTCGAGACGGATTCCGGAATTGTTTGCGTCACAACTAATGCCAACGGGCTCGTGTACACTACGACATATGAGTGTCCAGAGGACAAAGTGAGCTCCTTCACATCTACTTGGACGAAGACGGATGCCAATGGCTCAGTGGAAACTGGCTCAGGCATTGTGGTTGTTTCTACCGATTCAGACAGTATTGTCTACACGACTACCTATGTCTGCAACGGAGAAGGAAAATGTCAACACCCAGCTGCGCCAACTGGCGGAAGCGGCGCTGACAGTGGGTCCAATAACGGAGGCTCGAACTCCAACGGCAACCCAGGCTCAGCTTCAGGCGCGGGCTCAGGATCTGACACCGCCTCAGGAACATCTTCTGGAGGCTCCTCGTCATCTTCCTTCGAGGCCACTGGCCTGGGCTCCATCCAAAAAATCTCCAGCTCAATCGTTTTAGCTGCGGTCATCATCATGAGTGTGATGTACTAGACTATATTTTCTTCCTTAATGTTTGATTAACGGAATTTTGTTACTTTCATTTAAATACCCATTACAGATCATCAAGATCTATTTCGAATACATTTTCAGTTTTTAATGCTTGTAGTTACATAATACTGTTTGTTGGCGAAATGATTTGGTGCATTGGTGATTGCGTAAATTAAATATATCAGTACCGTGGTAGTCATCTTTCTGCCAAAAGCTCTTCCAAATTATTACAATGGTGTTCAGCTATGTCTCGTAGTTTGAATTTCTTCTCCAGTGCTTCACTTAAAGTTCGTAAACGCTCCTCAATTCTCAACAATAAAACATCATGCACGGAATGCGGTTTGACTGAGGCAACGAGCCGAGATTACAAAAGCATTTTTCGTGGCGAAACTCTTGCACCGTTTTCTCCATCGGTCCTAGTTCTTCTTTCGGATGCCCGGCCATCGGGGAACATCCTGACAGGGTTATGAGCTGATGTTGAATTGCAAGTCGGCCAAAGTCTGGAGGTGTTCGATATTATGGCTGCTCGGCAAACTCATCAAAGATCAGGAGAGGTTCAAATTAACTTCGTGCTGTCGTTCTCAAATGGAACATCCTGACTATGCGAAATGATACCGAAATTTCGGAATTTGAAATCTGGTCGATCGTTGAGCAAACACCAGCAAAGCTACCCCAACAATGGCTCGTAGAAGGCAAAGGTACGAGCTAGAAAAATCGGCATTGTGGAGCAAAAGTTTGTTGGCCGTGCTTGCCAATTCGGAATCATCCTCGAATAATCTGTCAGTTCACAGCAATCGCAATTGGAACATTCATCATGTGGGGAACAATCTATCCTTGGAAGTGAAGCCAAATTCGTAAACTTTGGGCTCAGCAAAAAAGTTTGGTGCCTCCTGATATGCCGCACAGCCTATTTCACCAAAATCACGAGATCCCGTTTATGCATCAAACAGAAATCTCGAGGGATAAATGATCGGAGCCGGCTGAGGGAAGATCGACGTTGCCGACGATCAGCTCACGGTGACACCGAGCGATCAGCATTATTGCACGAGGGGAATTAATCACATAGCTGTGATTTGTCAGGAATATTAACCGGCCGACTTGAATAGAACCCTGGTATTCTTCTTGCACTGCAAACCTAAAATGAGGACCAAAAGTCGGGTAACACGGATCCCACCTGGCCAAACGATTTCCTATTCCAGATGAACCTCGCAAATAAGGGTCGAGAAATATGCACGAGCGCTTTTTTTAGCACACGTCAAAGTGCCTTTAACCGCGATCGTCCCAACATCCGTGGATTGCGTAAATTCATCATGCGCGCCGGCACAAGCCATTGAAATTCACGTATTTCTTACTCCGCACATGCCATACATTGTTCCATTGGACCCTTTTCTTAATGCGCAAAATTCAACGTTAAGGTCAAAACTTTATTTGGACGGCCTCTGGTGTGGCTTTTCCATCTCTACCACACTTTATGATGATCCTGTTGAGAAATTTTGTACCGCAAAGTCCATCGAGCCATAAATGCAATGTGGATTGCGCTATCTTTAGGCGCGATCAGCGCTGCACAAGCCACTCTATTTCCCCATTAGGAACCCTTAATGGGACGGAATTATTTTCGCGCGAGGCACGCTGATCACTAAATTGACCCCGCCAGCCCACTGCATGAATTCTCGTAGAACAAGCTTTCGAATGGGATCCGAAGCACGTTTAGTTGGTTTGCCAAATCCTGCGTGGTGAAACAGACCTCGTCAAATGCAACAAAAGCCACAGGCACGTGAATCCCCCGGTGAAGAGGTACTGAAAGTGTAAATTATAATTCGACCCAGTTTGACGCACTTCGAGAATGGGCATCGTAAGTTTTTCAATGGCATTATTTTTTTTCGTTTCAGATTGAAGAGATTGGTCTTCATTTTGGAGGTCAAAGACTGAATTTGAGCAAGATTTGATCGTCATGTAGTGACTCTTACATCACTCAGTTTCTGCTTGTAATGCACAAGATCACAATCTCGAACAGCGCGTCCCAGAGATTTCATTACTGAATTGGACAGTTCGTAACCCTACTTACCACTTTGATACGTTGCCCGGGTATCACGAGAAAGCTCTCATTGACGCACTTGATTGCAAACCATCATTGTTACCATCTGGGATGTTGCCTAATGTGGCGAAAGCGTAACCCACGCTGATGTCAATTGTGCTTGTTAGCATGCGCTAGCGAGCTTAGACAAGCATCCGTTGTACTCTGCGGTTAGCAACGTGCTGCTCTCGCCATCTCTGTGTAGTATCGTGGGGATTTGCAGGCTCCCATTACCACAAATCGCGAGAAAATTCGACCGTTGTTGCCAACAAAAGTGGGTTCCCCATCCGGGGAAGATTTGAACACCAAGGAAACTCTTTACCCGCTTTGCACCACACTTGAGAGATGTCGATATGCATGTTTGAAGTTCATACCATTTATCGAGCCTGAGGCAAAGTCGAATCTCCATTAGCCACTGCAAAGGCGTCATCCTCCCGATGCCTGCGACTCAATTCGACAGTTCGACCCCAGCTTGGTACACGGAAAGTGTTTACCTCCGTGTGTCTCGTATGCAATGCGCCGTACCTATGCCGTAATTTTGCTGCAAGCTGCACAAGGGAACGCAACCCTCTTGTTTGCGGCCCAGTCTTGGGTGCGAAATAGCCCGTTGGAAAAGACTAGGCATTGAAGCTCGGTTCACAAATCCGGTATAAATATATCACATCCCCATAATCTAGAGAAGAAATATCCAATACTAATCGGGCTTGATCGATGAGACTTTCGTTAAAGGGTTTGGTGCCCACCTTGGCTATTTTAGCGACGACAGCACTCGGATTGGATATTACATCCGACACTATCACTTATGGTCCGCTTGATATCACCATTGGTAACCTTCATGTGTTTCCTGGTGTGTATTATTCCATAGTCAACAATTTGGCGACGGTTATCGGTGGAAATCTTGAGGTTGAAGGCAGTTTCTTTGTCACTAGCACGAATTCCCTTGCAAGTGCAGTCGCAGTCGTTAGCGGAACCATCCAAAATAGTGGTATTATCGCTTTCAATGCATTGAATGCAAATGTCGTGTCAACTTACGATTTTGCAAGTATCGGCGAGTTTTCCAACTCGGGCAAGTTGTTTTTCGGCTCGGCATTTGGCTTAGTCGCACCAGCAACCCCTTTCACTGTAACTTCCGTCCTCGGTTGGGAGAATTCGGGTTTGATGTATTTCAAGCAGACGGCCGGTAATCCCTCGTTAGTCGCTATCTCATCCGTGCTTAATGATGGAATTCTCGCCATCACTAATGACGGTACCATTTGTTTGGACAACACCTACTATCTCCAGACAACAAGCGTTCAGGGAAGTGGTTGCTTTGTCGCCCGTCAGCAGGGAACTGTACAATTGCAAGTAAATGTTGGCAATGTGTTGTTTGATTTTGCAGAAGAGCAGTCTGTATATCTTGAAACATCCTCCTCCAGACTTCAGGTGTTGGGATTGTCCGTTTCTCTTCTTAGCAGCCCTACCATCAAGGTTTATGGATTTGGCAATGGCAATCGTATTGGTATCAACTTGATATTCATTGGAAGAAGTTACAACCAAGCGACTGGTATTTTAACTTTGAGTCTCTCGCCTCTTTTGCTGGTGAGATTCGACATTGGCACGGGGTACAACCCCAACAACTTTCAAATCAATGGAATTATCGGTATTGCCACTCAGATATGGACAAATGACGCACCACCCGCTAGCCAAGTGGTTCCAGATGTGTGTCAATGTGAAGAGTTTCCCGAACCTCCAATTTCAACTTCTCTGTCGGTGATCTCTTCAAGCACCGCTACGTCTTCCAGCGAATCATCCAGCGAGACCTCGTCAGAGACTTCTTCCGAGACTTCTTCAGAGATTTCTTCCGAGACCTCTTCTGAGACCTCTTCTGAGACCTCTTCTGAGACCTCTTCCGAGACCTCTTCAGAGACCTCTTCAGAGACTTCCTCCGAGACCTCTTCCGAGACCTCTTCTGAGACCTCTTCCGAGACCTCTTCTGAGACCTCTTCTGAGACGTCGTCAGAGACTTCCTCCGAGACGTCGTCAGAGACTTCCTCCGAGACGTCGTCAGAGACTTCCTCCGAGACGTCGTCAGAGACTTCCTCCGAGACGTCGTCAGAGACTTCCTCCGAGACGTCGTCAGAGACTTCCTCCGAGACGTCGTCAGAGACTTCCTCCGAGACGTCGTCAGAGATTGAGACTTCGTCAGAGACCTCCTCCGAGACGTCGTCAGAGATTGAGACTTCGTCAGAGACTTCCTCCGAGACTTCCTCCGAGACTTCGTCAGAGACCGAGACGTCGTCAGAGACTTCCTCCGAGACTTCGTCAGAGACTGAGACTTCGTCAGAGACTGAGACATCGTCAGAGACTGAGACATCGTCTGGTACAGAGACATCGGGCGAGACTGATACAACATCTGAAACCGAAACTTCGTCTGGTACAGAGACATCGGGCGAGACTGACACAACGTCTGAGACCGAGACTTCGTCTGGTACAGAGACATCGGGCGAGACTGACACAACATCTGAGACCGAAACTTCGGGTGAGACTGACACAACGTCTGAGACCGAGACTTCGTCTGGTACAGAGACATCGGGCGAGACTGATACAACATCTGAGACCGAAACTTCGGGTGAGACTGACACAACGTCTGAGACCGAGACTTCGTCAGGTACAGAGACATCGGGCGAGACTGATACAACATCTGAGACCGAAACTTCGGGTGAGACTGACACAACGTCTGAGACCGAGACTTCGTCAGGTACAGAGACATCGGGCG